>OY804596.1:20050314-20387175 GCA_963680895.1 Fragum sueziense | reverse complement strand
GTTTAGACATTGGGAGTTTTTCCTGTTATGTGGCAGTAGCCGCCGGTGGTGGTATAGACACTGTAGCGAATGAATACAGCGACAGATGTACACCGTAAGTCAATGATTTTTGTACTTCACTGGTAGATCCAAGAGGGGGGGGGGGGGGGGGGGTTCAAGCCCGATTATTTTATTTTCGTGCAGAAATTCAGTAAAAACTGTGTGATACTAGTAAAACGAACCCCCTTTGTGTAAAAACGAACCCCCTTCACAGAAATCCTTGATCCGCCACTGTATTCTGGTTGCTGTTTCTCCAGTTTCTTCCATAGGCACTTGGATCCAGGAATAAAAACAACTTACATAATTATAGTCCTGTATAATAACATAAATATGAGAAGGTCGGACAGCGGCCATTGTTTCAAGTAACGGAAGTAGCTGGTTCCTTGTTCATAGAAGATAAAACTATCCTGTGACGGAAACCAGATGCGCTTGTAACAACATCCGTTACTTGAAACAATGGCCGCTGTCCGACCTTCTCATATTTATATTATACAGGACTATATAATATGTAAGTTGTTATTATTCCTGGATCCAAGTGCCTATGGTTTCTTCATCTTCATTGATTTTCCGGCTGAGAAAAGTTGAAGTTGAAGTTGAAGTTTCTGTTTTCAATCATTGAATCGGCCGAATCGATCAAAACAAGGCCCTCTAAAATTCGGACCAGAATATTGACAGCTTGCATGCATTAAATGTAGTGAATCAACTCTTGACGCATATTCTACAAAGAAAATACAGCAGAATCTTATGATTTTAAAAGCCAACCTTAAGGTTTACGAACTGAGAATGAAATGCAGAGCCAGAGGCGAAATTTGAAAAGTGCCAGTAATTCCTAAATTGTGTTACATTTCCATTCAAAATACAAACATAAGCGTTTTGTATGGTTTAGAATTTTGAATTAATGCATACTTATGGAACAAATTGACAAAAATGTTCAAAATTACCTCCCTTGCATATGATTATAGAGTAAAAAGTATTTGTAAATTATTTTCTTCCTGAAGCATAATCTTGAAATCCGGCCTGGTGAATCAACTTATATGCAGTGTATTTACAAGTGTGTCTAATTTGATGCATTTCGTATGGCTAGAAAGTGGTGTTTTCATTCTCAGTTTGTAAACCTTAATTCAGAGCTCCAGATAGGATGCGTATTTGCGTAAAATACGCTTTGATTTGTTCTGAATACGCATTAACTTTTATAAAAATGCGTACAAATACGCATTCAAAATCACGAGAACGCATTTGATAATTGCCAGTTAGCGTATCAAGATCGTAGCGTATCAAGATCGGAAAATGTCGAAAAAAACATACACTAGGAAATTCCAACAATCAACACAAACTTTTTGTCTGTAAAAATGGGTTACGGCAGTCAGCTATCCGATATCTATTACGACTTTAATCAACCAATCACAGCCTTGAATAATTGGGGAATACCAATTACGTCACCACTGTGACCAGCCGAGCGACAATCAGCTATTCCGTAGATCTACCAAATGATGCAGAGTGTTGCATTTGTTTGAATTTCAATCAATCGGTTATCTCCGTGAAAGTAAATCGTTACCCGATTTAACAGACCATTGCATCAATAATCTGTAAATCGGAAATGACAATTCGAAGGTGTTTGTTTTCTTTTCAAACCGGCAAACGAGTAAATCCACTGCTGAGCAGATCGTAACTTTGGGCGATTTTTGCCAATATTCTTTCTGAAGTGGCCCTACAGTACAGGCAAAGATAGCACACGATGGTAATCTTGTTCAGAGAAAAAATCGATGGTCGGAAACATACCGCGGTTAGATGTCCTCGAACCCGAAAATGAAAGTGGGTCGTTCCGGTCGGGTGTTCCTGTTTATTTCAGTCCTTTCCCGAACAAGAAGGCAAATACGCCCTGCCTCAAAAAATTATCTGGAAATACGCATTGGAAAAAAATCTGAGGGGTAAATACCCCTTGCCTCAAAAAATTATCTGGAGCTCTGTTAATTCATTGACCAATGTTTTAATTTTCACAAATTGTTTTCTGTTTACAGTTCATATGTGTCTCTCAGTGAACACAATAGAAGCATGGGAATTTCTGCGAAGAATCAAGCAACAACAAACTTCAAGAATACGGTGTCCCTCTTCAAAAGGTTGATTGGTCGGCAGTTCAATGACCCACAAGTACAAAAGGAGATCAGTGAATACCCCAAACCTTACAAAATTATAGAAGGTTCTGGTGGAGAAACATTGATTCAGGTAAATTATAGCTAAGGGGGCAGAGCTCCAGATAAGAGGGGTGATGACTTTTCAAAAAGAAATATTTCACCAACATTTCATCAAACCCTATGTTGTTGGATCTCATTAGAATCGTCTCATTGAGACGATTCAAATGAGTACCCACAACATAGGGTTTGGATTTGAAAAATTTTGAATGTCTTCACCCGCTTTTATCTGTACAGGGCTAGAATTTCCCTGAAGAATTGACTCGCAATATTTTGCTAGTGGCTTTTGAAACCACTAGCAAAAAGGCAAATTCACTGGCAATCTGGTTTTGTATATTATCAAGGTTTTCATTTTGAACAATAAAAACATAATATGCTGCATAATTCAAAGAACAAGTCCAAAACCTAGTGCAATTACTCAATATTTTGAAGTTGTTTTGTAAGCTTTTTCAGGCTGCATTGATAAAACTTGTGAGTGGGGAATATTTTTCCACTTGCCAAAAAATTCTAGTGTCAGATAAAATCACTAGCAAATTTTAATTTTAACTAGCAAAATGCCAGTATGCTAGTTGAAATTCGAGCCCTGCTGTAGCTCTGGTAATCTGAGTTTTCTCTGATGAAATTGGCTCTTTGATATGTTGATGTGGCTTATTTACATCAGAGCGCACTACCATTCAAAAACAAAGGAAAGAGAGAAACAAGTTATGGCGCTTTGTTCACCGTCCGATCTTAAACACTATCCTTAAAACACCTTATGATCAATGAACTATTTATTGTCATGATGCCTGGTTAAAAATTTAAGACCAAAAAGTATTTCTAAAAGTTTTATAGGCAATGTTTGGCAACAACTCTCACCTGAACAGCCATCGTTTACTATGACCTACTTTCCATTGTTTTTGAATGGTAGTGCGTTCTGATGTAAATGAGCGACATCAACATATAAAAAGTAAGTAGTGCACTTGAAGATCTGAAAATGCAATTCCCTTTCTTTCATTTGAGAATAAATAATTTTAAAAGTAATATGAATTGAATCTAATTTCATTTTATACACATTTAATTGCACTTACTTCGGAGACCCTTTCCCTAAATAGTTCCTGAATCTGCATTTGAAAACATTCAGAGAAAAGAATTTGCTGATAAGCAGCATTTTCTCCTTTTGTCTCGGTTTGGTTATCCTAATGTTTATTTCTTTGTCTGCTGCGTGCATATAAGTCTTTCAATTCTGAACAATTTTGATGATCATGAAAAGGGAACAGAGATTACAAAATGTTTACAATTCTAAAGTTTTTATGTTTTGGAAAGTGTTGAGATCTGAACTTTTATTGCAGGTTCAATACATGGGAGAGTTGCAATCCTTTACTCCAGAACAAGTTACAGCAATGTTGTTAACCAAATTGAAAGAAACGGCTGAAATCGGCATGAAAACTAAAGTGGTGGATGTTGTTGTGTCAGTAAGTGTATTGTATTAACCCTTAATTACTTATCCAAATAGTGACGCCTTTTGATGATCATGTCCATTGAATAAAGGCTAGGGAAAACATTGTGGAAAATGAAGAAATTGCTTGTGACAAGCAATTTCTTCATTTACCACAATATTTTCTGCCAGAAAAGTCTTAACATTTCAAATTTTCTCACATTGAAAATGTCATCTGCGACTTCCTTCAATTTAAATAAGCTTAAATTTTTGTTGTTTGATTAAGTGTATTAACAAGAAAATAATGGCTGGATTCAACTAGACTCCAAACAATGATGGGAGATTAAAACAATAGATGTGTTCTTTCAAACTTGAACTCTCTTTACTTGTACATTGAGTGAAGTCATAGTTGACTCAATAGGCTTTACTTCGTAACTTCAAGACAAGTGTCAAAGGATGAACAGTGAACTCCTTTGTCTTGATTTAGAATGGAACTAGATCTATTAAAATTTTTCTATTAAATTATTTCAATCTTATTTTCTGGACCCTTTCCCAAACAAGACCTGGTTTTGACGTCCCCCAATAGAAAAGACTTAAGAAAACATTGAGACAAAAGAAGGAAATGCTGGTGACCAGTATTTTCTCTTTTTGCATCAGTATTTTCTGAACTGTAATGTACACACAATTAGTACTAGCATAAACTTCCATTACATCGTCTGTAGTATATTTCAAATTGGAATAGTCCAAAATTTTGCCATTTGGGAAAGGGTTAACTTATTACAGGGATGTCATTATGTTTTGATTTATTTTGGAAAACAGCAGATCAGGCTGGGGGCTTTTTGGCTGCGTACCTGATATAAACTTAACTCCAGAAAAAAAACAAACAATTTTTTGGTGATTTTTTAAAAACGATGGTTTTGATTGGCAATCGGTTAATATTGACATCCCTGTTATTATAATATTATAATTGACAATTTGTTATTATTCTTACTTTTTCTAGGTTCCCTCATTTTTCACAGATGTAGAAAGACGGTCTATGATTGCAGCATGTCAGATGGCAGGACTGAACTGTTTAAAAGTGATGAATGATACTACAGCAGGTATGTCTGATTGACCCATTACCAGACCACAAATTGTTATTATTCTTACTTTTTCTAGGTTCCCTCATTTTTCACGGATGTAGAAAGACGGTCTATGATTGCAGCATGTCAGATGGCAGGACTGAACTGTTTAAAAGTGATGAATGATACTACAGCAGGTATGTGTCATTAACCCATTAACCCTTTCCCAAATGGCACATTCTTACGGTGACCCACTTCAAAAACTGCCACAGACAACAAAATGGATGTTATTAAAGATAGGATTTGTGTAAAATATGGCATAGAAAATATTGAGACAAAAGGAGAAACTGCTGATTATCAGCAGTTTCTTCTTTTGTCTAAATGTTTTCCTAAGCCATTTCTATTAGGGTTGTCAAAACCAGGTCTTGTTTGGGAAAGGGTTAACAGACCGCAAAACTTTAGACGTCCAAATTCAAAGATGTTGCAGATGACAATTTAAAATGAATGAAATTGTGAAATTTTGTGTCTTTTGCGATAGAAAACAATGTGGGAAATGGAAGAAATTATTTCATTTTCCACATTGTTTTCCAAACCTGTTTATGACAGCTCTCGTCTTGTTTTGTTGCAATGATTTCCAAAACTCTATTTGATAAAGATATTAAAAACTGGGATTGTTTTGCTGAAAATTTTAACCCATTACCACACAATGACTCTTTTTGACTCCCTAAAAAATAATTGCTTTGGAAAACATTATGGAAAATGAAGAAATAGCTTGTGACAAGCAATTTCTTCCTTTCCCACAGTGTTTTCTACCCAAAATGACAAAAGAAATTTAAAATTCATTCACTTGAAATTCAGAGCTTCAGATTTATTTGATGGGTCATTTTTGGAAATAATGGGCCATAGCAATTAAAATAAACATAGTGATATAAAAAAAATTGTAAAAGATTGGGCCGCTTGGCCCCTGGAGTTGAAAAGTGATGGGCCATATTTGCAATTAGTGTGTCAAATGGCCCGGGCCCATTGTAAATCTGAAGCTCTGGAAATTGTCGTCTCAACATCTTTGAATTTGGACCAGTTTAAAATTTTGTTTTCTGGTAATGGGTTAAAACAAATGGTCATGTGAATTTCAGTTGCTCTAGCAAACAAGACCTTCTATGCCTGAAATGCATTTGTTGATGAAGGCTATTGTTCCTTCCAAGCTTGTGCAAGAGTGATGTTACAAGCATTTTATTCATTTGCTGCAATGTTTTCCGCAATTATTCCTTAGGAGGAATTTTTTATGAAGATTACATATGAATTAAGAATTTGTAAATTTCAGTTGCTCTAGCGTATGGTATATACAAACAAGACCTTCCAGAAGAGAAAGATAAGCCTAGAAATGTTGTATTTGTTGATGTAGGCTATAGTTCCTTACAAGTTTCTGCGACAGCTTTTAACAAAGGCAAATTGAAGGTAAGCAAAAAAATCAATAATTAATGTTAAATGGATTGGATAGAAAATATCAGTAACAGAAACTAGACCAACTGAGAAAGTGAGGATATTTATGTAATAGCAATGATAACCAAGATTGTTCTTTAATTGGCGGCGGATGATTTCCATGTCTGTTGCAAATGAATGTGCATCTCCCTATTCGAGAAGAAAAAAATAATATCAGTCCTAAACAGAAGATCGTTTTCAAAGGAGAAGAAAAACAGATTTCCAGTCCATATTTTGTTTCCAACAAACACATTTCATCCCAAAAACATATTTCATGGCCTTCATAACATAGCCAAATTTGACTTGTTTTAAAATCTCTGTAGTTGTCACTATAATCATAATTTATGACAACCATTAAAAAACTCTAATAATCAACTACCCTTGAATTTTCCATAGCCAAACTTGAAACATGCATGTGCTCAACCCTTTCTCAAACAACACAATTTTGGGTTGAACCATTTTGCTTCAGACTTCAGGCTAGATGATGATGGAGATAAAATTTGTGCACAATACAACACAGAAAATAGGCAAAAGGAGAAAATGCTGATTATCAGCATTTTCTTCTTTTGCTTCAATATTTCCCCAAGCCATTCCTATTAGGGTTATCAAAACCAGGCCCTGGTTTCTCGAAAAACTAATGTATTTTCTCAGACTCAAATCTGAGCACCGTACCCAAATCACACAAAATCCATGTGAACTTCAATCGAATACCCTTCAACATTGGAGAGTATCCCTTTGAAGTTGAGCATGTTCTCATGAGAATATACTTAAGTTTTTTCGAGAAACCCGGGCCTGGTCTTGTTTGGGAAAGGGTTAATAGAATTATTACTGCAACTTGACTTTCAACAACTTCTTCTGTTTTACAGGTATTAGCAACAGCTTCGGACACTTGTCTTGGTGGACGAGATTTTGACAAGTTATTAGTTGAACATTTTATAAAAGAATGGAAGACACAGTACAAGATTGATGTTATGTCCAGACCCAAGGCTTATATACGACTGTCACAGGAATGTGAAAAGCTGAAAAAGTTAATGAGTGCCAATTCTCAAGCAATTCCAATTAATATAGAATGTTTTATGGATGATAAAGATGTGCAAGGAAGAATGGATAGGTAATAATTAACCCTTTTCCAAACAGCTCATGGTTTTTCCTGGTCTTTTCTACTTTCAACAAATTAGTCTGACTTTCTCTAGCACTAAAATCTTTATTTTGTCGTAGTCAGACAAAGACATGGATGTTTTAACATTGTGCAAGATAGGTTAATTACAGTTAAATGTCCCACTTAACAGCTAAGGTCATATTGAGACAGGACCTCTTTTTAAAGTCTGGCCAGGAAGACATGAAAAGGGTTTAATCCCATTTGGTCTACTCCAGGGTGTCCACGGTCAGGGAAAAAGTCAGGGAAAAAATATTTTTTTCAAGGTCAGGGAATTGTCAGGGAATTTTGGAATTGATCAGGGAATTTTACAGTTTAAGCAAAAGTCAGGGAAAAGTCAGGGAGTTTTGAAATATTTGGTATGAATGATGCAAAGATGAAAAAAATAAGACACAAAAACAGGATAAACTAATATGGTTTATATGTATTTATATGTCTTCATAAATAAACTTCAGAATGAGAGTTTTTAAGACACTTAGGAATTTAATACATGATACTAAATAATGTACCATTTAATTCATGTTGAAGTGCCTAAAAAGAAAGTTTATATTTTGAAATACACACCAAAAATAGTCCAATATAAATAAGATACATGCTTCTATGAGGTTAGTTTGTGGTTTTTGTCCATTTTGGCACGCATCTTGACCCTTTCACTGCCATAGGCGACTTTTGTCGACTATAGGGGGTCCCTGCCATAGGCGACTTTTGTCGACAAATTTATGGGGACAAACAACAACAACAACAACAACATAAAAAAGAAAAAAAATATTGTCATTTCATAAATTACCTTTAAATTTTGGTCACATATAGGTGCTTCATTTGTCTGTATGTGCTGAAAAATTTGAAAGGAATCCATCAAATGAGTCAAAAGTTATGCATGTTTTTGTGAACAGGGTATCGAAATTTCTTCGAATTAATTCAGCAGTGAGAAACACGTCCGAAAAAAATATTTGGCAGTGAAAGGGTTAATTTAAAAACCCACACCCAGCAGTATAGGTTAAGTTCATAAAACATGCATTATGTATGTATGAAGAAAAAGAAAGAAAAGAAAAAAATATTCATACAAATAGTAATACAGTTACAGTAAGTAAAGTTAGAGGTGGAAAGGGTTGGCTGTAGGGGTCGAGGAGGCCAATATTTTCTTAGATTAACATGCAAAATACGGTAAACATAAGTCAGGGAAATTTGATTTTAGTCAGGGAAAAGTCAGGGAAAAGTCAGGGATTTTTGCTTTGCTCAAACTGTGGACACCCTGTACTCCCAATTCGTCTACTATTTTGGACACAATTCCCATTTTGTCTACTTTTCTATACTTTGTATATCAATATGATATTACATGATTATGCCCCCTTTCGAAGAAAATGGGGGTATATTGTTTTGCAAGTGTCGGTCGGTCGGTCGGTCGGTCGGTCGGAAGGTCGGTCGGTCGGTCGGTCGGTCGGTCGGTCGGTCTGTCCGTAGACCAAACCTTGTCCGGAGCATAACTCGAAAAGTATTAAAGGTAGAGTCATGAAACTTCATAGGTGGATAGATCTCATTATGGAGAGGTGCAGTGCACAAGAACCGTAACTCTGCCGATCAAATATTTTGAGTTATTGCCCTTTGTTGATTTTATAACTTGATTCTTGTCCGGAGCATAACTCAAAAACTATGTTAGGTACAATCATGAAACTTTACAGGTGGATAGATCTCATTATGGAGAGGTGCAGTGCACAAGAACCGTAACTCTGCTGATCAAATTTTTTGAGTTATTGCCCTTTGTTGATTTTATAACTTGATTCTTGTCCGGAGCATAACTCAAAAACTATGTTAGGTAGAATCATGAAACTTTACAGGTGGATAGATCTCATTATGGAGAGGTGCAGTGCACAAGAACCGTAACTCTGCTGATCAAATTTTTTGAGTTATTGCCCTTTGTTGATTTTATAACTTGATTCTTGTCCGGAGCATAACTCAAAAACTATGTTAGGTACAATCATGAAACTTTACAGGTGAATAGATCTCATTATGGAGAGGTGCAATGCACAAGAACCGTAACTCTGCTGATCAAATGTTTTGAGTTATTGCCCTTTGTTGATTTATAACTTGATTCTTGTCCGGAGCACAACTCAAAAAATATATAAGGTAGAATCATGAAACTTTACAGGTGGATAGATTTCATTATGGAGAGGTGCAGTGCACAAGAACCGTAACTCTGCCAATCAAATTCTTGGAGTTATTGCCCTTTGTTGATTTTTACACTTAATTCTTAACCTTGCCTATATCTCGTGTCCTTTTACACATACAGCCTTGATATCTCACACATAGATACCTCCTATCAACATCGTTCACATTTAACCATGACCTTGAACCTTGTGACCTTGACCTTGGAGTTTGACCTACTTTAAAAAAAAATTAAACCCGGCATGTATCTCATGACCTTTTACAAATACAGCCTTGAAATTTCACACATGGACACATCTTACCAAGACCTTTCACAATTGACCATGACCTTGGACTTTGTGACCTTGACCTTGGAGTTTGACCTACTTTCAAAAAGACTTTAACCTGGCCGATATATCATGTCCATTTACACATACAGCCTTGATATTTGACACATGGAAACCTCTGACTTAGACCTATCACATACGACTATGACCTTGGACCATGTGGCCTTGACCTTGGAGTTTGACCTACTTTAAAAAAAAATAAACTGGGCCTATATCTTATGTGCTATTACACATACAGCCTTGGTATTTCACACATGGACACATCTTACCAAGACCTTTCACATTTGACCCTGACCTTGGACCTTGTGACCTTGACCTTGGACTTTGACCTACTTTAAAAAGAACTTTAACCTAGCTGATATATCATGTCCTTTTACACATACAGCCTTGATATTTGACACATGGACACCTACGACCAAGACCTTTCACATTTGACCATGACCTTGGACCTTGTGACATTGACCTTGGTGTTTGACCTACTTTTATAATACATTAACCTGGCCTATATTTCATGTCATTTTACATATACAGCCTTGATATTTCACACATGGTCACTTCCAACCAAGATATTTCACTTTGACCATGACCTTGAACCTTGACCTTGGACTTTGACCTATTTTTAGAAATATCTAACCTAGCCTTTATCTTATGTCCTATTACACCTACAGCCTTGATATTTCACACATAGACACCTCCTACCAAGACCTTTCACATTTGACCATGACCTTGAATATTGCAACCTTGACCTTGGAGTTTGACCTACTTTTAAAAAGACTGAAACCAGGCATATATATCATGTCCTTTTACACCTACAGCCTTGATATTTCACACATGGACACCTCCAACCAAGACCTTTCACATTTGACCATGACCTTGGCATTTGGCCTACTTTTAAAAACTTTAACCTGGCCTATGTTTCATTTTACTTTTACATATACAGCTTTAATATTTCACACATAGACACCTCCTACCAAGACCTTTCATATTTGACCATGACCTTGGACCTTGTTAACTTGACCTTGGACTTTGACCTACATCAAATGTAGGCCCTTGAGGGGGCATATATGTTTTACAAACATCTCTTGTTTTTATCAAAATTTATACATTTTTATTTCATTTGTGAATATATTGACTTGATTTCTTTTCTTAAAACAAAAATAATGTTGTTTATTGATGATTTGACATGAAAGTAGACGAGTTGGGACAGTAGACGAATTGGGACTCAAGGTACTAAATAAGCAGTAGACGAAATGGGAGTAGACCAATTGCGATGTTACCATGAAAAGTGGGGGATTAGATCGAACTAGTGACCCTGTGTAATAAATGCAGTGGGTTATTAGTGCACCAAAGCTGTATCATATCTTAGCTTTTCAACGAAAACCTTGTAACTGCAGCTTGTTTTAAGCTGCAGTTACAAGATTTTCATTGAAAAGCATCAATATGTACCTTTTGACTAAATTTGATACATCATTTTATAGGCCCTGGCCATAATTGGTATTACATCAGACTCTTACTCATGATTTCTGATTACAGGGCTACATTTGTAGAAAAGGCATCCTCACTATTACAGAGAACAGAAGCTGTGTTTAGGAAAATTCTAGTTGATGCAAGTAAGTAAAACTCTTATCTATTTTCAATATTTTAGGCCTGTGGAACTTACCCTTTGCTCTGTAAATTGATATTGCTCAGTTTTTCCACGAAAGAGAAAAACTTCTTGTTTTCCATTTAATAAAGATCAAACTGTAATGTTGGTTCAAGTTACATTGACAACAGATATTGGAATGAATTATTATTAAAAGTTTAAATGCTGAGAAGAAAATAATGGGAGATGGGGCATGGTTTGTCAGATTTATTAAAATTTTCATCAGAACTACAGATAAGAGCGGGTAGGGTAATTCGCCCATGAGTCGAACGGGTTAACTTTTCGTCACCCGACTCGCTCACAACTTGAAAGGGTACCAGCTGTAAAATAGCCTGGATGCCTCGGATGTTACCCTAAGATTATTTAGACGTGTTTCTGGTTGGTTACCGGCCATATAGGACGCTACATATGCAAAAAAGATCAAATACCGTTTCTCGCCCATGACACGAACACACTCGCCCTTGAGTCGAACGTCGGTTTTTGCTGTGTGGAAAAGGGTTAATGAAGGATGTGTGTTATATCAGTGATGGCCTACTGAAAAGGCCTACATTTATAGCACAGAGTACATCTACATTCCGAATAATCCATGGCTTTAACCAAAACATCGAGGAAAATGAATATAATATACAATCATTTCGTCATTCCTCTCCGACATCTGTCGTGTACGGTTAAAATTCTAATAAAAAACAATTATTTTGTCGCCTGCAGATCAATTATCTTCCAATTTAGATACATTTTGTAATTGTACAGTTTTATTATACAGGAATCGTGGCTTACAAGTCTAAATTTCTCCATAGCCCTTAAGCTAAGCACCGTTCGTCTCAAGGGCTAATCGTGTTTGGTTTAAGGGCGAATCATTCAGCTGACTTTGATTACGTCACATGTGTAAACTATCAAATGAAAATGTGTAAATTAAAAATAATGTAAGCATAGATAAGCTGATCTAAACAAAAAACACACCCATTTTGTCTAAAATGATTCGTTTGCCCCCCATAACATTCCTTTTTGACCTTTGTTATTTTAAAAATACGAAGAAGTTTGTTCGCCGAACATGACTTTTCTGTCATTGAGGTAAGCAGCTCGAAGAAGATATGGAAGAAATTACCGGAAAGGACCACATGTATCTTATATGACGAAATATCGAAAAATCTAAATATAACAGCGTTATACGGTAACAACGCTTAAGATCGGTAGAAATATTGTCTTGAAATTGTTCGACTCAAGGGCGAATTCGACTCAAGGGCGAGTTACCCTAATGGCTTATCAATGTTGTTCATCAAACACTATGGTGGGGGTATTTATTGAATCGTCTCATAGAAACGATTCAATGGAGTACTTACAACTTAAGGTTCTGAATTGAAAAAAACAAAAAAAAATTAGAATGTCTTTTTTCCCCTCTTATCTGTTTCTGTATTTTTAGCTCACCTGAGCACGAAGTGCTCAAGGTGAGCTATTGTGGTCGCTTTTTGTCCGTCGTCCGTCCGTCTGTCCGTCTGTCCGTCTGTTCACATTTTGTTGTTACCACTCTAGCATCCACAAATATTGACCAATCTTAATCAAACTTGGTCAAAACATGTATGACCATAAGTTCTCGGACAAGTTCGATTTTGGTTCAGATCGGACCAGGAAGTCCGGAGTTATGTGCCCCTGAATATCAAAAATAGCTAGTTTTGACTTTGTTACCACTCTAGCATCTACAAATATTTACCAATCTTAACCAAACTTGGTCAAAACATGTTTGACCATAAGTTCTTGGACAAGTTCGATTTTGGGTCAGATCGGACTAGCAAGTCCGGAGTTATGTGCCCTTGAACGTCAAAAATGGCTAGTTTTGACTTTGTTACCACTCTCAGTGCTCTCAATAAGCGGACGTCGACGTATATTACGTCCGATTTTCGCGAAAAAACGTCTGGAATTTTGAAGTTGGGCGTCTCGCAGACGTCTAAAAAAATTTGCTGACTCCTAAGAATTTAAACCCGGACGTCTGTAAAAAAAAATTGTAAAGGGTAAAAATCGATAATCACCCAGTTAAAGCACCCGATAAGCGTGTCGAGAAAATTGCCGCGAGGCGTTTATGCCTTAAAAAAATATGGTCCCGAGAAGTGACAAATACACAAGGCATATACCGGTGTAATCAGTCGAGTGTAAAACCTATTATGTTATGATTAGCGTAATCGTTTAATTGCTCTGACAGTTATGAATTTGGTAAGTAATCAGCCGTCTTTAAATATACTACAGGTGCATCACATTAACTGATAATTTTGATTAATTAGGCATGCAATCAAAGATCGAGGAATGTTGTTATTTTCCAAACATTAGTGATTAAAGGAGACGAAATAAACGAGTAATTGCAATTAATTAATTCTAAACTTTCTAAGCCCCATGATTTATGGTATCAACGCACATTGGAAAGAATCATGCAGCGCATTTTGGCTAGTTTCTTTTCTAATTCATCCTACAATGTCGCTGTCGGAACGGAAACTCCTTCGGTTTCAAAATCGCATAAACAAAAAAACGCACAAATCGCCTGAGAAAACAAAATCTGAAAATCACAAATCAGTACAAGAAAGATGGTTTGCCATGTTTTCGTGGCTTGAAACTAATTAATCCAAAAACAGACTTCTTTGCACAATTTGCAGTGAAGCTAATTTATCAAACAAATTCGCTACATAGGGTGCCTTTATTTCATTAACTTATTATTTGACTTCAACAAAACTAGTTTGGAAAAAATTGAAGGAAAGCACTGAATGCACTGCATAGTCGCAAATTTCAAAACAAATCGTTGGCTACGTTCTATTCTCATTATGATTCATTATGTTAATTTATTCAAATTCTTAGTTTGTCAGTAAAACCTAAGTCCATGTCAAAAATCGTATTTAAATCAATTAAAGAAATGTGCATTACTTACCCTCAAAGTGTTTTATATCCATTGACAAAGAAATTCACTCAGTACTTTTGTCCTGTTTTATCTACAGTGTCAGAAATAAATACGAATTCTAAAACAAAATGGTTGTTCAATTAACTCCAACCACGATATTTAAAAACTGTAATATGATTAATCAGCTGTTGATCTATTTTTAGAAAATAAATTTGACTGGGATTTTGTTCTACATTCCATACAGCATGTGTGACGTCACGCCACGTCATACACTTTTTTTTAGGTCAGATTCTCGCCAGTTCATAACAAAGAAACCCTTTCCTCAATAAACTATTCAGTGAATATGCACTTATCAAGGTGTATCAACATTTCATATGGTTATCTTAACCCATTACCAAACAACAAAATTTTAGTGTGGTCCAATTTGAAAGATCTTGCAGATAAATGAAATTTTCAATTTTTGGTTCTTTTTTGGATGAAAAACTTTGTGGAAAATGAAGAAATTGCTTGTCACAAGCAAATTTCTTCATTTTCCACATTGTTTTCCATGGCCGTTATTTTGTTGGGAGTCAAAAAGAGTCATTGTGTGGTGATGGGTTGAGGTCATATATTGCAGATATTATGAAGTAACTATATAAAAGGGTTAAAATCAGACTGCCAACATGACAAATTAAGACTGGTCAAGCTTGAACTGGATTGCCACAAGGAGAAGAGTTGCAACTTGGAGCAAACAATATAAGTCATATTGAAAAAAGAAAGAGATATGTTTGTATTTAACTATTTCTTCTTTTCCTGCATTATTTCTTAAAATTTCGAAATCGCGAAAACATGCTGAAAAATTCCTGATTTTTCTGGAAAAATTCCTGAAATTTGGACATGGAAGTCCAAGACTTCCTGAAATTGGTCCTTATTGAGAGCACTGACTCTAGCATCAACAAATATTGACCAATCAAGACAAAACTTTGCCACAATATTGTTAACTATAAGATCTTGGATGAGTTTGATTTTCAGTGTGATAGGAGCAGGAAGTCTGGAGTTATGTGCCCTTGAATTTGACAAAATTGCTAGTTTTGACTTTGTTACCACTCTAGCATCTACAAATATTGACCCATGAAAACAAAACTTGGCTATAAAGTTAGTAACTTTAATATCTTTGATGAGTTTGAGTTTCAGTTTCATCGGAGCAGGAAGTCCGGAGTTATGTGCCCTTGAACGTCAAAAATGGCTAGTTTTAACTTTGTTACCACTCTAGTATCTACAAATATTTACCAATCTTAAGCAAACTTGGTCAAAATATGTATGACCATAAGTTCTCGACTGAGTTTGATTTTGAGTCAGATTGGACTAGCAAGTCCGGAGTTATGTGCCCTTGAACGTCAAAAATGGCTAGTTTTGACTTTGTTGCTACTCTAGCATCTACAAATATTGACCAATCAAGACAAAACTTTGCCACAATGTTGGTAACTATAAGATCTTGGATGAGTTTGATTTTCAGTGTGATAGGAGCAGGAAGTCTGGAGTTATGTGCCCTTGAATTTGACAAAATTGCTAGTTTTGACTTTGTTACCACTCTAGCATCTACAAATATTGACCAATGACAACAAAACTTGGCCATAAAGTTAGTAACCTTAAGATCTTAGATGAGTTCAATTTTCAGTGTCATCGGAGCAGGAAGTCCGGAGTTATGTGCCCTTGAACGTCAAAAATGGCTAGTTTTGACTTTGTTACCTCTCTAGTATCTACAAATATTTACCAATCTTAAGCAAACTTGGTCAAAATATGTATGACTATAAAATCTCGACTGAGTTTGATTTTGAGTCAGATCGGACTATGAAGTCCGGAGTTATGTGCCCTTGAACGTCAAAAATGGCTAGTTTTGACTTTGTTACCATAGTAGCATCCACAAATATTGACCAATCAAGACAAAACTTTGCCACAATGTTGGTAACTATAAGATCTTGGATGAGTTTGATTTTCAGTGTGATAGGAGCAGGAAGTCTGGAGTTATGTGCCCTTGAATTTGACAAAATTGCTGTTTCCGACTTTGTTTACACTGTAGCATGACCAATCAAGACAAAACTTGGCCACAATGTTGGTGACCATAAGATCCTTGATGAGTTCAATTTTCAGCTTGATTTGACCAGAAAAACAAGAGTTTTTGGCCCTTGAATTTCACAAAGTTACTGTTTTCGACTTTATTTTCACTCTTACAAACACAAATTTGGACCAATCAAGACAAAATTTGGTTGCAATGTTGGTGACCATAAGATCTTAAATGTTTTAATTTGTCAGATTGACCGGACAAAAAAACCCAGAGTTGTGTGCCCTTGATGGTGACAAAATTGTCGTTTTTGACTTTGTTTTCTCTCAAACAGCAATAAATATTAACCTATCGAAAAAAAACTTGGACATAATGTTAATGAGAATATCTTTATCAGAACATAGTTACATGCCCTTGACTTTGACAAAATTGTTGTTTTCTTCCACTTTGTTTTTACTGTAACAGCTACAAACATTGATCATTCAAGATTATGAAAGCAGTTTTCAGCTGGATCATAATATTGCATCTTTAATTATGTGCTCTTGAAGTTGACAACATTGGGACTTTCATTCTATCTAGGTGCAGGTGAGCGATTAAGGACCATCATGGTCCTCTTGTATTTATTTGTTAAACAAAATATGTGCACATAGAGAAGTTTTTATAAACTCATAGATTGATTTGAATGATTACCATATCTTTTTTCAGAACTATCAACAGATGATATATACTCAGTAGAAATAGTTGGGGGTTCTAGTCGTATACCCAGTATCAAAGAATTAGTCACGAAAGTATTCCAGAAAGAGCCCAGTACAACGCTTAACGCTGACGAGGCTGTATCAAAAGGCTGCGCTCTACAGTGCGCCATTCTGTCACCAACATTCCGAGTTCGAGACTTCTCTATCGCAGATTGTCAACCATATCCTATAACTTTGTCATGGCAAGGCGGTGGCTTGGAAGATGATTCGTAAGTCGAAATGATATTGTTCTGCTTCATACAAAAGGTCAATGGTTTATCTACAAATGACATTAATCTGAGAAAAAATGTGAAGATTTCTTGATTTTCTGTCATTATGAAACTTAACAGTATTGATTAAATGATAAAACATGTATCATCAGAGAGTTAAACTGTTTGCATTATAACCTTTGAACAAATCTTAAATGGACTGTAAATGGCAAGCACACTGTAAATATATTCTTTTCTAGTCTTGCTATCAAAAAAAGAAAACTCATGTACTAGAATTGTAAGGATTAAGAACTATTTTGCTTGTGTAAATAGAAATATAATGATCCTGCCATAATGATGAAGATTGTATTGATAAAAGCAATAATACTATTCTCTTTAGAGCAACAGATAAGATTAGGTACATATATTATTTTAAATCCAAATCATGTGTTGTTGGTACCCATTGGAATCATCTCTTCAAGACATTTTCAAATGGGTACCCACAACAAAAGGTTTGGTAAATGATAAATAAAATGCTGCACTTTTAACACCTGTTACCCTCTATTATCGGTGCATCATTTTCTATTACATTTGTTACAGATCATTAGAAGTTTTCCCACAGTTCCATCAAGTTCCGTTCTCCAAAATGTTGACTTTCTATAGATCAGAACCGTTCAGTATAGAAGCTAGATATTCAAATCCCGGCCAGGTGCCCTTCAACAACGCAGGATTAGGTAAACTATCTTAACCCTTTCCCAAACGACAATTTTTTTAGGGTGGTCCGAATTCAAAGGAGTTGCAGATGACAAAATAAATTATATCATCAGGAGAAAATATGCATGTTACAGCCTAGAAAGTATTGAGGCAAAAGGAGAAAGTGCTGATTATTAGCACTTTCTTCTTTTGCTTCAATGTTTTCCCAAGCCTTTTCTATTAGGGACGTCAAAACCAGGTCTTGTTTGGGAAAGGGTTAAATTATGATACAGGGACACAGAGTAACAGATAAGATGGAGTGAATGCATACTAAATGTGACATTTCTCATCCAAACCCTATGTTGTGGGTACTCATTTTAATTGTCTCGATGAGATGATTCTAATGAGTACCCACAATTTGGGGTTTGATGAACAATAGATGAAATTTGCAGTTAGACAAGTCATTACACCCTCTTATCTGTAGCTCTTGGGTCACATCTGATTGCTCAGAATTGTCAGAAACTGTGATTTTTCATATCCCATTCTGCTTTGGTTTGAATTCTGGCTTGGCCATTTTAGAAAAATTCACACATCTGTCACCATTGGATCCATTTATGATTTACAAGTGGTTCATTGCATTTTTACACCTCTGCTTCAAACCAAACATTTAAATAACAAATTTAATGAATATTTTGGATTGTTGATGTTGTGTCACATGATTTCCTGTCATGTAACAACTTTCCTGAACAATCCTTGGATTTGACATTTTGATAGAAAAAGTACTGGAACAAACTAAGAGAAAATAAAATGCTGGTATGCAGAATTGCACATTTTTGTTACTTACTCTTTTTACTGAAAATAATTATTCTTGATAATGACTCTTTCAGGAATCTTTAAAATTGCAAAAGTCCAGCCACAGGCGAATGGTGATAGTACAAAAGTGAAAGTGAAAGTACGAGTGAACAGTCACGGTATATTCACTGTGCAGTCAGCAACCATGGTTGAAAAATTAGATGACAAGGCAGAAGATCAGGAACCAGAATCCATGGAAACAGAAAACAGCAAAGATGAGAATAAATCAGAAGAGGTAAATGGTCACTTTGGTGTTTATAATTCCCAACTTAATTAACCCTTTCCCAAACAATTAAATTTCGGGGTAGCATAACTTTATTGCAGACAACAAAAATCAGATGGGTGAATTCAAAATAAATGGCACCAAGCATATTTTTTCATCTAGACTAAAAAGAATAGAATATTTGATCAAATTGCAAGGACCATGTGATGTTAATTAGTGTATTGTATGTTCATGCAAAATTTTATTGAAATATCTTTAACGGTTTTAAAGTTATGCCCAAAAAACATGCAAAAAATGTCTGGAGTGAAACGCTTTTTTGTAAACAGAAAAAAACTTTCTTGTTTTCTAAATACATAGCAATAAAAGAATAACAACATGTGTGTAAAAGTAAGACTTTTTACATTATCTTAAACATCTTGAATTTTGAATTTTGTATGTGGTTAGTGTTTGTGTGCAAAGGGTTCGCTGAGGTTCACACAAAAACAAAAGTCGTGCGCTGTCTGGAGTGCAACGGCAAATACAGTGCACTCCACGTATTACGAGTTCGGGTAATACGAGATACCGTATATAACGAGTACAGTACAAAGTCCCTGTCATTTCTCTTCTATTTTCCTTTTGTTTTATATCGGATAACGCGAGATTGGTTTGAGCGAAAAATCGGCTATAGCGTACACATTTCCTTGGTCCCAACTCTATTTTTCACACATTAACGAGGTTTGGTCGCAAAGCGTGTCGTCTGCAAACAACATTGCCCTAGCCCTGGCTGTATTTTTCACACCTATTTACTAGGTCCTAAAGCGCGCCGTCGGCAATCTGACATTTCCAGGTAATTATCGATCAATTATGGGATTAACACCTTCCGATCTACCTATTGTCATATCGACAAAGTGTTATTGCAAAACATTGTAACTCCAACTTTAATCCAGCTGGAGTTATGAGCAATTGGCCCAACATCGACCATATGCGATGAATTTGGTAAATACGGGAGACACTACTAAAAAGCGGAAAGCTATTTCCGTAGAGTTGAAATTTGAAATCATGAATGAATTAGAAAAGAGATTTTCCATAAGGACAATTAAAAATCACGTTTTTCAAATAAATATTTAATGATGTACATAGCCATTATATTAGTATTTTTAGCGCACTTATGAACTGTAAAGTGTAATGTTCGTATGTTACTCTTAGTGGTGTGTATTAAAATATCAAGAGTTATCTATCTTTATGCTCTCTAAAAAGGAGATTATAAATGTACCATATTTCACTTCCGGTGAAAGCAAAAGTAGACATGGGCAAGTAAACATTTTTCAAGCATTCTGTTACAAATCGGCTTTAGCGAGACACGGCTATAACGAGGCATCGAGCGATGTCCCGGCGATCTCGTTATACACGGAGTGCACTGTATAGAGAAACTCGAAATAATTGAAAACTGTGGGAATTCTATGACTGAAAAGTCAGGTTTTTATGATAATCCATGTACTAAAATGTTTGTAGCCTTGAACAAATATGATTTTGAATACCTACATAAGGACAAAAACTCCTGACTGTTCCTTAAATAAACTCACCCATGTTTGTCTGGAGTGTAACATTTGAAGTTTAACAACCCCTCTTTCACTATATATTACTTTTTAATGAACTATTGTTCTCTTTTTCAGATAACATAGACTCAAAGATTATTCACACCAGAAATCCAGTTTAGACACAGACTTTTGTTTGATTTAGACCAGTATTTCTGTTGTCTGGAGTGCAACAAGTTTTTTGGCTTAATTAAAAAAGACCTGATCTAAAGAAAGAATTATCATCAAATATTGTTTTTTGAAAGAGGGCATATATTTAAACAATTTAGGCACAAATTTGTGTCATCTTTGCGATTGGTTTTCATTTTAGGGGTTAGAAATTTAAATCTTAGAAAATTGAACTATCTTGGTATGATTACAATTGCTCATTGTTTGAAGTACAAAGAAAAGAGTAACATTGCTTGTAATAGTTATCACATGAATTATTTGTACCATTTTACTTGATAAAGAAGTGCGAATTGTATCATAAATTAGCCAATATTGTCAACATGTGAATATGTCTGGAGTGCAACAAATTATTTAAAATAAAAGAACTTTCATTTTTCAACATTAATAGCACACCTTTGTAAGATAACTAATTGTTCTTGTTTAGTTAGCGCTTATTACATGTCAAGGTATAATATAAGTCATTTTTTATACCTATCCAGTGCATATTTAGAAAAAAATATTCACGAAATTAAAGATTTTCTTAGAAAATTGAACTATCTTCATATGATTACAAGTACTCATTGTTTGAAATACATGGAAGAGTATAAAATTGTTTGTTATAGTAATCTTGTGAATTATTTTTACCATTTTACTTGAAAAAGAAGTACAATGAGGATCATAAATTATCAGTATAGGTTTAGAATGTCTGGAGTGCAACAACAGATGTGACAAAAGATGCAAGTTTTGGATTGTATAGATTTTAGTTCAAACATGACAATTGTACAAGGTTTTTTGCAGACATGTTCTGAATTCATTATATTATTGAGAAAATTGGGTCTGAAGTCTATATGAGGCCAAACTTTATCATAATAAAAACTTTTTGACCCATGTATGAAAAAATCACTAGTAATTTTGTGTAAAAAGTCATATTTTCACCAGATTTATGACAGAAAAACTAGGTTTTTTGCTTAGAATTCCTTATTGATTCACAAATTAGAATTTGGATTGAAAAAAATATTATTTTTCGTATCATCATGTGAGGGTACACTACTTTGTAAATATATGTATTTTCATGTTTTTCCGTTGATTTTCTTCAATTAAAAAATCTGAAACTTTTTTATTTCTAAATATTTTTCGATGCCGTTTTAGATTATTAAAATTTGATCTATGTACAATATTAGAACATATAGACCAAAATGATCAATTGAAATTTAAAAATTGGAAAAAAATAATTTTTTGGTGCCATTTTATTTGAATTCACCCAGATAAATAAAGATAGGATTATTGCGGAATATAGCACAGAAAATATTGAGGCAAAAGGAGAAACTGCTGGTTATCAGCAGTTTCTTCTTTTGTCTCAATGATTACCAAAGCCTTGTCCTATTAATAGGGACGTCAAAACCAGGTCTTGTTTGGGAAAGGGTTAAGGTATTGATATTCCCAAGTCATCAACCACTTTGTAAGTACATATTATATCAGGAGTAATCCCCTGAAAGCCAACCTTCTTGCATGTGGCCAATGAAATGATTGTTGCTCATGATTCCTTGTTTGTCAATAAATTGTTTGGATATGGCAACTGTGTCTCATTACAAGCATGATCTTTAAAGCCAAAGAAAATTGAAACATATGCTCTATTTGTTTTTGGCAGTAGGAATAAAAAAAATCTGTTAAAGTATGTCGTCGTTGTAAATGCAAAACCTCGTATCTCGACTTAGGAAAATTTTATAGGGGACGGAAAAAAGGTGTAATAACTTTTGCCAAACTGAAATGTTTTACTTGAAATTTGGACATATTGTTCCCAAGTAATGTGTCATTAATACTGATCAGTGAAAATATCTCAAAATCTGCAAGAATTGTATTAACTGGGCACACAAGTTTGTACTTTGAAAATCGCGAAAATCGACTTACGAGGTTTTGCATTTGCACTGACGATGTGTTATTAGATTGAAAGATTGGTCAGGTTCTGCAGGTAGAGATCAGTCATTTCAGAAAAAAGCAACCAATATTCAAATTGAATACTTGTTGACCCTGTGTCTTAATTTGCAGCCTCAGTCTATGGAAACAGAACAGAGCACAGTAAATGGGGACCAGACTAAAGGAGAGGAGAAAACACAGGAGGATGCAGAAATGAAAGAAGAAGAGGGAAAAACTGATAAAAAGGTAGAAAGATAGAACAATGCACATGTTACATTAGAGATACTCTCTTATCATAAATGACAGTCTGTACAAATAAATCTACACTATCAGGCGGATTTTTCGAAATTTTTCGATTTCTGCCATTTATGAAAGAGCTAATCAATTCCCAATTATTGATGCTTTTTGACATCCTGGTGAAAACATTGTGAATCAATTTCTTCCTTTTTCACTATGTTTTCTACCCCAAAAGTTGTAATATTTAAAATTTTATCAAATTGAAATTTTTCTGCGACATCTGTGAATTTGAATGGATTTTAAAATTTTGTTGGCTGGCAATGAGTAAAACAAATAAGTCCTATTGTTATTCAGGAGGAGACAGATAAGAAATCCCCGGAGAAGAAAGACAAGAAGAAGAAGCCCACCAGTAGAAGTATTGATCTGCCGGTAGAAAGTCTAGTTAGCTGTTATACAAAGGATGCAATTGATCTTTATACTGAAAAAGAGGTGAAGTTAACCATTGTCCTGCTGACTTTAAATTTGGTTTAACTCTTTCCCAAACAAGATCGTGTTTTGACGTCCCAGTTAGAAAAAGCCTGGGAAAACATTGAGGCAAAAGAAGAAAGTGCTGATAATCAGCACTTTCTCCTTTTGCCTCAATATTTTCTGAGTTATATTATGCATATTTTGTCCTTTGGATATAATTTATTGTGACATCTGCATCTCCTTCCATATTGAACAATCTTAAAATTTTGTCGTTTGGTAAAAGGGTTTAAACAAATTGCCAATTTAAGTTGGTTAAAAACAAATTGCTAATTTAAGAGATATTCAATCAGTTTATCTCAATTTTATGACAATAATTGAATGGAAAGGATGTAGTGAAGGATAAGATCAGACTGCATGTATGTGCAGGCTGATCTTAGTCTATACTCCCTGCCAAAGCTTTGGTTACAACAGTAAGTTGATGTGAAGAGCATGAGAAGGGTTAAGATTTCAATGGCTTTTTATGCTCCCCGAAGGGAGAGCATATAGTCGCCGCTTTGTCTGTCCGTCCGTCCGTCCGTCCTGTCTGTCCGTCCGTCCGAAGTGATTTCTCCATAACACTTGGGCCAAATCAAATGAAACTTACCATGTGAACTCCCTATGACATAATGCTGATGTACTTTTCCCGATTTTTGGATTTGAGGCCTCGTCATGGGAAAAGGGGACTTAAGGTAAAATACAGTTTTTCTCTAATTTCTCCTAGTCTAATGGTCAGAACTTGATGAAATTTCATATTTTAGTAGTAAATCAGATGCCCTTGACAATAAACCTTGTGAAATTTGGGTATAAAAATTATGTCATGCAAAAAGGGGGCTTAACATTTGTTAACTTTATGTTAGCTCTGCATGGCATACATTTATTGCGACAATGCCTTATTCGGGGAGCATTGTCCGTCTCTGACGGCTCTTGTGTTTTCAAATAGATAAGCTCTAGACTAATGTACCTAATTCTTGCCCAGAATATCAAACAGAATAGTGAATCATAAACACTTTCAACTATTTATTTCCCAACAGATAACTTGGGTTCATTAAATCAAGTTCTCAACCCTGTGGTTGCAAGTTCTATACCATTTTATGGTGAATATCAATCTAATCAACCAATCAAATGATTAATTTATCAATAAGTCGATCAATCAATCAATCAATCAACTGCTCAATCAATTAATCATATGTATTTGTTTGTGTTTCTCACAGAGCCAGATGATAATGCAGGACAGACTAGAGAAAGAACGATGTGATGCCAAGAATGCTGTAGAGGAATATGTGTATGATATGAGAGATAAACTGTGTGGACCTTTTGAAGAATTCTGTAAAGAAGAGGTATGTAGTTGACATGTTTTGTAAAGTTAGAGCAATAGAAATGACGGAGTAAAAGCATTCTGAATCTAATATAGATCAAATCCAAACCCTATGGTATGGGAACACATTTGAATTGTCTCAAAGAGACTATTCTACTGAGTACCCACTACTAAGGTTTGATAAAAACTTGATTAAATATTGCATCTTGAAAACCACCATTCCTTCTTATCTGTAGATATATGTAGTAAAGTGTCATCCCTTTCTAAAAGGCTGGCTAATTTGACTTAAGAGACTCTTTTATATCTATGGGGCTGCTGTCTTAACCCAGTTGGTTGATTAGACCCGGAGGTCCCAGGTTTGATCCCCAGCTGAGGCAGACATCCTTTCAGACACTTGGTTGAATTATTGTATTCCTATGTGAGTGAGCAGCTGGAATCTTTCAATGATATTCTGGAAGTAGTACTGGTGAAATAAATTATTGGAATCCATGGTTAGGTGCTCCAGCTGCTATAATATGACCACAGCAGTTGAAAGAAGCTTCAAACCCCTTTTAATCGACCTACATATATTGACGAATTAGGATGTTTTTAGTTAAAATTAGGACATAATAATAAGTTTTTTCTCTATATACGAGGTACAGTCAGAAAGTTCCCGGACTGCCTTCGTGCGTAAATGATATGCATTCGGATTTTTCTAAAACTTATATACATAAAAAGAAGAAATCTTGTCCTATAAGTACATATATTATTTATATTGATACAATACATATAACATAATATTTTACAGTTGCAAAAACATACATAAACAATGTACGGATCACTTTGACGTCGCAGAGCGACGTCTACATAACGTCTTATTTTACAGAGCCAAAATAAATGATTTCGGGTTAGTTCAAACAAATTATTCATCAGAATGATCTGGATACTTCCCATCGCGATACACATATAAAGCAAACGAATGAATTCAGTGTCATAGCATTTCACAGCTGACCAGGTCGCAGGCAAAACTCTTCGTTTGACTAAAACCTGCAACATCGGGGACATTTCAATAAAGGAGGAAAATGCCGAAATGACATTTTACTGAACCCGGGCTGTATTACCTGCGGGACAGTCTTTCATAGCTTAGCACATAATTATGTGGTTCCTATTTTCATATCGGTACGATGGATGCATTAGGTTGGTAAGGTATATCATCCTTGTAAAATTAGCGTTCACGCGCTTCTTAGGAAACGTTCAAAGAAGACATTGTGTGCACGACGTGGGCCTTTTGCTTATCGTCCGTCTAAAGCCGCGCCTCCCATCCTGTGTACAGTTTAGACGGATTTTATTTCATTGATATTTTTTATGAATTACACCACGACAAATTCCAACAATATTAACTACATAGTCGAATGATTTCCACCGGTCCGTGAGAATGTCGGTCTTCATGTCTAAATGAGCACGTTTTTATGCCGCTCATTGTTAAGATCATCGTTTATTTTTGCGCGGTAAATCCTAAATTTCTTGTGTCAATTAAACAAAGGTGTCCTAGAATATGCACTGAAGCTGTTTCTTTGATTAAAGAACTTTTAAATTTCCGTAGGCGTCATTCCGGCCTTCATATAAACGTTAATAGCGCAGATTTGTTCCGTACGCTGTGGTGACGTCAGTTGTCTTTCATCCATTGCTGAGAGAAATATGCATGAAACGAAGAATGTTTATGCCACGACGTTAAAATTTTAAAATTGTTCAGAAAATATGTTGATGTGATGGCATATCGAGGCTGCATGTAAAAGCGCCTGTAATTTTTAAGATATGGTCCTTTGAATAATAGTAAGAATATTGAGAGCAAGCGTTATTTCAAAGTGATCCGTACCCTTGAACTCTATGCTCTAACGCCTTAGAAAATATTGATTTTTAACATTTTAAAGCCACAAAAACTTATCAAAGTGGTAGTTTACATTTCGAAATTACTTATTGAATAAAGACTTGAATCAAATACGTCGGAAAAAATACAATTCAAAGGCAGTCCGGGAACTTTTTGACTATACCTCGTATATACTTATGGTTACAAAGAGGTTCTGGTTAAGGTATAATCACAGTTGATAATGTTTTGATGATTATATTTTAAGGACAGAGAACAGTTGAGTAAGTTGTTGGGAGACACAGAAGACTGGTTATATGAAGATGGAGAGAATGAGAGAAAACAAGTCTACCTGGATAAACTGTCTGAATTACGGGTAAGATTTATACCTTCATGGATTGAATTGTCTAAATCTTACCTGTCACGCTACAAGAGGCTTTCTTGGAAATCCATAAAATAAAAGTTTTGTCATAATGATATCATCTTGTGGGCCTGGCCTTAGCCAAGATGGAACTCACTACACCTTTCCATCAAATTTTAAGATTCGGGTCAGACTCGATGGCGATCAACCAGATGTATTATTTGGAAAATTAATAAAGTAAGGCAGGGAAAACATTCTAGTTAGATTGCAGTGAAATGTTTTGATCCTACTCAATTGACCAAACGCCGACTGTCAATCAAAAACATCGATTAGCCAATGGAAGATCATTAAAATGTCATGCCCCAATTGTTCTTCGTTGCACGTGTTATTGTATTGATTTATCGACTGACAATCAAAGCAATCGACATGCCAATGGCAAAGAATTTTGTGAAACAATAGACTAGTTTTACTGTTATGTTTTGATAAACCGTCGGTGTTGTTATAAAATCTCGTATTGTCCAGCAAGATTTCCTATTAACGATAACATCCCCATTGTTTGTCTTAAATTCTATGTTGGGCGGAGCGATCTGTCTGTTGGCGTTTGGTCAATCTGTGTGGTGTACACAGACTGACATTGGTTGATACTTTTCACACTTCCCAGAAATAGAAAAGAAACCATTTGCACTGTTAACTTTTATTTATGCTCCTTCAAGCTATTGGACAAATTTGTCCCATAACCTTTTGATTGAATGTGACTAAAGTAAGCCGATACTTTATTTTATCCAAAGAAGAGTCCCTGATAAGACATGCGAAATTTTAAGGCAAAAAATAAAAATGCTGATAATTGGCATTTTCTCCTTTAGTCTCAATATTGTCTTTGCTATACTGTACAATAATCCTATCTTTATCAACAACCATTTTGCAGTCTGCTGTAGCTCGGAAATTGGATAACCTTCAAATTTTGTTGTTTGGGAAAGGGTGAAAGCAAGATAATCACCTTTCATGTAAGGTAATCCTTCCCTGATGAGATTCAAGGGATGTTGGAATTAACCCTTTCCCAAACCACAAAACTTTAGGGTGGTCCAATTTGAAATCTACTGCTCTCGATAGAATAGAATGATGATCAAGGTCAAGTTTGTGTGAATTATAGCGAAGAAAATATTGAGGCAAAAGGAGAAACTGCTGGTTATCAGCAGTTTCTTCTTTTGTCTCAATGTTTTTCCAAGCCATCTATTAGGGACATCAAAACCAGGTCTTGTTTGGGAAAGGGTTAATCAGGTGACAGCATTTACATTTAGCAGTGGAATGTTCCACCACCAAATGTTTACGACATCACCCCAATACTTTTGGTTAGGAAGCAAATGCTACAGATGTCGCACAAACAATTCTGATGTCGCGTAAATTTCATTAGGGGTGGACTACCTTAAAATCCAACTATGTATTACAGAAATATGGAGATCCCATCACGACACGTTACAAGGAGAGCACAGAAAGACCTGCAGCCTTTGATGCTCTAGGAGCTTCTATTATTTCCATTACAAAATTTGTGGATGCATGTGAGGCCAAGGATGAGAAATTCGCTCACCTGGAAAAGGCGGACATTGATAAAGTGAAAAAATGTTTGAAAGAAAAGCGAGAGTGGTTCGAGAAGCAAATGAACTCACAGAATGCCCTCAAGAAATACCAGAACCCCGTTGTACTAGCTTCACAGATATTACAAACTAAACAGGTTAGTGTTATGTAGCTTTTAAGCTTTTGAGGCTCACAGGGAAGAATGGGTTAATCACAAATGTGTTGCCTCTTAAAATAAAGTAATAAAGTCTTTATTATTATTATTTTTACTACCACACAGTGACTTTTTTTGACTCCCAATGTGACAATGGCTTTAGAAAACATCATGGAAAATGAAAATTGCTTGTTTCAAGTAATTTCTTCATTTCCCACAACATTTTCTACCTAGAAGACGGAAAGATTTTAGATTTCTTTAACTTGGAATTGTCGTCTGCAACATTTTTGACTTTGGACCACTTCAAAATTTGTTGTTTTGTAATAGGTTAAAGTTGCCAGGATTTATGCAGATGAAATGGTGCAGTGGTAATGTGTTCAACTGTTTACACAGGGGAAATTTGTTCAATCTTTTGTTGCTTGAGTCTTTCAGATGAGACTTAGAATTGGGGGCCTGTCTCTATGAAGCTCTAGCTGGGGAGTGGGAAACCTCCTTTCAATCAATTATTAAATTGACAGTTCAGAGTTAGATAAGAAGTATTTGAAGACTTTTTGTGAGGTGATAATAATTATGTTTTGTATTCTAACTTTCCTTGCATACTTTACAGAGTTTAGAATCAACATGCAATCCCATCATCAACAAACCTAAACCAAAGCCAAAGGAAGAACCACCCAAGGATGCTGAGAAAGATGCCAAGAAGGAAGGGTCTACAACGGAACAAACAGAGAACAAAGAAAATGCAGACAAAGCTGCGGGCGACGCCAAACAAGAAGCAGGCAACCCACCTCAAAATGACATGGATGTAGATTGATAGTGTGTTAGAATAGACTAGTGTAATACGACATCAGCATATCTAGCTCATTTTGATTATGTGACTATTGTTAGGAAATTATACACTTTGTTTAAAGTAAAGACTGATTCAAGTCAAGTTTAAACACACAAAAAAATGCTACAAAGCCCAGGAAATATACATGTATGTTACAGCATAGAAATTATGGAGAAAAGGCAGAAAATGTTAATGTTTGATTAGTGACAATAAATCGACATCTTGCTTGGGAAAAGGATAAAGGCTTCGTGGAGCATTGCAAACCAGATAGATAACTAGATAACTTTGTTTCAAACCGACTTTGAGGATCATTTTCATTAATTTCATATCATTTTCAAAAATCTCTCTTTCAATTAAGACTTTCCTTTTGAATAAGAATATCCTACTAAATGACCATGAATAGCATTGTGATACTAATAATCCTAAATTTTACAAAGCTGAAGATAACTTGGGATATTGGCTTTTCCAATTACAAACTGTCTTTCAGTGTTTCATTATCCTATGTTTCGGGTACCTACAATGAGCACAACGATTGGTTTAGACTTGAAATAACAAAGATAGAAAGCCCCAAGTCCTTCTAATCTGTTGCTTTTTAAGGATTACAACTCGTCATTAGATACTTAACACTTCATGCCTCTTTGGGAGTCATTGGTGGCAAGGGAAATAGGACCTTAAAACTGGGATTTGAGACCAACATTAACCCTTTCCCAAACAAGACCTAGTTTTGACGTCCCTAATGGAAAGGGCTTGGGAAAATATTGAGACAAAAGAAGAAACTGCTGATAACCAGCAGTTTCTCCTTTTGTCTCAATATTTTCTATGTCATATTTCACACAGATTGAATCTTTAATAACATCCATTTTGTTGTCGGAAGCAGCCTTCTAATTTTATCAACTTTAAATTTTGTCGTTTGGGAAAGGATTAATCATGACCAGCCTGCTTGAACACAAGCTTGACTGTATCGAAGTTGATCTCTTAATCTTTTCCCAAGCAAATGATGAAGATCTAATTTTAAAAATTTTGAAAATAATGTTGATACAGATAGGAGTTTTGTGTAATATGGGATAGAAAATATTGAGACAAGAGAATGCTAGAATTTAACTGCAGGCTCATCTGTTTTCATGGTGTCTCAATTGCTATGAAGCCTCTTTTTCAGAGCTACAGTTAAGATGGGGTAAAGGCATCCTGAATTTCTTAATTTAAACCCAAACCCTATGTAGTGGATACTCTTTTGAATCGCCTTTGTGAGACGATTCAAATTAGTACTAACAACATCGGGTCTGGTGAACATTCATCAAATATTGCATTTTGAGAATCCATCAGGCATCACCCCCTCTTATCTGTAACTGTGCTCTTTTTCCACACCTCATCGAAATTGTGTTTTCAAAATCATTGTACATATTGTCATCATATTATTATTGTAAATATAAAGGGTTGACAGGGAGTTATTCTGCAAGCACTGTTGTTGGATTTTTAATTTTGCAGTCTATATTTGATTTGTTTCTGTTTCAAGTCAAAAGTGGTAACCAAAGCTCAAACAGTATTTTCTCCTTTACTGTTAATGTCTACTTTCTTAACCCTTTCCCAAACAAAACCTTGTTTTGACGTCCCTAATTGAACTGACTGGTGAGAAAGATCGAGGCAAAAGAAATTTTGAAAACCAGCATTTTCTTATTTTGTCTCTATGTTTTTTTCTAAGCTATAGTTTTCACAAATTGTACCTTAAGTTACACCCATTTTCTTGTCAGCAGCAGCTTTGAATAGGACCACCGTGAAATTTTGCCATTTGGAAAAGGGTTAATACAGAATCTTTAATTGTTTACAACTGGTAGAAGTGTTTTGTCATATGTGACCAACATTATGCAGGGACTGTCCAAAGTTGTGTTTTCTTTCAAAGGGGCTTAACTTCTCCCAGTATGTTTCTTTTGTGATTTACAATGCATGGATCTGTAAAAAGGTTCCTTAACCCTCTCCCAAACAAGACCTGGTTTTGACGTCCCTAATGGAAAAGGCTTGTGAAAACATTGAAACAAAAGAAGGAACTGCTGATAACCAGCAGTTTCTCCTTTTGTCTCAATATTTTCTATACCGTATTTTACACAAATTCTATCTTTCATAACTTTCCATTTTGTCACTGGTGTCAGTTTTTGAAGTGGATCAAACTAAAATTTTGCTGTTTGGGAAAGGATTAAGAAAATGGTGTTAGAGAGCAACATGGATCTTGATCAGACTTGTGTATGGACAGGCTGATCTAGATACATATTTATTTTTTGTCTCAAAAGCTTAAGGGATCTTTCCAGATCCTGTGGTATTTGTAAAAAGGAATCTTTTTAATTAGTCAATTATCTGTGTATGTTGTATCGTAAAAGAGATACAACTTTCTGTTTGCCAATGCATACCAAAGGTAGACAAAAAGTTATGATTGATGTTTTAAAAAAGTGCTATTTTTACGATATTCGAGAATTGAATGGTGTCATATATGCACCACTGGACCAGTGTTACCCCCCCAATATGCGTAAACATATCTTTACATTGAGCTTTATGATTTTGAGTTTAGGATCATCTTATGTAGAAAAAATGTTGCCTTAAAATGCATACAAAATTTCCACAACAAAAAACGACAATGTAGAAGAAAGTTCTAATCTGCAATTATGATTTCCATGATTTCATTTAATCTATGTTTTTCTTGATTTCACGAATATCTTAAGCGGCTCAGTATATAACAATGCGTTAAGCTTGATGGTGATTGTACAATACAAACTAGATACATATTGTTAATATTAGATGTGTATTGTAAAGTGCTGTATATGTTGCTAAGTGTATACAATGAATGCGTTGTTGGAACATTCTATGTTCAGTGTTGACATTAAATGCGCACAAATCAATTCTTTTCTGTCTTGTTTACGTATTCCAAGCAATTTCTGGTTTTGATGTCCCCAAAACAAAAGCTTTTGGAAAGAAGGAAATATTGACATCAAACACAGTTCTTAAACTAATGTTATTGACCTTTCCTTGGTTCTTCAAAGAATATTTTAAAGATGCAATGGCAAATTAAAAACATTGGCAAACATTGAAATGATGTTTATACAAATAATTGTGAGTAAAAACATAATGGAAAAAGAAGGAAAGGCTCATTTTGAGCAATTTATTCTTTTCCCATATTTTCTTATGATCAATGATTACATCTACAACGATAAAAATGCATCAACTAACGTTTTTTTGCATGGAACTACCTCAAAATACCTCTATTTGGGGACAATTTCGGAGAATTTAAGCTGTTGGTCACTTTTGAAGGTATACTGGTATTACTCGGATTTACATGAAGATGAAGTGGGGCCATACTACAGCTTATTGGGTTTGGTAGAATACTGCTTTCGTGATGGTGTGGACGGATTATGCCCTTTTGCATGCCTGGACCTTATTCCGGGGAGCTAATGGTTCCGCCCTATTGTCCTTTGCGTTGGTTAAGGTATGCAACCCATCATTAGCAACAAAGAGCCAGAGGCGAAAGGACCTCTATGGATAAGGCGAGAGATCTCCCTAAAAGGCTCAGCGCGATGGATCATTTTTCAAAACTAACAAATTGAGAAACAAAATTAAGCTTTATGGTTAGGAAGATAAATAAATGAAATGAACACAGTTTTTTGCCATTTATAAAGTTCTATAGGTGCAGATAACTCTTGATTTTTTGTGCCCACCTAAATAGTTTCATTTTCTTATACTACCGGTATTCATAGACGTAAAATGATGTTTCTTTTTGTTTTATTTCCAATTTATTTTCTACAGATACAAGGATAAATGGTGTTGACATCATATGGCAACTTTGGTTTTGTCCGTATTGCGCGTGCGCATCATTGAAACAACTTTAAAAGCGCACTTTCCCGCCAAAAACTGAGGAATACCTACCTTCCACGGGCTGGTGAACATCGTTCCACCCCTTGACCCAGCTTCCCATTGACATATGTTGTGTCAATTGACCATATGCTTCCTTGGTAAAAAGGATTTCCTGGGTCACGGGGTGGAACATACTTTTATACTAAAAATAGTGCGCATATACCAATTGCCATATTTTTGGCGGGAATGTTTCTTCTTTAAACTCGTTTCAAGGATGCGCATGCGCATTTGGGACAAAACGAAAACTGGTATATGATTTCAACACCGATTGTCCTTACATTTACAGCAAAAATCTTGCTAATAAAATCATAGAAAACTTAATTCTGGTTAAATGAATACCGGGTGGGTAAGAAAATGTAATTTTGGGGGTAGGTTCAGAAACCAAGAGTTATCTGTACATGTCGAATCGTTTTGATTGAACAAACTCACTTTTTATAGGATTTAGGTATCCAGCTAACAATATAGCTCAAAATAATCATCATTTTCCATGTTTTGAAAATTGACTTTTCCATAAGAGCCTTTTAGGGAGATTTCTCGCCTTATCCATAGAGGTCCTTTGAAAAGTGTCAGTAAATCTTAAATTGTGTTACATTTCCATTCCAAATGTATACGTAAGCATTTTTGTACGGTTTAGAATGTTGAATTAATGCATACCTATGGAAATACAGATGGAACCTTCATACTTCACATGTTTAGTAGCTTAAACGGCGTAAAACCCCAATAAACCAAACCATACTTCACACGTAGCTATTTCCTGTCAAGACTATTCATTTGCGATAATGACCACGAGTCCTTGACGTTAGAGTTCGACCTAATTTTCAAAAACTTTGACCTGGCCCATATCTCAGGCTCTTTTACAGATCAATCTGGTTGATATCCGCTGTTAATTTAAAATAACATCTGACGGGTACGAATAAGGGCCATCTATGAACTTTGAAAAACCAAAATGGGATATATACTAGTCAAAACTTCTAACCGGCCACTTAGTTTCTGCCATTTATGACATATTTATTGATGGGATAACCACAATCATTGTTAGTCATTGTACAGAATAATCATTTTCGAACTAAAAAAGATGAAAATGTTACTAATATTCCGTCTTGAATATTTTCAAATTGACACAAGTTTCACTATACCCCTAATTTTGATTTTCATCGATTTTAACATTGGTGGGTGGGGTATTTTGTAGAAAATCGGTTCATATCTGGGCAATATTTAAAAGAATTAAATTCCTTCATCAAAAATTATGTTTCTTTGTCAATTTACTAGCAATGTTGATAGTGCAAAAATGACAATATCAAGATTTTATTTTTTCATAAATCTGAATTTCTGTCGAATTTCTCAGTTTTTGTGATTTTCAAAAGTGGGGGTCCTCGTGTTTCTTGCAATGTCAAATAGTCATATTAACATATTAACACGCGACGTTTGTGCGAAATGATCTTCAAATGACTACCCTTTCCATAAAAGAAAACTTCTTTTCAATCAGATTTTTGTAAACATTTCAAAAATTCGAAAAACAAAGTGGCCGGTTAGGAGTTTTGACTAGTATATTTACTGTTGACTAATCAAATATTGTTAAATATGCCTTACCATGACAAGCACGTACAAACGCAATGTTTTGTGAAATGTGGAGGACAGAATCCTTGAAAGCGCATATTTGGTAGTTCAGAAAAGAAGGTCATAGAAGACGTCCCCTGACTGGTCCCTGTCGGATGTTACTGTAAGTTAATCCGGATTTGAATTAAATTGTTTTCAAGATGTAGCACAAATTGGTATCGCCCGTCATGAAATTGACATTAACCCATTACCAGACGGATTTTTTGGGGACTGATCCAAATTCAAAGATGATGCAGACGACAATTTCAATTTAACAATTGTGTTGGTTTGGTCGTTTTGGGTAGAAAACATTGTGGGAAATGAAGAAATTGCTCGTCACACATTGTTTTCCTAAGCCATTTTCTTATGGGGAGTTAAAAAGAGTTATTGTCACAATATTTGTGTGGTAATGGCTTAAAACCACGACTTCATTCTTTGACCTAGTGACATTAACATTGGAATTTTGATCACTCTTGTGACAAGCTTATGTAAAGTCGATCTTCGTTTTCCATGCACAACATTTGTTCACAGGAATACTGGTTTTGAAGACCCGGGAAACCTACAGGACTGTACATACCATTTTAGAGAAAACAAATCACGCTCTCCAATTTGTTCTTCATTTTCCACAATGTTTTCTACCCCAAAAGACCAAACCCAACTATTAAACTTGGTTCACTTGACATTGTCGCATGCAGGATCTTTGAATTTAGACCAGTCAAAAGTGTTGTCATTTGGTAACTTGGTAATCTGTTTAAACCTTTTCCAATGAACCCCATGGCTTTAATGTCCATTACCCCCCCCCCCCCCCCCCCCCCCAAAAAAAAAAAAAAAAAAAAAAAAAAAAAGAGACTGCCATGGAAAAGAAGAAAATGATGATGTCAACTCTGTCATGGATATAGGTTATAGATTTACAAGATTTGAACCAGTACAAGACGGCAAAATTTTAGACGTTTTCAAATCCGAAGATATCACAGACCACACTTTCAAGTGAATAAAGTTCAATAATTTTTCTGAGTAGAAAACAATATGGGAAATGAAGAAATTGCTTGTGATAAGCGATTTCTTCATTTTCCAAAATGCTTTTTCCCAGGCATTTATCTTAAATGGCGACAAAATGCGTCATTGTTTGGGATTGGTTAAAACAGTCTACATCTGCGACGTTTTTGAAAATTGGTTCATTAGCACAGATTCACATATTCAGTTTGAAAGTTGAAAAAACAATATAAACAGATGTTATGTAAAAATATTTATTTGAAATAATTACAGCACATACATACTCTATTTAAATTTGGAGAAATGAAAATTATATACAGATCTGAATTTTAGATGGTAAAAAACGGAAATAAAACCGAGATGAATCCAGTAGAGAATTATGAAACAGTGGAAAAAGAAGAAAATGTCGTTGCTTGCGCACGTCAGGTTCTACTAAGCATATATTTCGACGGTCACATTCGAAAATGTCGTAACTACTGCTTCAATAAGATGTAGTTACGACATTTTTGAAGGTGGCCGACAATTTGCTGCTTTGATCTAGATTAGTATTAAATGATTTCGCATTTCAAAAGCTAGAATTGACTCATTGAAAGTAGTTCGACATATTACTATTGAGATTTCTTCGTTATCTTACGTTACTTAGCTTGACACAATCTGATCTGATTTGGACATTACAGGTAGCAGCTACCCATAATGTCCAAATCAGATCGGTTTGTAACAAACTAACTACCGCAAGATAACGAAGAAATTGCTGATAACCAGGGGCCCGTTGGACTTACGAACATATTCATCACATATCTTAAAAAAGTATCATGTAATACATATATATAAATTTTCTGTTCCTGGTAAAATCGTTCTTTTTCGTCGGCAACGCATTTGAATTTGGACTAGTCTGAAATTTTTGCGACGGTTACAAATTTATCTCGTATCAAATCCGAAAAAAGGATCATAATTGCTTTTTGAGATCTTCATGGATAAAGATCACCCCACGATTCGAGCAATCTGATCAGGATCCACGTTGCCCTCCTAAAGTTCCTTCATTATCAGCAACTATCAGAGAACAATTTGATGGCTCAGTGCGAAACAGTTGTAACTGCCTATAAATATATGGGCAGTTACGACTGTTTCGCGCTTAGACATCGAATTATGGTTCCTTATCATAATGCGCATATGCTCAGACTGATCAGAAAGCAAAATTGTGTCAAAAGGCAAAGGACGGTCTTTCCAGATCCCAGTTACTTGTTTTATTTATGACCATGTTAAAAAAAATCACAGCGTCACCCCTCCACTTACAACATTATGTTTATCAAATTGAAAACTATATGCGGAAAAGGAGAAATCACCAAACAAAATTTGTCTAAATTGTTTCTGTTTTGAAAACCAAAGATAGCGATATCGAAATTTGAGATTTTTCGTGAAAAAAGTTAGGGTAGAATTTGCAGACTTTGAATCACCAAAAGGAACGACAGCTTCAACGAGGAATATACTTGCATAGGCGTAGCAACCCGTACGCAAAAACGCAATTGCGTACACATCTAGAAAATTAAAAAAAATTATAAAAAATGGTGCATTTTGTTTTGTTTCCCTTGAAATAAACTCCTGAATTGTCATTAAAACACATACCAAATACCCACCAGGAGCAACGAATGACCATGGTCATGTGTGGCTTCAGGTGGGCATTTGGTATGTTTTTCATAAGCATCTACATAAAATTTTCAAAAAAGAAAAACCAGAGAGATGCCCGCAAGACCCACCCCAGCAGTATGGAGCCCGCCATCAAACCTCCCCTGATACATTAGGCATGCGTTTTGGGTACACCTTTTAATATCACGTGGTCTAGTATTTTGGTTTATTCATTGTAACGCGACTTCATACAATCTGAAACAGGATTATTCAATAAGTGAAATCAAAGTCAGAAAAGGAAATGAATGGTGTTGGATATGATGACACGAAATGATTTCGAAAACGAAACATACCGAACAGGATACTGATAAAAACATGATAGCATTGCACTGCAGCAGTAACATTTGACATGCAAGTACATTTTTTTTCAAGATGGTCGACAATATTCATAATTCAGAGGTTACAATTTTCTTTGTTTTATAGCCCATTATCTTGTTATGGGAATGAATTGATAATAATTCAAGTGCCATTGTTAATATCGAGTTTGTGAAACCAAAAAGCATTAAAACATCACTCGTTCAGGCTGATTCCAATTGTTTTAAAGATGTCCAAAAACCGTTTCAACAAATGATAGAAAATAAGAGTCCATCCTTGACTCAGAGGCGGATTCTTGCTATTTGTTGGGATTTAAATACCATTAGAAGTGATATATTATCGCATTTGATCGCAATTTAAATATTCATAAAATAATGACATTAATTTTGCATATATGAAAACAAATGATGATGGTGAAAAACAATATTTCGGTTTAAAAGGTTACCTGTTGTCTTGATATTGTTTAATGAGATAGTATCCCCAATAGGATATATTAAACAAAATAAACAATAACGGGAAAAGTAGTCTTGCGTATTTATCTATTTTGTTGACGTCACGGACCACAGGCAACTTTGGTTTCAACACTTTTGCCTTTTGCTTGACTGTAGAAAGAATTTTCCGTTTCTGTACTAAATTTCCATTTCGTTTCTTGAGCACTGTGTTTGGAACGTAACCCCTAGCAACGCAGGTGCGCGGAAGTATGGGCGCCATTCTAATGACGGGCTGCTCTTGTTCGTCCTCCACCTCAAAATTAAACATCTGATGGTGGTACGTGTTTCGGATAGCTGGTAACGGAGAAACGTTCACGTTGTTCGCTTCCTCGATCGTCGTCTCCTGCAAAACACGCATCTTTTCACAAAGCATGCTAAACAAAATTTCACCCTAGCATTATTTTGTAGATTCAGATTCCATCTTTAGAGTATTTGTCGGCAATTATAGAGAGCATTGCTATGGACTCCAAACTTTAAACATTAATGCTACATGTATTCGATTTAAGAAATCACTGAAAATAAACTGACACGATTTAAAAACGCAAAGCACGTTTTCATTAACCATTCATTTCCTATTGCCTCGATGAGCACCATATTTGGGGGCATGCATGAGGCAATGTATACGCTTCACGCCCCAGCGATTTTGTCGTGTTTTCTGCAAACTATCCGGACACCTGAACCGCCCATCACTAAATGCTCGTGTGCCTCGTGCATTCAGACCACGTGTTAAATCATTAAGATTTTTTGTGTACAAATTGCCTCTTTGATTTACTTATTGAAAATACACGAGAAAAACGAAAGAAAATTGTGTACAAAATGCTGAGGCTTACTTTGCGAAAAAGGAACCGAGGTTTTTGGCTTTTGGTTAGCGGTGTTTCGCAAATGAAGGTAGCTAGACGCTTTAATGTAGCCGAATCGACGGTTCAAAGGTTTATGAGACGTGTAAACGACACAAGAAGATTTACAGACCACCCAAGTCCCGGTCAGCTGCGTGTAACAACTGTACGTCAACATGATTGTATACGTCAACGTCACTAACGCAACAGATTTGTGACGGCTCAGTCTACAGCAAATTCTATGGTTGGTAATCGCAGGCGGCCTATACATCGCGAAATGGTGATAAATCGCCTGTGAAAACACGGGGTTCGCTGTCGTCGTCCTTTCGATGCCAGACTCTTGACTCAACGTGTATTTTGGCATAATCTGACGTCCATGCAGAAATTATTCGTGGCTTTAAAGGTCATTTTCTGTCCTGTTATATTAACCATTGTAACATTTACAATTTTACATTGCTATACATCGGTTTTGTAAGATGTAGGAGATACCATTTGTAAAAGTACTTTTTTGCGTTTTTAAATCGTGTCAGTTTATGATTTAGGCTATTTCATTCCATGGATACACACTGATTTTGTATAAAATTATGACTTGGAAAATAACCAACAGAGCTCTGTTTCTTTCACATTTGAAAAATTGTGATCCAGATCCAGATCTACTGAAATTGTAACGGAATATTCAAAAGATATGTACAACTAAGCGGGCGATCTATGTTAATTTTCTATTGATAATCTATAGACTTTCGACAAAAAAACGAGAGCATCTTCACAAGTTGAGACTCAAAAGAGCTAGTTATTACACACCTGTAGCCTAAGCTGGCGTGATGTCACAAAGAACAATACGCGTCTTTGCAACGAAAACATCGTAACTGCAGCTTAAAACAAACCACAGTTACGAGGTTTTCGCTGAAAAGCGACGATATCTAGAATGTACCTGGTCATCCATTGAGATGGATGCTGTATGGGATAATTGATTTGACTTGCGAATGATAAATAATCAATAGCCTACTAACCGTTGTTTTAGGTGGTATGAGACCATCTTTATTCTTTTTGGCTTTCCGTTTGGCCCTGGCGCCCCAGTATGTGTAGTTTACAGCGGCGTACTCGAGCAGGGCGGCGAACACAAACACAAAACACATGACCAGGTAAATGTCGATGGCCTTAACATACGAGATCCGTGGTAATGAAGAACGAACACCGTTACTTATAGTCGTCATCGTTAACACTGTGGTGATTCCTGAAGACAGAAACAGAAAATCTGCATTTTAAACAACACAACAAACAAATAAATGAGCAAACTAAAACAACAAGGTTGCCATTTTCCAAATTTTAAAAATGGGTAACATGACTGACATCCTCAATGATGGTCGCCATTCAATTCTAAGTATTGGTCTTGACATACGAGATCCGTGGTAATGAATATTTACACCATTACTTACAGTCGTCATAGTTAACAATGTTGTGATGCCTGTAGAGAGACAAAGACAGTTTCAAATTGCATTATGAGTACCAACAATATGATTAGGAGATTTCCTTTGACGTAAGATAGACTACCCTTGGAAATGAAGAAAACGCATGGATACTTGTATTGGTAGTCACAATCGCTAGCAATGTGGTGATACCTAAGGATGACAGTAAATTTTGTGCTGAAAATAGATTGGGTTTACCGTTATGCTTTTATAAACCGTGGTAGTTGTTATAAAATCTCGTAACTACGGCTTGAATCAAGCCGTAGTTACGAGATTTTATAACAACAACCACAAAATACCTTTGTTTGTCCGAAATTACGTCACGATTAACTGGATAAAATCGTTTCCTATTGTATGATATCCACCTAGGAAAACAAACATGACCATGTGGGCTTATAGTCCGGTATTACGATATTATGGCACAAACTTACAATTTTCCTTGTAGAAAAGCAAAGAGCCTTTTTCGATTTCGATACAAGTTTTCATGTGTTTGTTTGAATCTTGCAGGTGTAAGAGACCCACGAGATTTAAACTACCATATGCTAAACTACAGTTGTTTGGAGCTTGATATTGTGTTGTTTATATAGGTTAAGTTCGTAAGCATGTGCCGTGATATAGTGAGCGGACTATAGGTTCAAATATTGACTATAATCGATTCACTATTAAACGAGAATAATTTCAGTTGAACTGCTTTATCAAAACAACTGAAATTATTCTCGTTTAATAGTGAATCTATTATAATAAATTTCATACAGATATCAGTTTTTGAGATTTTCCGTCGGAAATGTTTATAGTAAAAAGACTGCCTCTTCTTTAGTCATTTTTGTCATCCACCAAATTGTGGTTATCTCCCTTATACTGTGACCACTCACATCCAAATATTGTGCAAAAGTTTCTATGTCATTAACCGTATTTCGTTTGTTCTTTTTGTTTGTGTATATAGTTTTAATGTAGCTTTCAACAAATCTTCATTCATAGTATGACTAGCTCCAGTTGTCTTTCCGCTCTTTGTTTTTTTCCATGCTAAGAAGCTATACCTTTCACACGAACATACCGCAATCCATATGGCAAGTGGTGCGAAACAATGGACACAATACTTCTCTTAGTATTCTAAAACTCTAAAAAAGACTTCTCGTTACGGTTACAAGTCCTATGCCTCATTAACCAAGCCACATGGACCCCATACATGCAATGAATGTAAAAATCACACTTTGTATGTCATCTAATTGATGTAGAATGCCAGTCAACCTTCTAATCTTTAGCCCTGACGAATTGTATTAGTTCTGCATACATCATTAAGTTAGATGTGCCTAATTACCGAGAGCCCAGACACTCTACGTGTAATTATACTGTGAAAGATATTTGTCTTGGGCAAATTGATTGCTACCGCAGTGTGAATGAATTCATCTTTGGTAATTGACAAACACAGACATATGTATACTTCCCAGTCCGCTGTGTTATCTTTACGTTGAACAATATAAAATTAAAATTTCATCTAAATTTCTTGTTTCAGAAAACCAATGCTCTGAATGTATTCGGGTCGGAGGATCTCGTGGTACAATCGAAACAGAACTGGACATAAAGCACTAAACAAGAGACGGATTATTCAGTCCATATTAAAGTTGAAAAATGAATACAGTCTCCACTTTGACACATTTCTATAACAAGCAAATGTTATCAATGTGTTTAACATTGGTTTAGACACTACAACAGCTAGGAGATAATGAGTTGCGAATTAGAGCTCAAGCCTATCACTGGGAAAGCACAGTAAGCCTAGTGCTGATACAATCCATTACCAGGGCAAAGTTTTGGACTATTCCAATTTGCAAGATGTTGCAGACGACAGTACCCAGTTGATGAAATTTTGACACATTTCCATTTGGCATTAGAAAACATTGTGGAAAATGAAGAAATTGCTTGTCACAAGCAATTTCTTCATTTTCCACAATGTTTTCCCTTGCATTTTCTTTTGAGGGGGTCACTGTCCAGTAAAGGGATAACTGACCTACCTAAAGCTACTCTAGCCGACGTTGCCTCATGATTGATCCAGAACGACACCCACGACAGCATCACGATCAGTATAGACGGTAGATACGTCTGAAACACGAAGTAACCGATGTTTCGCTGTAGTTTAAAACTCAGGGATAGACGCTGATACTTTCCTGTAAATGAAAAACAGAAGACGAATGACACGGAGTAGATGGTGCTTAAATTATCTTACTGTATGATTCTAAAACTACGCCACGAATTTAGAAAACGTTGTTTGTTGTCGAACACGTTTACCTGTAGGTCTACTAAAATTCGAATCCTATTTTGTAAAACTATTTCTTTGAATATAATTGATCGCCACACTTCTATCAATACCGTTGACTTTGTGGTTATTGTCAAAATCCAAAAATATGTAAGATATTATATAAGGTTTGGAAGTTGAATAAGAAATTCAGAATTAGGCCTACCCATTTATATGTTGCTCTGTTTGTCAATAGAAAAGTTTGGTACATGTATTGCTGCAATCATAGACGAAAACATTTTGTTAACACTCCCAAACAAGACCTGATTTTGACGTCCCTAAAAGAAAAGGTTTGGGAAAACATTGAAAATAAAGAAGAAACTGCTGATAACCAGCAGTTTCTCCTTTGTCTCAATATTTTCTATGTCATATTTTACACACTTCCTTTTAATAACATCCATTTTGTCATTTGTAGCAGTTTTTGAAGTGGATCGCCCTCAAATTTTGCCGTTTGGGAGAGGGTTAATTTGTTAAAAATCAACAAGAACCGTTACCTGTGAGTAATGTTTCTATTTTGTTGATAGCTCTGTATTCTACAATATCAAACTGTGGAAGTTCAACATTCTCTACATTATGGACGGACCCATTACGCCAATATAGCTCTACATCGGACATCGCATAACCATCTGAAATGATAATGTTGTTTATGTATTAGATATATGCTGTATAGTAGATTCTACGCGAAATAAACATTCAAATGCGCGCAGCGCATTGAATGCTTATGTCGCGTAGAATCTACTATACATACAGACTATCTGACTTTGTGTTCGCTCGCTGTACATTGGAGGCTGGGCGTGGCTATGTATAGACGTCACATAAACTACCATAAACTAGCCTGCAGCCCGTTTATGCGAAATATGTCGACGAAATTCTAAAATATACTGCGATTTCATTGGTCCAAAAAGTAGGTCGAACACCACTTGAAGTGAAAATTTATCTAGTGCTTACGAAAAGGTCAACTAGGGAACATTATGTAGAAAGACACAAAATGATCTAGAAACACATGTGTGACGTGCCTTACTGTTCATGGATGTAGATCTGGAGAAATGTGCGAGCCATCTTTCAATGTAGAATATAGAGGTTATACATCACACGCGAAAATCCACAACTTTAAGGATTACAACCCATGAGTAGAGACCAAACATTTCGGGCATCTTCAGACGTCATCCGTGGCAACGGATGTTCACGAGATATACACTCGTCAATTTCCGGTCGTCTTCCGCGGAAACGAAAATTAACGAGGGATACCCTTGTCAATATTTGTTGTTACAGATGCTGACCGGAGTGGCACGAAGCTTTTTGTGGAGTGATAATGGTGAATTAAATACCTTAATGAAATATGCAATCTAACATGGTACTTATGGCAATGGACCACAGACCATGGGTATTTGCTTGTACAAGAAGACGATTCATGTCCCAAACGTAACCTTGACACACGATTTTGAGACGAGTTTGTCCAGACGACGTCTGCGATTCACGTTTATCCCCATTACACTCCATAGCTGTCATTGATTTTTGTTTCTACATTCAATTCACGACCTCTGTATATTACAGATGATGGGTTTAAGAGCTGTTCATCGGGGTAACAGTATGCGGGAATGGAACCACAGAAATAAGAGTTTTGTAGTAAACTAACACCAAAACGATGAGTTGCTATCCTTGATCACCCATGGCACTTAACCCTCCCTAAACGACAAAATTTTAGGATGGACCAATTCAAAAGCCGCCGTAGACGACAAAATAGATGTTAATAAAGATTGGAGTTTTGTGTGATTTAGTCAAGAAAATATTGAGGCAAAAGGAGAAACTGCTGGTTATCAGCAGTTTCTTCTTTTGTCTCAATGTTTTCACAAGCCTATTATTTTATGGACGTCAAAACCAGGTCTTGTTTGGGAAAGGGTTAACAAGCCCAAAAGACTGGTCAACGACAGAAAAAATACAAATGAAATTGAACGAAAGATATCACCAGGAACTTCCGGAAGTGAGAATACTCTGTTTTCTTTTACTTCAAGTTATTCGTCAATATAACGCTTGTTTTTGTCTTATCCTGGTAGCCCAGTCGGTAATGCTAGAGACGATTAACTCTTTCCCAAACGACAAAATTTTAGGGTGATCCACTTCAAAAACTGCCACAAAAGACAAAATGAATGTTATTAAAGATAGGATTTGTTTTAAAAATGGAACAGAAAATATTAAGACAAAAGGAGAAACTGCTGTTTATCAGCAGTTTCTTCTTTTGTTTCAATGTTTTCCTAATCCATATCTATTATGGACGTCAAAACCAGGTTTTGTTTGGGAAAAGGTTAAGTCAAAGATCCCATCTCAGGGTTCAAATCTTGTTTCTTACATCTTATATCCAACAGCCATTTGCCTATCAGCAATGGACATACAATGTATCTGCGAATCGTCAACTGGGAATGAATATCAGGCAGATCGAAATTATGCTTTTGTGAATCCAAATTAGTCAAGCAGGTACATGCAAGGTTTTTATTCCCCGCATTAGTTAGAAATTGATAAACACTGCACCAGCATGGTGCACCCCATTCAACCAACCGCCAATACCAGTTGTTGCTTAGGAAATGGTTGAGGCAAGGCAAATAGGAAATCTATTCATTATATCACCGCATCTCACGCTGCCACCGGATATTTCTTCATAAAAAACGAAAATCTCTTGACCCTTTCTAAATATTTTCATGTCCTGATGCTTTTCTACGAGAAATCGTTTCAAACGAGAGAAAAGAGGAAAAGAACGACCTTTATTATCTTGTTCTCCCTGTTTTTGTTAGTTTGAGATTTTCTATATAACATTTATTTTTGTATTGCCATCTACAACACACATACATTAGGACCTGTCCATGAGTTTGTCACCTCCGAAAGGGTTGGAAAGGAAACGGGTTTATTATATCAGCACGTCCAGCGCCCTGTAAGCGGATATTGCTTCATAAAGAATGAACATCTCTTAATACAATTGATACAATTCATATAATTGAAAATCAAACTCTCATGGCGTTGTGAAATAGCGGTGACCCTTTACGGTTCTGCTATGTAGCTCATGGATGATTTTGAATTAGTCCACCTTAACCCATTACCAAACGACAAAGTTTTGGGGTGTTCCAATTTGAAAGAAGTTGCAGACGACATTTCAATGTGATGAAATTTCGAGATTTTATAGCTTTTTGGTTAGAAAACATTGTTGGAAATGAAGAAATTGCTTGTCACAAGCAATTTCTTCATTTTCCACAATGTTTTCTAAAGCCATTATATTTTGGGGAGTCAAAAGGAGTCACTGTGTGATAATGAGATGCACGCAGGAATTATTCGATGATGGAGGTGGAACGTTCCACCGACGGATTGCTTACGACGTCGCCCGAACATTTGCGGATGCGTTGAATCGTCGTTGTAATTGCAAAACCTCGCATCGCGTTTTTGGAAGATTTTAAAGGGGAATGAAAAAAGTGTAATAACTTTTCCAAAACTGAAAGGATATACTTCAAATTTTGACATATTATTCACAAATAATGTGTCATTATTACTGACCTGTAAAATATATCAAAACCTTTAAGAATTGTCTTAACTTGGCACACAAGGTTTTACTTTTAACATCACAAAAATCGACATACGAGGTTTTGCATTTACACCGACTGAATGTTATTTAACCCTTTCCCAATCAAGACCTTGGGAAAACATTGAAACAAAAGAAGAAACTGCTGATAACCAGCAGTTTCTCCTTTTGTCTAAAAAAATTCTGTGCCATATTGTACACAAATCCCATCTTTAGTAACATCAATTTTGTCATTTGTAGCTGTTTTTGAAGTGGATCACCATAAAATGTTGTGGTTTGGGAAAGGGTTAAACGACATCGCACGAAAAAATTATGACATCGCGTGAATCTCATTAAGGGTGGAGAACCTTAACTTGATTAGCCTATGTGCCGTTTGCCTTTTTATTGTCACAAAATTACTTTTTTGCCTACCAAGTGTTCAACCTACTTTTTTGACCAATGAAATTGCAGTATATTTTAAACTTTCTCCACTATATTTCGCATAGACGAGACTGGCGGCTAGTTTATTTGACTTCTGTACATAGCCACGCCCCCGTTTCCACGAACACTAACTCAGGTAGAGTCTGCATTATATAGTTACTTATAGTGGTGACTCTGATAATCACAGAAATCAGGAAATCTGTATTACGAATAACAAACATTCATCAAATCTCGGCAGTCATTCAACACTTTTACTGAGTTGAGAAAAATGTTAACCACACATGTATAATGCCAAGACAGAAAGGCTATATCAACCCTTTTCCAAACGGTAAAATTTTAGGTAGGTCCAGTTTGAAAGCTACTGCAGACGACAAAATGGATATTAATAGAGAAAGAATTTGTGTATAATGTAACAAAGAAAACATTGTGGCAAAAAGAGAAAATGCTGATCATCAGCATATTCTTCTTTTGTCTCAATGTTTTCCCAAGCCTTTTCTCTATGGGACGAAAAAACCAAGTTTTCTTTGAAAAGGGTTAAATTCCAAGAATAAAGGATGAAAATGCTTTTATTCCATACTTTTATATTTGCAAGCCTATCACAACATTTTAACATTTGCTCAAGATTGAAAAAAGTACACCATTCTACAAAATAGAAGTAACCAGATGACATTTAGAGCCCTCCCTTACAGGCTTCGGGGAGTATACACATTTTATAATTGCACGAATAAATAAAATTTCACGAACTAAAATTGTGAAAATGTTTTCATCTAGGACGAATACAAAAGAAGAGTATTCATGGAAATGAAAATCGCCTGATGGCAAAGTTTGTTGGTTTTGACTGACATATTGTGTGAAGAAAATTATAGTTCTTGTATCGATACGGTGCGGACAAATTTCAACGAGAATATAATAAAACTTAAACTCTGGCTGGATATTCTCAAACCTAGACCTTAACGGCTTGGTAATCTATTAGGGAACATTGAAGGTGCTATGGCTATATACGGGTTCACTTGGAAGGCGCAGAAGGGCACACCAAATCAAGTGACTTCTACAGAAATGTTGGAGTAGATCTATTATATTGTTTAAATGTTACTCACAACTCTCTATTTCAACTGTACAATTTTGGACGTCTAGTGGGTAGTTGTGTAGGTCCATCATACAGGCTAACGTCGTAGTGAATCTGAAACGTAAATTATGGGTTAACGTCTCGTTCAACAATTTTTCAATTATATATTTCAGTTATATCAATTTTTGACTGTACAATTTTTGACATCTAGTGGGTAGTTGTGTAGATCCATCATACAGGCTAACGTCGTGGTAAATCTGGAACAGAATAATTAGATATGAGTTAAGGTAGTCTACTCCTAATGAGATTCGAGCGACGTCGGAATTCGAACCTATTCGGTAGCGGTCGTAAACATTCGGCGGTGGAACGTAACGACGAGGTTCGAAAAAATCAGATGTTTTGTGAATCTCAAAATGGCCACAATACGGGTATTCTACCTTAACTTCTCGTTCAACAATTTTTCATTTATATATTTCAGTTATATTTATTTTCGACTGAACAATTTCGGACATACAGAGGGAAGTTGTGCAGATCCATCATACAGGCCAACGTCGTCGTCAATCTGAAATAATACATTTATGATAGGTGATTAACATATTCAATCCAAACTTACATGCCATGCGCTTCGCACGGCTTTGGGCGTCATCCGTGATTACGGAAATTGACGAGAAGTACGCCTCGTTCAACAAAGTTGATATCATTCTGCGACGGATGACAGTTGTCAATCACAAGTTTGAAAACGATTCTTCAATTCTGGGATGAGCTACACATGACTTGATTTGATTTTCAGAAAAGACTATGACCAAGCTGGATTTCGAACACATGTGTCACGGGACACATGGGATCATAGACCCGAACATTCATTCGACTAAAGAATCGAGTATGACGAAAAACTGAAATAGTAACAGTAACACATACGTATGCCACGATTCCTGAACAATTATTGATTCGTACATGACACATGGATTAAACATATCATCACAACACATAGACATAAGAATATTTCTACAATACTTATAGGCCTATAAGAAATAAATCATGTTCTCATGTGGTGTATCGTTTATTTAGCTATTGTTCTGAGTTAGTCGGTACAACTTATCCGCCAGCGCAGTAGCCCAAGTGGATTATGCATATGGAAACTCAGGAGAGTGGTTAAAGAACCGACAAACCACGGTAATGTAGAACAAGTCATGGTTTAATTCGATTCTAACGCGTGAAATAAAACCAAAAGATACACCACATGAGAATATGGTTTATTTCTTAACCTATCACTGCACAGTGACACCTTTTGACTCCTTCATGAGAAAAGCATTGGGAAATCATTGTGGAAAATAAAGAAATTGCTTATGACAAGCAATTTCTTCATTTTCCACAATGTTTTCTAACTCAAAACACAAAGAATTCTAAAATATCATCCACTCGAAATTGTTGTTTGCAAGGCTTTCAAATTGGAATATTTCAAAATTTTGCCATTTGGTAATGGATTAAATAACAATCATAAAAAAGTATTATGCATAATGCGTAGTGATCGGGACCGATGCTGCTCACTGACGGCTTATCACGGCTACGCTAAAGGTGTAAGAGATCAACAAAATGACTGACCAGATTGCAAGTTTGTTTAACCCTTTCCCAAAAGACAAAACTTTAAGGTGATCCACTTCAAAATCTGTCACAAATGAGAAAAATGGATGTTATTAAAGATGGGATTTGTGTAAAATATGACACAGAAAATATTGGGACAAAAGGAGAAATTGCTGGTTATCAGCAGTTTCTTCTTTTGTTTCAATGTTTTCCCAAGCCTATTCTATCAAGGACGTCAAAACCAGGTCTTGTTTAGGAAATGGTTAATATCATCAAGGTCATTCCATGTTGGTCTCAAATGACACAATGTCCCCAAATCTATGTCTTGAATAACATTGTGAGAGGCACACAAATATTCACGTTTTCAAGTTTGACAAATTGGTTGCAAAATAGACATTGACATTTCAAAAGTGTTTTGACCTTCCCTGTTAAGAATTGTAAGAAGCAGACAGCAGTTGGTAATGTCTTTTTGACACAAAGCAGAAACTGGGAACGTTCTAGTGACAGTCTCAAGCTAAAATAAATTTTTTTCCTCGTACTAAAACCCATTAAAGGTTGTAAAGACATTTCTTCTTGTGCTCTGAGTGCAAACCAATTCTGGATCCTCAGAGACTTCAATTTGAAAAGACTTATTGTCGCTTTTCAACGAAATCCTCGTTACTGCAGCTTGTTTAAAGCTGCAGTTCCTAGGGTTTCGTTGAAAAGTAGCGTAATACAGAACATAAATATGTCAATATATCAAAGATAGTAAAATGAGCCATGGTGTGAGATTTCCAACAAAAGAATGAGAACATATCACATGAATGTATTTATGGAATCATTCTCTGTCGACATCTCATCTTTTTTTTTATAAACAAGACAGTTTTTGAATATTTTATATTTATGAACAAATGCTTCCACTCGGCAGAGGTAGGTACAGACAAGAGAGGATAATACATTTTTTAAAACAAGAATGGATTTTATTTGATGAGAATTCAACGTCGCAGTTCATCGGTTATAAAACACTATTTTACTCCAGATGATCTTTTAAAATGCGTATGCAGACCACAATATAGGATTTGAGGCTTAAATGACAAAGTTAGAATGCCATTGCCCATTCTATATTTAGTCCTGAGTGTGTGTTTCGTGAGGAATATTTGCAAAAGCAATGTCATTGTACATTCTGTCATACATGTAGTTTGTTTTCAGGTAGAAAATACCAATTAGACGATTCAAATCTACAGAGAATTGTCACAATAACATAAAGCTTCGATTAAATAGTAAAAAAGTAAAAGTAATAGATGTATACATTTTGTCGGCACACTATCTAAATATATCGTTTTTCAACAAAAACCTCGCAATTGCACAAGCTGCAGTTACGAGCTTTTTTTCATTGAAAAGCAGCGAAATACAATGTATATAGCGATGCAAAAATATGTTCAGGGCAGTCGCACTGCTTGACCCAAATCCAAGATGTTTTCATATCTCTGTAATTAGGACTGGTTCCACTCAGTGATGTCAAACTCATCCCTACGTACGTCAATCAAGGCGAATCTGGTAATGCCTTTTTAATTGTTACAGCTCTACTGCGAGTCAAATAGCTAGGATAGTAAGAGACAGTCGATAACGTAACTTGTATCGTATTTTGGAAATGCCTGATGTCTAAAGATTTCATGCAGATTAGAAATGACCCAAGTTGATACATGTGTCTACTAAAAAAATCATAGACGGCATGTTAACAAAATTTACCTAGCTAAACAACACCATTGTGAAGGTCAAACTACTGTAATTTTTCATGCAATGGTTCAAATCTTACAGGTGTGCCACACCTGCATGATTCAAACGGCTTTGCAAAATAAAAACGTAACATATATATGTCCAGACAATCAGACAGACAGAGTCGGTCAGACTGGCCCAGTTATCTACATGTACATGTATGTTGAATGTAGCTGAATAAGCTTCGTTATCGTAAATGCCTCTATAATCATCAAAACTCCATTACTCTATTGATTTTGTACTTGGATTCTTCTTGAATCGATCAATTACAAACGAAATTGTGTCATGTTTAAAAAACTCATTTAGATCTGCCATGACGATATTACAGAGAATAAACATGAATGAATGAGAATTAAAACGATAAACGACGGCCCTAACCTACATTTATAATCAGTCTTCCCTGGAAACTGTGTTGAAATAGAAATCCCGAGACTCTTTCACTGCCTTCCATCATTGACATTTATCTAAATTAACTTTTACATTGTTACACTCTCTTTTTAAGTTTGATGAAAGAATGGAAGATATATTTCATTGATTCAAGAGTGAATTTGAATTTGAGATAGTGTTTTCATAGTAGCATCTTCAGTAGCTTTCTTGTGCAGCAAGTTTGTTGCTGTTTGATTTTAGGCTAGATATATTGGAAGCATTCCAACGAACAAACGGCAACAGCCAGTAATTGATCGAGTAATCATATAATTGACATTGATTTTAACAAAATCTTCATAAAGTCAAAAGACCACCCCTTTCTGCATCATATCGATCAGCATATCATCGGTGGGGAGTCAAAACTTCGTAACTCCAGCTTATTCAACCTGTAGTTACGAGGTTTTGACTCCCCAACCACGATATTTCACGGTCACCTATGATGTAGGCCTGTGCAGAGAATTGGTTTTTGAACATTGTTGTTTCAAATATCTTAGTACGTTATATTCTGCATTACCGTCTTTGTTACTCTTATCCTCGTGGAATCAATCATTTACAGACGAAACTGTGTCATGACTGTAAACCTCATTTAGATCTGCCTCGATGATATCACCACCCATAGACATGAATGAATGAGAACTAATATGACGTACTAAATGGGTCAAAAGTGTATATAGAGCGTGCACGCATAAAATATACGCGTCGAAGCATATATTTTCAACTGCTCGCGTAAATTTTATGCGTCGACGCGTAAATATGCGCGTCGACGCATAAAATTTACGCGAGCAGTTGAATAAATATGCGTAAATTTTCGACGCGTAAATTTTACGCGAGCAGGGGTAAAAAATGTGAAACCGAGGCTGCCCAATGGGAAAATTGATGGATGAAACGAAAGATCTGATTGGTTAATAGATAAAATACGGGTCGACGCGTATATTTACGCGAGCAGTTAAAATTTACGCGTCGACGCATACATTTTCAACTGCTCGCGTAAATTTTATGCGTCGACGCGTAAATATACGCGTCGACGCATAGAATTTACGCGTCGACGCGTATATTTTATGCATGCACGCTTTGAATAGACTTTTAACCAATTTGGTTCGCCATAAACTAACACGTAAAACTGCGGACTGAGTCTTCATATATAAACATTCCCAAGACTGTGTGAACACCATCACGGTGGATGATAACGTAAGACAACAATTTCAGAAACTCTTCAATAATTTTGTTAATACGAGACCGATTTGAACTCCGTTTGAAGCAGAGAAGGTGGACATTGCGTCACGCGTTAGATGGACGTGATGAATTTTTGAAAAATCAAGTGATAAAAATGTTTTTGAAGATCAACCAAAATTTTGGTTGATCTTCAATAACTTTTTTATCTATGTTTTTTTTTTTCAAAATTCAGGACGCCCACACTATTCCTGGTATTTTCCCACATTCTCTGCTTCAAACAGAGTTCAAATTGGTCAAGTATTAACAAAATAATTGAAGTTTTTCTGAAATTCTAAGTCACCTGATTATCCACCGAGACTATATGTCGTCTCTGGTAAACTTTCGGCGGTGGAAAGTTTCACCACCGAATGTTTTCGACCGCGCCCGAACAATTCTGACGTCGCGCAAATCTCATTATTGGTTAACTACCTTAATTCATTTTACGGCGGAAACCCCAAGTTACTTTTGGGAAACGTTCACACTGAAGAATCGTCCGCTTCAAGATACGCTTTGTTTATTTTCTCAGCTAATACTCTAAGGATTTGACGAGATAAAATGCACTGTACGCGCCTTTGAGAGGGCCATTCCCGGCTCTAACTCACTTAGCACCCGATCTCATGGAAAGTGCTTTCCATAGAATGCTTGAAGAAACAATGGGACTAACCACCATGTGTTTTCTTATTTTAAATTAAAAGAATAAGTCATTGATATTAACGCATAAATATATGCATAATGCCTGATGAACCTTCCTCTGTGTGCCATGTCGGCCAGCTTTTTTCTCGTACAGCTTGAATGGGTATAAGACAGAACGGGCTTCATCATATGGCATCCCGTAAACCTCAAATTACTATTACCCTTATAGTTGTGCTGCCTAAATTCTCCCGAAATCGATCAATTACAGGCGAAATTGTGTCATGTTTATAAATCTCATTTAGATTTGCCATGATGATATCAGGAGCGAATAAAAACGAATGAATGAGAATTAAAACGTAAGACGGTGGGTTTAACCTACATTTATAAATATTCCCCCGGAAAATTGATATTTATATGGAAATGTTGTAATTTGCTGATTGCTTTCACAAACTGTAGAGTGCTTAAAACTTGAATGTTTATTCCAATACATTTTACTTGGTAATATATTATTCGACAGAAGTATGGATACGAGTAAAACAATGCATTAATATCTTTCATTTAGTTCAAGCGTAAACGGATGAAATTACACTGTTTATTGTAGTATGGTTTGCATTAACGACTTTATACAGAATGTTCATATCCGTTGGATTAAAGACAAATACCTGTAATCACATTCTCTGTACATTTCATAAATATGATTTAATCGAAAACGTGAAATAAAAAAAACCCTAACTGCATACGTCATTCATAAAAATGAGATGACTCTTAAAAATTTAGTTTTTATCGAAAGAAAACACAAAATGAGTTGTAGATACATGTAGATAGAATCAGTTCTTGCCTTAAGACCAGGGGTAACATAGCCCAACGAGCGTAATTCTCAGTGTACCTTAAACATCACACATAGTATCTTAGAAAAATGGCGAATATGGTCCCATGTCTCCCTTGTGTTTTATCGGTCAGCTTGTTTTTTGTCCTTCCATAATGTTTGCGACAGAATTGGCTTCATTATCGTTAAATATCTCCGAACCTGCAAATCCTCATTACTCTATAATATTTGTTACTCGAAGTCTCACCGAACGCCTAAAATTTTGAAATACTTTTGATTTTGTTACTTAAAGTGACATTTCACATTTATTTCATTTTTTAAAAGTATGTCTTGATGCAAAGACTGTTTATTCTATTGCGTAGAAATGCTATCAGTTTTTTAAAGTTGTTATTTTTATAAGCGAATAATACGCCTTCAAAGTTGAGACAGAAATGACAAATTCTATATAAATCTGAACTGTTGTCCACAACAATTTGTTTAATTTTAGCACAAAAATATATCTCTAGTAAACGGTTCAATATTTTGGTTTGAAATAATCAGAATTTTCATAAGAAAACATGTTTTCCAAATAGAATAAAAGTAAAATTCATGTAAAAATAATTCTGAAATGTCACTTTAATATATTGCCAAATCTCCAGATCTCTATTACGCTTTTACGGTTTCATTTGGCATGACACTGGCATTTATGCAAGAATTTTTCATATTTTGAAAATGGCCTAACACTCCAAAGAGACTTATATTATAGTAGATCTATATGGATATGAAAGAAATGCAGGCAGATATAAACTGAACTTTTTTGGGTGAAAAGCTTAAGACTCAGTTTACCCGAATCTTTAAATCTTTATTACCTTTTGAAATCATTACCTCTGCATAAACCTGTAAGTTTTCATTAAGTTATCAACTCTGATATTTTAATTCTGTTCTAACCAGAAATCTTAAGTGCGATTTATACAATGCATTAATCCATTTTAATTCTCCTAGTCGTACATTTATTATGTAATTAGAAAATATGTGTCATTATCATTCTTACAGATAAAATATGTTCATCATATTTGATTTAAATAATGCTGTATGGTATTATGCCTTTCATCATATTCAAATTAAGGATTTCACTTGACCTAACACTTACCTTTATTCAAAATGTGTTTATATTTCGCATATAGCGTAACATTCTTTAAAAAGACCTTTACCGTGGTAAACAGATATAACGGGTATACAATAAAATATTACTTAATTTTTATTTTAAAAAAATCCCAGACATGCAATTTATGATAATAATAACTAAAACTGTGCCACGTTAAATGAAATTTATAATAGCTCATGAAAACCATTGACATGTTATTACAGTGATTCGTCTTAGAAAATGACAGACTTGCAAACGTTTAATATTCTAAAACTTAAAAGCTTTCAACGTTTCCTCAAGTTTTCTTTTTGGTCGTTTTAACCCCATCCCAATATGATTTATGGGACAGAATTGGCTTCATTATCGTAAAACAACCATGAGCCTTCAAATCTCATTTACCCTATTGATTTGGTTACTTGAATTCTCGCGGAATCGATCAATTACAGGAGAAAATGTGTCATGACCGTAGATTTGCCATTATGATATCGCAGAGAGTAGACATAAATGGCGAGATTTGAAGCGCTAGACGACGCGCTCTATAACTCACTGGTGGTGTAAAACAATTTTCGCTACAAGGTATAGATATTTTGCGTTTAAATGTGAGTTTATAGATTTTTTTACTTATGACAATCAACTTGTTCTAAAAACAGACCGGGTTTAACATTTTGTATAGACAAACTGTCGGTGTTGTTATAAAATCTCGTAACTACGGCTTTATCGAAGCCGTAGTTACGATATTTTATAACAACACCGACGGAATACAATGATCACGAAAAAACGTCCCACGCTTTGGCGGAGTTCACCACCAATGATATCGCAGAGAGTAGACATAAATGGCGAGATTTGAAGCGCTAGACGACGCGCTCTATAACTTACATTCATGAAAACTCATTTCGAGGAAAACACAAATGGATGCACAGTTGCCGATTCACGGTGATTAATCACGTGACTCAGAATTTCAGAAAATCTCCAGTTTATTTCTTAATACTTGATCAATTTGAACTCGAATTAAAGCAGAGAATGTTGGAAAATGCCAGCAATAAGCTGGACGTGGTGGGTTTTCTAAGAATGAATTGATAAAAAAGTTATAGAAGATCCAGCAAAATTTTGGTTGGTCTTAAATAACTATTTTTTCAGTTGATTTTTCAAAAACCAACCACGTTCATCTAATGAGTGACGTCCGTTCACCTTCTTTGCTTCAAATCGAATTCAAATTGGTAAATAAATAGCAAAAATATTGACGATTTTCTGAAATTCTGACTCACGTGATTATCCACCGTAGGATTGGTGATCCAGAATTGATCCAAGATATGTTCTACACTTCGAAAGACAATGCATGTTTTGTATCTTTTATTGTAGCGAATCAATCGTTTTGGCTTCAAAGTATTGGTTAAAGGACACTTTATGATCGCCAGGTCTTTCGTTGACAATCAAACGTAAGGACAACGCTAGTTTTTTTTAGAAAAAAAGTAAATACCGTCCATAGAAAACAGTCACGAAAATGACAATTAACAAATTGAGAATAAGAACATAATTATAAGAATGTGTCCATCCTACCATCCCCCACCACGCTAATAGTACTATAAACGTCCTTATTATTGTAAAACATGAAAACATAAATCTCTTTAGCAAAGTATTGGTTCTTGCGTTCTTGCGTATTTAAGTACACGGGTGGTAAACAGAGAAACTAGCTCCAAAAAGAGTCAACGGTATTTGTTTCCTCGTGATATCCGGCCTTTTTTTTTTATTTCTTTTACAACGAGTTATTGAAAAATCCGGCGATGCTGTAATATGAAGAAATGGTCTAAGTTTGTTGTGCACGAGAATATACGGTGTTAGTAAGCAGAGTTTGAATACAATCGTTGAAAAACATTTCAAAATCGAAAATTCAGAAGTTTTTACTTTCGATTTTGAAATGTTTTTCAACGATTGTATTCAAACCCTGCTACTAATACCGTATTTTCTCGTGCACAACAAACTTCGACCATTTCTTCATATTACAGCATCGCCAGATTTCTCAAAAACTCGCTTAAAAAGAAATAATTTTAGAAAATGTGTTCGTGACCTACAAATTTTCGCTCTTTGCAACCTCTTTTTGGAGCTAGTTTCTCTGTTTACCACCCTTAAAGTATGCATCATCATTTTGCTTGCTGACTTTAAAAGCAGTTATTTATTCTTCTATCTGGGTTTGGATGCAGTATGTACTCAGAATAATCTGTTTATTAGCTTATGGTGTCTAAAAGTGCTAAATCAAAACAAAAATTGTCGCAATTCATAAAGCTCCCCCACCCCCATCCCTCATGACTACTTCAAAATATAGTTATGGGGATTTTGATGAAAAGCAGTAAAATGTTACTAAAAGGGTAATACAAAACGATGACAAACCCTAGAGACTGGTTACAATGTTTCTCATTGTGGATTCATAGGTTATTTTGACCGGCACAATTCGTGTGTTTGATTACATAAAGTACATTAATCACAATCCAAAAGTACTTCGACAAATAATGGATGTTCCGCTCTAATGTTCAGGACTCTTGATGATTTTTCCAACATTACGTACACGATAATTCTGGAATTCTATAAAATAGACATTCACATTTTGAATTGCCGTATGCTAGCGACAATAAATGAATTCAGACAAGAAGCTTAATGCCTAAATGTGAACTATATAAATGCTGAGCCCTTTTGCTTAGACTGGTGGTTACTGCCCCTGATACCATTTCGTGTTTACTGATAAACGGTCAACAGGGTGTACAACGTTCGAACTGTATTATACGTAATTTCAGCTCCGCTGTGAAAAATTTTCATCAAAATTTCCTCGACTCAGGTTAGTTTTCATCAAAAGTTTCCGCCAATTCACACCCGATTTTGAAACAAGAGGGCCAAGATGGCCCTAGATCGCTCACCTGAATTCATAGTTGAGATACTGGCAAGACCATGAAATCAATCTTTTAACGTTAGAAGAATACAAGAGTGACAATTTTGGCAATTTTGCCAAATTCAAAGGCATAAAACTAAGGACTTTCTGTTCTGAAACAATTTGGAAAGGGCTTAAACCTTGGCTGGGAAAGGGCTTAATCTTTACCAAGACGGAAAAGAAATAGACTGTTCAATTTTGAAATAGCGCGGCAAGAGGAGAAAATGCTGATTATCAGCCTTTTCTTCATTTGACTCAATAATTCCCCAAGCCTTTTTTAATAGGGACATCATAGGAAGGGGTTAAGGCATTAAGATTATCTGTAGCTCTATCCTTTATCAGATAAGAGCTCCATTATCAGATAAGGCAGCCTTTTATTTATTTTGGACGGTCCATTATTGACTTTAGACGGTCTAACTATTTACTTTAGTAATTATTGCTGATAAGCTGATACCTGGTCAAAATAAATTTGTCTGAATTCCTCACTTGAAAATTCCCCAACCCACAACATAGGGCTTCTTTGCTTGCAAAAAGATGGTTTGAACAAATTTCACAATGATTGAGCAAATCGTCGTTGTAAATGCAAAACCTCGTATCTCGGTTTTGGAAAATTTTAAAGGGGAGGGAAAAAGGTGTAATAACCTTTTCCACACTGAAATGTCTTACTTGAAATTTGGACATATCATTCACAAATAATGTGTCAATAATACTGATCAGGAAAAATATCTCAAAACCTGCGAGAATTGTCTACACTGAGCACACAACTTTGTACTTTGAAAATTGCCCCAATCGACATACGAGCTTTTGCATTTACACCGACGAAATATTGTAATAAATTCTTACAGCAAAAATAAGATTTGACCAACTGACCCAGTTTTTGACCTTGCATTACCAAAGTTTTCAATGACCTACAGACATCATCAAAATAAACGTCCTGAGCAATTTTCAAAATAATTGAGCCAAAATTGGAACTTCCACAGCAAAAAAAAAGGGATACATTACCTTTGACCTTGTGACCTAGTTTTTGACCTCACACAACAAACTTTTTAAATGAACCTAAATATCCAAAAGAAAAATATTCTGAGCCATTTAACAAGATTTTAGCCAAAATTTGCACTTCTTGGCTAATAAATGGAATTCTTGATATTTGACCTTGTGCCCTAGTTTTTGACCTTGCATGACAAACTTTTTACATGACCTTTATATCATTAAAAAAAATTCTTAGAAATTTTCATAATAATTTGGCCAAAAATGGACACTTCTGAGCAAAAAGAAGGATTTTATCAAACAGACATAGTGACCTCATTTTTGACCTCACATGACCCAATTTTTAACAGAACCTAGATATCCACCAAAAATACATTCTGAGTAATTTTCACAATATTTGAGCCAAAGGTAGCACTTTAAGAGCAAAAAGAAGGATTTTAAATCATTTGACCTAGTGACCTACATTTTGACCTGGCATGACCTACTTTTTGAAATGACCTAGATATTATCAAGACAAAGATTCTGGTCAATTTTCACAATGATTGAGCCAATACTGTGACTCCTAGAGCAAAAATAAGATTTGACCTAGTGACCTACTTTTTGAGCCCATTCTGACCCCGATCCCAATTCTTTGAAGTATTTTGAAAAAGGATGACCCAAGGATCATATCTGTGAAATTTCATCCAATTCTGCCCAGCACTTTAGGAGGAGAAGATTTTTGTATGATTGTGGACGGACGGACGGACGGACGGACAGACAGACGGACGCCGGACAACAGACCGATCACAATACCTCACCTTGAGCACTTCGTGCTCAGGTGAGCTAAAAACCTAACGTGGAATGTCCCCTCCTACTCTCCATTGCAGAGCTCTATTGATTAAACCATCAAATATGACCTCTGCAGTTTTCGGTACGCCAACAGTCTATTTGGTCGTCATAATCTAATTATAGAACACCATTTGAATTATCGAATCAAAATCATTCAGTTTTATCTTGCATGATCATTACGTATACATAACGTCGCTTCTATTTTTGGCTGAAGCCGGTAACATTTGAATTATCGAATCAAAATCATTCACTTTGATCTGGTTTCATTACGTATACATTACGTCGCTTCTATTTTTGGCTGAAGCCGGTAATTTGAAGCGTCAGCCAATGAAAGTTTGTATCAGCTTTTAGAATTGTTTTGTTGTGTATCGCCAACGATTGGATACTGAAATCCCGTCAAGGCCCCGAGATTACACGTGAAATGACCCCGCGAGAACAGAGCTCATTCTATCGAAATGGAATGTAGAGATAATGTGCTCTGTTCATAAGAGAGTAGTCCCCTCCTAAACGATAGCAATCATCGGGTGTTAATTTCACGTCCCTATATGCAGAAATGAAAAACATGGCCGGAAATAGACTACTTGTTAAAAGTTTACCTACCATGCAATGCTTTCTTAATATTTAATCTTATCATTCTACAGAAAAACGATAAATCGTGGCTATTGCAAAACCAGTCGAAATATCGCACTTCATCAACCAGTATATTTTGCAGTTACTCGCAGCTTCTCGTGGTACTTTAAGGCTAATTCATTTTCAAACATGGGTGCGATGGAAGTGCCATGTCACAACAAATACAATGTAGCATTTTAGTCAATGCTATTCACATCGACATGGTCAGAGCAATAGAAACTGACGCGTGTCCAATTATTATACATCAATATGTATATGAAGTCTTCCATTTTTGACATATGTAAATGAAATATTCTGATGAAAAGCAATTTCGGCACGGACCGTCCTACAAGTGACAATCTATATAGTCGCTTTTCAACAAAATCCTCGTAACTGCAGCTTGTCTTAAGCTGCAGTTACGAGATTCTTGTTGAAAAGCAGTGATATATTATATGAATATTTCGCGGTGACAGTTCCATTGGATTGGTTATTAACCGCGACAGTACAAAGAGGAAGAATACAAGTTAGCTTCTCTATTGGCCTTCTTCAAAAATCGCATAATTACAGCTTCAACCAAGCTGTAGTTACGAGGTGTTTAAAGACAAGCAATGGTATGTACACTTTGTTAATAAGATATCCTTATCTTACGCAAGTGAAATCGACAGACTCGGTCAATGCTACAAATCAAAATAAGAATCGAATGTCTCGATCAATCGAAATGAATTTTTGGTGTGTAGTTTTATGATGGGACTGGAAATTAGTCTTTTAGTGATTAAATATGATATGTTCAAATGATAATGTAAGGAAAGGTTAAAATATCATTTGGTACCGAATATAAAGTACCAATGGTTATCGAGAAGAAGCAAAAGAAAGCATACCGATGATTTTCAACAAAACTCTCGTAACTGCAGCTTGTTTAAAGCTGCAGTTACGAGATTTTTGTCGGAAAGCAGCGATATAAGAATATAATACATGTATAATGCCATTTGGTACCGCATGCAAAGTACCAATGGTTATCGAGAAGAAGCAAGCTTAAGACAAGCTGCAGTTATGAGAGTTTTTTGAAAAGCGAGGATACGTGCAATACAGAGGGATACAACGTGTCCCTCCATTTTATTTTTCCTTCCCTTTTCTGGAAGCAGGGAACGTCATGACAAAGGCTGGTCAAAACACGTGACCTGTCACGCTAGAAGGCTTGTTTTGTGAACGGGTCACATATATCAAATGCGCTTCCTTGATTGTTATTCCATGTTGTTATGTCGAAGTTTTCAATTGTCACAGACAATCTTTCGAATATTTCAAACCACAACGCTATATTTATATATATACTGAGAGGCAAAAGAAAGTATACACTTTTTGTCTTTAAATATCTCTTTTAATTTCCATCATATCGACTCAAAATTTTGTATTTTTTATTTCTACCCCAAAACCAATAAAACACTTTTGATAAATTTCACCTGAAATTGCTTTGAACACCCACACTCCTGCTACATGCCGATTTAGCAAACTTTGCACGTGCGACTTAGCGGAGCATCAAATATTGCCGGTAATCCGTATTGGGTGTCTTTAATCTTTATCACAACAAATCACAACGTTAAACTTTGTCTAACTTTCTAATCCAATTCTCAGTGGCTGGTAGAAATCGATCAACATGTCACTTTTTTGCATTAAGACCCATTTTTCTATGACACAGCATAATAATGAAAGAAACGCGACTCTTTATTCACTTAGTCAGGTGACTAGGAACATTATACGCAAATTTTATCAAAATCTGTCAATAAATTAAGAAGGGGTTATGTCAGATAACCCATTTGCATCAAGTACCATTTTGCCATGACGCACCGTAATATGGAAAAGCACTAACAACGTACGCATAGTCCTTTGACCTAGGTAAATAAAATTTTTCTGCTAAAATTCTATAAAATCCATTCATTAATGTAGGCGATGTGTCAACGTATATGCTAGTATTAATTTAGCGATTACGTCCCCTTTTTCGATGACGCTGTATGCTATGAAAAAACTGTCGCACCGAAAGAAAAGATAGATGATCGGATAGGCTGAGATGGTTACATCAATAGACGAATACCTTCGGCGGCGTTTAAAAATCGTACATAATCTATTGATCGGTTTCTCCGAAAACGTGAAAGAACTAGGGTGTATACTTAATTTTGCCTCTCAGTATATATAATATATTGTAAATTCTTGCTATGGTTCCGACCGAATTCTGCGGTTTTTCCTGATATCAAGTGCGACTCTCATTTTGTACATATAGAAGTAAATTCAGCGTATCGTTTGGTTTAAATTGATTTCCCGCGGGACGATGCCCTTCTGCAAACATGGTAAAGTGATTTTCATGATTTCAGCGTAGTCTGACTGGATTCTTGTTTGATCAGATGATATATAGAGGTATAGCCCGCACACGATATTATACCACATGTTTATGAAAATTTATTTATGTAAAAAACACATTATCTAACTCGAAACTACTATAATTTGGCATGCATTGGTTCAAATCTTGCAGGTGTGAGACACCTGCAAGATTCTAACCAACGCATGCAAAATCAAGATTAACCCGGAACATCTGCATATGTAATGACCCTACATCGGAAATGTTTTGTAAAAACGTTCAACTATCGGACTTAGTGCACGAAAATTAAGTTGTCCCTGGTTAATTTGGGTGGACAATACATCTTATACGGCTTTGTTTGAATCTAAAAGCCTTTCGAGTAGTATATCGAACGCCAACGTCTTATGAATACAAATATAGTGAAGACAGTAACGAAAATTTCATCCAAGTTTTGTGCATATTACAAAATATGCATATAACAAAAATATGCATATGACAAGTCATATGTCAGTCTATGGTAACATTATGAGCGACACTTATTTTATTCGTATTGAAATAAAATCAGCGTGTCATTTTGACTTGAACTGATTTCCCGCGAGACGTCGTCCGTCTTCAAAGATGGTTAACCGATCTTCGTGATGTCGGGCCTGGCGCTTGTTCGGTCAGTTGATTTGGCATTTTTCAAAACAACGAGGCGGTGAGTTTTGATGTCACAGTTATTGAAAAACATGGTCAAAAAAGACGAAAACTGACTATTAGAATTTTCTACGTTCCAATTAATATTCCATCAACAGACCCGTAGAACCAGGGAAGGGGGTACGAGGGCTTAGCCCCACCAAAGTTGGCCAAAAATGCTGATTTCCATATTTTACACAGAATATTTATGGGAAATCCAATTTAGACCCCCCCTTTCAGACAAAGGGGCTTGAGCTCAGCCCACCCAATATGAAATTGATTCATACGGGCCTGATCAATACTTTAAATTCTATGGTTTGATATTTTCTTCAGCTTCTAATTCTTCATGCCGTGTGCATCGCCTTTCTGCAAATCAAGATGGCGAACATTTAGACTTATGCTTACGCTGCAGACGACAATATCAAGTAAAAAAGTGTGTATTCTTATTGGACCTTTTGATAGAAAACAATGTGGAAAATGAAGAAATTGCTTGTTACAAGTTATTTCTTAATTTTCCACATTTTTAAAAGCATTTATCTTGTTGGGCGTCAAAAAGCGTCATAATGTGGTAATGGGTTATATTTAGACTTTTTTGGAAAGGGTCAAGGATTCATGATTCATATTGTTTCGTCTGAATCTCTAAAATAGATTCAAGTAGAATTTAGCACGCTAAAATCGTGTAGCATGTTTTGATTAAGAGAGCTTTTATGCAAATAAAAATATTGTTAATGGGTCTGAGACAAGACTTTATGATCTTTTACGATGTCAATGGCTACTAGTCACAAATCTAACGTGTACCCACTTAGGACTGTTTATCATAGCGTTTTCTCATTTCGGTTCAAAAACGTCATCAACTGTAATACACGTATAGTCCGTCTGATGATCCAGGTAAAAAATAATTTCGCTGCACCCCCCGAGGTACCAAGGTTGTTATATACCATTTTAAAGCTTGAAATGTGCTGGATAGGATTCACGATGTTGTCAAGTTGTAAACCTGTGCAGGTCCCGTGTAAACATACAAATGCGTGGGTGGGGTAAGATAGCAAATAAAATATTTGAAATACATTTTTCAAATAAAAATCGTCTTAAACCCAATTATCTAGGAATTTACTCATTCGAATTCATGAAATTACTACCAAATAAACCAGGAGAGATATACAAAACAAATTTCAAACGATTATACGCAGAAATAATGCTCCAATATCTCGTCAATTTGCATATGGTGGATGGGGTAATTTATACACAGTAAAATACTTAGCCACACAAACAAATAATCGCATTATTGTTCCATGAAACATTTGTACAACCATTTATAGTTTAAATACAATTTATTTGGATCTTAGTAAAACATCTTCACCCAATATTTTAACAGATATAAACAAGACACAGTTCTATGCAGATCTTTAAAATTCCTCCTCTTTCCCTGTATCCTGCTTTATTGTCCGTCAGATGATATTCAATAAGGGCGCTATTTAAGGAATTCTCTGCACCCCTTACCCATTATGTACCAAGGTTGTTATATACCATTTGAAAGCTTGAAATGTGCTGGATACGATGCATGATGTTGTCAAGTTGTAAACTTGTGCAGGTCCCGTGTAAACAAACACATATGTGGGTGGGGTAAGACAACAAATACATTACTTGCAATACATTTGCCAAATAATAATTTTCTTAAAACCTAACCGCTTAGGATTGTGCTCACTCAAATTAATAAAATTATCATCAAATATACCAGATGGGATATAAATAATACGTTTCGATTGATTATAAGCTGAGTAAATTCGTCAATTTGCATATGGTGGGTGTGGTGTTTTATAAACAGTAATACATGTATAGCCACACAAACAAATAATCGCATTATTGTTCTGTGAAACGTTTGTACAATCGTTTACAGATTAAATACAACTTATTTAGGTCTTAATCAAATGCCGCCACCCTATATCTTAACAGATATATACAAAACACAGTATAAGACTGCACTTGAAACCCCCCCCCCCCCCGTAACTTACAACATAGTCCGTCAGATGATATCAGACAAGGGGACTATTGAAGGAGTTACTACATCCCACTTCGATGTACCAATGCTGTTATATACCATTTTAAAGCTTGAAATATGCTGGATACGATGCACGATGTTGTCAAGTTGTTAACCTATGCAGGTCCCGTGTAAACACACATAATAATGTGGGAATGAAATGCAATTGTCAGATATAAATTGTCTTAAACCCATCCTTTTAGAAATACTCTCACTCAAATGCATGACATTATGGTTTAAAAAATGAAAAAAAAAGAAGCCATATACAAAACCCATTTCAATCGATTTCACCAAGAAAAAGGCAACGACGGATCCACGATTTCTTAAAAGTGGATTCAACTTTCTTCAAGATTCGACCTTAAGAATTTAGAAATTAACTAAGCTAAATTCTAATGAACAAGAAAAAGATGTCTGGGCCCAGGGGTCTTGCTACAATTTTTGTTTGGGCCCTCGGCCTGTGGAATTGGGAAAAATAGCGACTTTTTATCCCAAATTGGGGAAAACTAAAACATGCATTAAAGCTACAAATTAGACTGTACGGTATATAAGATACACTTGTAAATACTTTTGTTTAAGAAACTTTATCAAAACTGTTTGAAAATGAAGATATTGTCTTATCTTGGAGAAATACGGGTGCTCATTGGGACTGTTCACTCAAGAATTGGAATTATCAATCTCAATCTAATAACAATTAGATAGTGATCAGAAAAAATATTATACATTCTTTTTGTGGTGATCACACCAAAGATGTGCTATCGGTGCACATAATCGCACAATGAAAGCTTATAGTCGTGATGGCTGTAGTGCTTATGATAACCATAGGCTACAGCCACGTTATAGCTATTAAACTAATTGTAACATGATTTGAGAATTTGTTTTTATTCGTAAATTGTGTGGTAAAATGAAATCTGAAACATTAGTTTTGCTAATTCAACGAAGTCAATTCGAGACTTGCTGGTCCTTAAAGGCACAAAATGAGAATGCTTCTTAAACAATATGGATGTTATAATGCTTATCAAGGTTGTATACATTATAAGAATTATACGTTGTCGTTGATGAGAAAAAATACCGGTATATTCATTAATTGAGTAAGAATGTATTGGGATTTATTTGTCCGATTCGGACCTAAACTGCCAGAAAAATATATCCAAAGTAGTTACCAAATTCGATGGGACAGATGAAATGAGATGGTAGTTAGTGTACAAAACCATATTTTGAACGTATGGCTTAACGTCAAATTCATTACGAAAGACATTGCATTATGAAATGAACTTTACAATATAATCATTATGATATTTCTATAAAAGGTACCCCTTCCACCATAAAATAAGGAATAATCAAATTATATCTATATATACTGATCAATTCGCCTTCAACACGTTTCAACTAAAACTACTTCATTTACTATGATACTTGTTAAAGCTAGTTTTTTATATTGTGAATACTAATTTCGACGAGACATAATTATTAGCATCACTGGAAATCAATGTGAATGTCTATGGAAAGCTTAAAAAGAAGACTTTTATTATAAAGATCTTGCATCAAATTATAAGTGTTTGTAACAATTATATCGTTAAAGTATAGGACAAACTAGTTGTGGTACACAAGATTGATGTAGCAAAATGTGAATGACCAAATTAAAAAGAGGATCCAAAAGCATACGACTTAAGATATTTAATTGCAATAGACATGAAATAACATCTATAATTTTGAAAATAAAGATAAATAAAGACAAACTATAACAAGAGCCGTCAGAGACGGACAATGCTCCCCGATTAAGGCATTGTCACAATAAATGTATGCCATGCAGAGCTAAGATTAAGCTAACAAACGTTAAGCCCCCTTTTTCCATGACATACTTTTTATACGCAAATTTAAAGTAGTTTATTGTCAAGGGCATCTGATTTGCTACTCAAATATGAAATTTCATCAAATTCTGACCATTAGACTATGAGAAATTAGATAAAAAGTGTATTTGACCTTAAGTCCCCTTTTCCCATGACGAGGCATCAAATCCAAAAACTGGGAAAAGTACATCGGCATTATGTCATAGGGAGTTCACATGGTAAGTTTCATTTGATTTGGCCCAAGGGTTATAGAGAAATCGCTTCGGACGGACAGACGGACGGACGGACAGACGGACGGAATGACGGACGGACGGACGGACGGACAGACGAAGCGGCGACTATATGCTCTCCCTTCGGGGAGCATAAAAATACCACCAATGAAATTAAGATCTATGCGCAATGCCCAAGACATCCTCAATTTTGTGACAAATCAGTAACCTAGCGTTTTCAAGTTTTGTCCAGTTGTGCATTTTTGTCGTGCTGAAATCCCGTCCTTCAGAATTTCAAATCAAATTAATTTTGATATACATCAGATATTATATGATATAAATCAATGACAAGAGAGACCACGACGGTGGTGTATGCTTACATGGTTACAATATAATAAAACATCCCTTACTCGTATATGCCCTAGGTCGTATGATCAACATCGTCTTGCCAACTTTGTTAAAGATTGGTCAAAACCATCATTGAAGACCCAGGTAACTCACACCATTCCGTCCCCAGTCAATAGATAGCTGCTAATCTTATATATTAACAGACGAAAAAGCTTGCGAAATGTTACACTGATCCGTACAATCAGATAAGCGCTCTCTTTTAAGGACTGTTCTGGTTGAATCTGCCACCAATAAGTGACGAGAGAATAAATGAAGTTACAGCATTCGGTCAGTTGTAATACCAATTGAATTCTAAGATTTTGTAACAGAGGTTAAACACAGGTTGTAGCATGTGTAGGTCTCCGAGTCCGAGGTTGGGTAAAAATATAACATATAGATGTTAACTTAGACAAAAAAGTATTTTAGCAATTTTTCGAGGACAGTAAACTCTTGATACTATGGTCTGATTAATTCAAAAGTACAATATTAAAAGAGTTAAATTGCAACATCTTCTATAAGGGCATAGAAGGCCCATTTGATTACAATAGCTGAAGTATGCCCCTCATTTTTTTGTAAATTTATAAAAATAGTTAAAGATCAACATAAAGATGTACATAATAATATGAGAAAGTGGAAACATGAACTTAACAAAACGATTCTCCAAAAAGGGATTTTTTTTCCTAAGCTCGTGAATGTATTTTACTCCCAAAGAGTCATTCAGATATTAGTTACGTCCTTTTATTAACCATCAACGGGGCTGTATTAGTAATTTCAAGTTTACAAATACATCTTTGTGTGAATCTTTATATTTTCCAGATCAATTCAGAATCAAAATGAATGTTCTATCTATCTATTCCGTGTGTATATCTACTTTTGGCCGCCATCATGGACACTATCATATTATTAGTGTGTTGACCAATGATACCACAATGAAATCTTTTTGATTCACCAATCAATATATCTCTTATGCTTTATGCTTTTATGCTTTATGCCCCACCAATTAGATGAGTCTTATATCAAAGAATGCTAAAATATATTCATTGGATGCTCTTGCAAGGATTGGTGATCCATACAAAATGATTTTTGTTATCTGACTATGGATATTTAAAGCAGAGATTATTGTAAGCTACAGGGAAAGAGGGGCATTTGAGAGCAGCCTAGAACTATGTCTTGTTTATATCTGTTAAATAGGGCGAATATGTTGTACCAAGGTCCAGATACGTTGTGTTTAAACTATAAACGGTTGTACAAACGTTTCAAGAAACAAAAAATACGAGTATTTGTTTGTGTGGCTATGTTTTTACTGTTTTCAACAATACTCTAGCAACCATATGCAAATTAACTAACTACCTGGAATTATTTTTGCGTATAATCTATTTAAATGTTTTTTGTATATCGCTTCTGGTCATTTCAATCATAATGACATGCATTTGAGTAAGAATATTTATAAAGGGTGGGTTTAAGACGATTTATATTTGACAACTGCATTTACTTTTTTAATCTTACCCCACCCACATATTTGTGTGTTTACACGGGACCTGCACATGTTTACAACTTGACAACATCGTGCATCGTATCCAGCATATTTCAAGCTTTAAAATGGTATATAACAGCATTGGTACATCGGGGTCAGATGTAGCAACTCCTTCAATAACTCCCTTGTGTGATATCGTCTAATGGACTATGTTGTAAGATATAGGGGGTGTGGGGACATTTTGAAGTGTAGTCTAGAACTGTGTCTTAAATATATTTGTTAAGACATAGAGGGAATGTGTTTAACTAAGGTACAAATAAGTTGTATTTAATCTGTAAACGGTTGTACAGACGTTTCACAGAACAATAATGCGATTATTTGTTTGTGTGGTATATAGTATATTTCTGTTAATAGAACGCCCCATATACCATATGCTAATCGACGGGATATCTGAGCATTATTTCTGCGTATAATTGATTGAAATGTGTTTTGTATATCTCTCCTGGTTTATCTGAGAGTAATTTGATGAATTCGAATGAGTACATTCCTACGTGATTGGGTTTAAGACGATTTCTAGTTGGCAATTGTATTTCAAATAATTCATTTGTTATCTTACCCCACCCACATATGTGTGTGTTTACACGGGACCTGCACAGGTTTTCAACTTGACAACATCGTACATCATATCCAGCATATTTCAAGCTTTAAAATGGTATATAACAGCATTGGTACATCGGGGTCAGATTTTAGCAACTCCTTCAATAACTCCCTTGTGTGATATCATCTAATGGACTATGTTGTAGGATATAGGGGTGGGGGACATTCTAAAGTGTAGTCTAGAACTGTATCTTATATATATGTGTTAAGACATAGAGGGAATTTGTGTTACTAAGATCCAAATAAGTTGTATTTAATCTGTAAACGGTTGTACAGACGTTTCTCAGAACAATAATGCGGTTATTTGCTTGTGTGGTATATAGTATATTACTATTAATAAAACACCCCATCTACCATATGCAAATCGACGGGATATCTGAGCATTATTTCTGCGTATAATTGATTGAAATGTGATTTGTATATCTCTCCTGGTTTATCTGAGAGTATTTTGATGAATTCGAATGAGTACATTCCTACGTGATTGGGTTTGAGACGATTTCTAGTTTGCAATTGTATTTCAAATAATTTATTTGTTATCTTACCCCACCCACATATTTATGTGTTTAAACGGGGCCTGCACTGGTTTACAACTTGACAACATCGTGCATCGTATTTGGTACATTTTAAGCTTTAAAATGGTATATAACAACATCCGTACATCGAGGCCAAAAGGTGAAACGATCTCCTTAAAAGCCCGCTCATTTGAAATAATTCGATGGACTATGTTGTAAGATCAGGGTAAGAGGGGGCATTTTCAAGAGTAGCCTAGAACATTGTCTTGTTTATATCTGTTAAGATATTGGTTAGAGATGTTGTACTAAGATCTAAATAAGTTATATTCAATCTAAAAACGGTTGTGCAAACGTGTCGTGGAACAATAAGATGATTATTTGTTTCTGTGGCTGGGTGTTTTACTGTGTATAAATTACCCCACCCACCATACGCAAATTTACGAGATATAGGAGCCCTATTTCTGCGTATAATTGATTGAAATGAGTTTTGTATGTCTCTTCTGGTTTATTTGATTGTAATTTTATGAATTTTAAAGAATGCATTCCTAAGTGATTGGGTTAAAAACGATTTCTATTTGACAAATGTATTTCAAATTATTTATGTGTTGTCTTACCCCACCCACACATTTGTGTGTTTACACAGGATCTGCACAGGTTTACAACTTGACAACATTGTGCATCGTACCCAGCATATTTCAAGCTTTAAAATGGTATATAACAACCTTGGTACCTAGGGGGGTGCAGCGAACTCCTTAAATAGCCCCCTTATTTGATTTCATCAGACGGACTAGTATGTTTTTAGGAAGATAGGCACACGGTGGATAATTACATGATACACAAATTTCAGAAAATCTTCAATAACTTTGTTAATATTGGACCGATTTGAATTCGGTTTGAAGTAGAGAATGTGGACAGTCGTCATGCATTAGATGGACGTGGTTGACTTTTGAAAAATCGACCGATAAAAACCTTATTGAAGATTAACCAAAATTTTGGTTTATCTTCAATAACTTTTTATCAGTTGAGATTTTAAAAATCTACGACGTCCGTGTTATTCCTGACATTTTTTCCACCTTCTCTGCTTCAAACCGAATTCAAAATGGTCAAGTATTGACAGAGTTATTGAAGATTATCGGAAATTCTAAGTCACGTGATTATAGGCCTACACCAAGTAGGCAGCATATTTCAATAATACTAGTAGTGTTAATTTTCTGACGTCATTCCAATGCGTGCACACAATTTGAAAATATGAAACTGCAGCTTTCTTTTACAGTTTGAAAATGCTTCTTTCATATTGTCAGATGACCATAACTCGATAACAGAGAACTATTTGGGTCGAGATTTTTCTACATTTCTTGGGAGGCAGTCGGCCTTTAAGACTGGAGGTCATTCCCATTCATTGAAGCAGAACTAAAGTCAATGTGTCTTGTTGATGTATTATGTTGACAGTATAATTCCAGATGATCGCGGAAATAAATATCACAGCACTAATATTACCCAATAACTTCGTAACTACAGCTTTAGACAGTCTGTACTTACGAGATTTTGTTTTATCTCATGCCGACGATGTCATATCGCTACTCTTTATTCAAGACCCTGTTAACCAAATGTTAAACAAGCTATAGTTACGAGGTTTTAAATAAAAGTTGCGATATTCATGGAAGGTTTTCTATGACACATTGAATTGGTTCTAGCAATACGTACGGTCAGAGATATTCTATTTCTTACAAGCGACATGGTAGAAGAACATCCCTGTAATGGCATCTCGTTCTTAACTTGGAAGCTTGAACACCTTATAAATATATTCCAGGGCCCCGTATTACTAAACATCTTACGATCAAGATTTTGTGTCAACTTTGTAACAAGACATCTGATTGCACGAGAAATCCGACTGAGCCAATCAGGGCTGTTGTTACATGTAATTATGCAAAAATCAAAAGTACGATCGTTAGTAATACGGGCCCCTGGTGTTTTAATTCACCTGAGCACGAAGTGCTACAGGTGAGCTCGCTTTTTGTCCGTCTGTCCGTCCACAATTTGGTGTTAACACTCCAGCATCCACAAATATTGACCAATCTTGACCAAACTTGGTCAAAACATGTATGACCATAAGTTCTCGGATGAGTTGGATTTTGGATCAGATTAGAACTGGAAGTCCGGAATAATGTGCCATTTAACATCAAAATAGCTACTTCTGACTTTGTTAACACTCTAGCATTTACAAATATCGACCAATCAAAATAAAACTTGGCCACAATATTGGTAACTATAAGATCTCGAATGAGTTCGACTAGTCTGAATAGACTAGGAAGTCATGAGGAACGTGCCCTTGAATTGAACAAAATTGCCGCTTTCGAAATTTTTCGACTTTGTTTATACTAGATAGCATCTACAATTTATTGACCAATCAATACGATACTTAGACGCACTGTTTTGGACCATAAGATCTCGGATGAGTTCGACTTTTATAATGATCAGATAATAAAGTCATGATTTATGCGCCCTTGAATTTGACAAAATTGTCGTTTCGACTCTTTCCGACTTTGTCTACACTCTAGTGTCTACAATTATTGACTAATCAAGGCGAAGCTTGGACACAATTTTGGTGACTATCAGATCTCAGATGCCTTCGAATTTTGGACTGATCGGATAAGGAAGTCATGAGTTATCTGGCTTTGAATTCGACAAAATTTCCGTTTTCTACTTCGTTTTTACTCTAAACAAGCACACATATTCACCAATCAAGATGAAACTTGGACACAACGTTGGTGACCGTAAGATCTCACATGAGTTTGAATTTCGGATTGGTCAGATCAGAAAGTCGTTGGTTATGTGCCTTGAATTTACAAAAAAAAAAACATTTTCGACTTTGTTTTAACTATAACAAACAAACATTACTACGAAACTGGTAAACATAAGGTCTTGGATGATTTTGAATTTCAGCATAACTGGACAAGGAGTCACTGAGTTATGTGCCCTTGAATTTGACAAAATTGTCGTTTTTGACGACTTTGTTTCTACTCTAACAACCACAAATAGTGACCAATCAAGACAAAAGTCTTTGGCCACAATATTGGTAATCATATTTTTTTCCAGTCGGAAAATTACAAATATTAATTGACTCGAACAAGACTGTGACTCAGGCTTGGTTCAGTTCAGCAATTTAGGACCATCATGGTCCTCTTGTTATAACAAGTAACGAATCAACCAAATATCGAGAGAAAAAATGCTAGTTATCAGCGTGAATGTTTGAATAAACAACAAATTTCTTTTTAATGAATCCTGATACTTTAGTGCGAGCCTTTTGTATCTTCATGTACATTTAAACCATTCATAAAAATAAGAATTAAGCATAATATTAAGAGGTTTTAAATAACATCGGTGAGAGATTGAAACCTCGTAACCACAACTTTTTCAGGCTGTAGTTACGACGTTTTTGTTAAACCTCTGACGAATTTTTATATGTTGTAATATTTCGGTATATGCGAAGGCGAAATTTATTCCCGTGATAACATTTATTTCTTCGTAATGAGCGTATAGTCCACCGGGCAAATAAATCTAATATAACCCTTTCCCAAACAAGACCTGGTTGTGACGTCTTTACTAGATGAGGATTGGAAAAACATTAAGGCAATAGGAGAAACTGCTGATAATCAGCAGTTTCTCCTTTTGTCTCAATATTTTCTTTGCTATAGCACACACTGTTGCAATCTTTATTAACACCCATTTTGTCGTCAACAGCAGCTTTTGAATTGGACCTGCCTAATTTTTTGTCGTTTGGTAAAGGGTTAACGATCGTCTTGGTCGCCTTGGATTGAATTGCCCAATTATAGAATCTGGAACTTGCGTATGACAGTTCTTATGCTTAGAGACATATTGTCGGTGTATTTCTAAAACCTCGTAACTACAGCTTGATAAAAGCTGTAGCTACGAGATTTTAGAATAACACTGTATATATCGTCTTTTTATATCCAAAACTCATTTACTAAAATTTCAAACAAACTGCAGTTAAGATGGTTTGGAATAAAAGAAAGGCACTTCCTCGCAATTTAAACCGAACTGTTGTATTTACGCGAGGTGGTAGAACACAAACCTAACCCTAAGCAATAACAATTAAAGAAGGAAGTTGGTCTGGTTTGTTTTATGTTGTAAGCACTTTTGTTTGAAAAATTCAAGCAGCTTTGAATTTGCTCATACCGATCTTTAAGCAGTATTGAATTTGCTTAAGCAGTTAAAACCAATTCCCTCTTAATAGAATTAAGCTTTTTGGCGGTTCACAATTTAAAGTGACATTTCACAATTATTTTTACATAAATTTCACTTTTATTCTATCTGAAAGAGGATGTTTTCTTATGAAAATTCTGAAAATTTCACGCCAAAATATTGAACCGTTTACGAGAAATATATAGATCTATTTTTGTGCCTAAATTTAACAAATTGTTGTGGACAACAGTTCAGATTTATATTGCATTTGTCATTTCTGTGTTAACTTCAAAGGCGTATTTTTCGCTTATAAATAACAATTTAAAAAAACTGATAGCATTTCTACCCATTAGAATAATCAATCTTTGCATAAAGACATACTTTTAAAAAATGAAATAAATGTGAAATGTCACTTTAAATGCTTTTGAAAACATTATGGAAATGAAGAAATTGCTTGTAACAAGCAATTTCTTTATTTCCAAAAAATAATGGAAACCACTGGTAGAAACGGAGAAAGTACTTGTTGTACGCTATTTCTTCTGGTCTTTCACATTTTTTTTTATCTAGGACACGAAAAGAATAGATAATGATCTTTTGAAAAATGAAAAAAATCCTCTTACCTCATGCCATAGATTATATTCCCATTTCCAAAGAGTCGAATCATTTTATTCTTTTCTGTAACATCGTGTAAAAAGGAATTTTTGTCGTTGGTAAAGAAGGTGTCGGGTACCCAAATCTTCTCAGCAAAATCACCTACAAAGAGATGTGTACAGATTAGGACTTGAATTGCTACTGACTTTATAGGAAAAACTCAATTTCGTCTATTGTATAGTGTGACACAACAATGTGGGAAAATAATACATTTTTACTTAGTGTGTTTTATTACTTTATTGTCCTAGGATTTCATGATATATAACCTTTTAAATTGACCTTGGAGTCTGACATAGTTTTCATAAACTTAAAAATGACAAATATGTAAAAATGAGAGATTCTTCACACATAGATACCGAGCTTCCTTTCATGCGAGCAATGTTGTCAGAGGACAACTGTTTTGGTTTGTTTTGTTTTTCTCGGATCAAGGATTTATAACTTAATGTTCTGTAAGGTTGTCAAAAACCAGCGTTTGGCTAGGAAAGTTTTAACTAATATCGTTTTTTGAATTATTTTTTGACGCTTGCCCCTATTCGTGTGGAGCAAACTGGTCGCAAAGGGTTTACAAGAAGTTTTTCTCGGTTGACATAAATTCGCTAAAGCCCCATATTTCTTTCTGTAGCGTGAAATACAGCCCAAGGCATGTTAATCAGAATGATATAAAAACAATCGGTTTAATAAGTTTTCCCATTAAAATGATTTCCAGTAGGAATATTTTATGGATTTGTAGAACTGTTTTATTGGGTAACATTTTGTCGCTTTTCAACAAAAACCTAACTGTAGATTAATACAAGCTCCAGTTACCAGGTTTTTGTTAGAAAACAGGGAAAAATATCTCGATTGTTAAATACCGGTATTACGAAGAAACTTTGAATCGTATCTTTTGAACTACACGAAGCCAGCCGTACCTTTCTTACTAAGAGCTTTCTTAGTGAAATGTGTTGTATAAAGAGAGTAATTTGATAGAAAAAGATTACCATATTCGACTTTCGTAAGGTCATGTGCTAGCTAGATTATAGTGGTCCCACCCATATGCATTCGGATTCAGAAATTTTAACTATTGTAGGCGCAAGATCGTATGTCACATGTTTACGTTTTGTTCAAATGTAAACAAAACGTTCTTCGATATTTGGACAAAATGTAAACATTTGCCATACGATCTTGCGCCAACAATATTGTCGAACCGAAGTTACCATGCGCTCATTATTATCAATGTTGCAAACGATTACGTTTGTTTATAAATATTCAGAGCGCACGGTAACTTCAGTTTAACAATACTTACAAAAATACTTTTCCTTGGGTTATAATAAAATTCATAAATACACAAGGTAGGTCAATGGATATTTTTTGAAGTGACGTAAGTCGATCAAGCATCGCTGGTCCCATATTACTATGAGTAAAATCTTCCTATGACGGTAAGAAGAAAAGGTATGGGAAACATTGATACAAAAGAACAAAACGCTGATCATCAGCATTTTCTCGCTTTGCCTCAATATTATCAGTGTTTCATTGTTTAAATTTGAACTACTTTAGAATAATAACGTTTGGAAGCGTAAATAAACGAAATACTATTCGACTCACCGGAGAGTGTCATACTGTCATTTGAAGCTTTTGAGAAGGCAAGTCGTTCATCAGTCCAGTACTGGTTTAAATACATCGTGATTGTGTAGTCCTGAAAATAAACGAAATGGAGAATGTGTGTATTTTGTAGGTAAGCATGAATGTTGTACGAAATTAGAAGGTGGTGCCATTGCCAAGTTAGCTCTATTTAAGTCTAAACGTTATCTGAATATCGTCGCTTTTCAACGAAAACCTCGTAACTGCAGCTTAAAACAAGCTGCAGTTACGAGGTTTTCGTTGAAAAGCGATAATATGTAATTGTAGCCTCTCTCAACTATACTAGAAGATGCTTTAGAGAAGACTGTCCAGCCCTCGTTAATGTATGATGTTTGTGTTGTCCTTAACCTATTGGGCGTTTTTTGTATATAAACATAATTCATAGATAATGAAAGGACGTATTTAGCTAGCTTTCAGAATAAATGGTACATTGCAGTTGAAATACGTACTACACTTATGTTGGTTTGAATACATTCGTAATATGTAGGTAGAAAACTAAGTGGATATAGATTTCATTACTTAAAACATAGAAACATAGAAACTACAGATACACGAAGAACGTTGACATGTTGCCTGAAATGATCTTGATACAAAAAGTAATGTAATCAGTGTTGGTCTTGATTTGAAAAAAAAAAAAAAAAACAAAACAAAAACAAAACAAAAAAACAAACAAACAAACAAAACAAACAAACAAACAAACAACAACAACAACAACATTTTGATGCATCTGTCGTTCAATGGTGATGTTTTCATCTGTCGAACAAGGTCATGTATACTAGTATAACTAGTATATACTCTGAGATTAAACTTGGAATAACCCCATTGTTATATATAATGAAAAAGAAGACATCATTCTAGACAAATACAAAAATGATAAAGCGGAATTGAAGATATATAGTTATTGAATATCGACACATACTTCAATACCAGTTTCTTGCAGACCCAAGAGGCATATAAATAACCTCTTATAATAGACACCATTGACAGATTCTGTAGCAAATATAAATTGTTTCGATATTTTCATTATTATTCGTCATACACAAGGATGGTACAGAAATCATATAAAGTCTGAAACGCAACAACATAGTTTATCGTATACACATTTTATCAATAGTAAGAACAAACTAACAACCAATAACATGTATTTATTGTCACTGGTAATCCAAATATAACAAGACATAATTATGCAATATATCACAACATATGCAATAAAAAGTTTTTTTTTCATCGAACCTTTCTACCTAGCCTGGAATTCTTAGCAGATCGGTATTCCTACTATATTGCATATTAATGCATAAAATGTATTTTCAGGCCGTTTTATGCACGCATTAACCGACAGAAACAGGGCTGTTATCAAGAGAAAACGTGTATTTTTCATAAAATTTCGTTCTCTCAAAATATTAAATGTAGTATGACGCCAATATTAGTACTTTAATTATTCTTACCCACAGCAAACACAGAAGAGGCATAATTCTATCAAATATGCCATAATGGCAGCTCTATGCGAGCTAGGATGAAAGCTGTTCCTTTTCATATAACATAAGACAATAAGGTAAAAATTGACACATCAAGAAACCATGCTACATTAACCACGTCTGCAAATTACCATAACGACGTCTGCACTGCGGATTTTTCACAGAGTAATCCCCGGATTATCTCGAAAATGCAGCAAAACAAATCAGCTGTGGTGTTCATTAGCAGATATATTGTCACTTATTTGTGCAGGGAATTGTAATAGTATACCAGACAGTGCTCGTTTTGTGCACTGTTTGTGTGAAAATCAATTTTGTGTGCATTTCTATCGCAAAATATTGAACTAATTTAAAATGAAGGATCAAATATAGGCCAATATATTATTTTGCTACAAGAGAAATTTTACTTGTATTTTCGCCATAGAAATCTAGAATATTGCTCAAATCGAGCAAGTTTTCACTTTGTCTTCTTGGTCTAACATACATGTACTATCAACAGTTGCTTAAAAAGACATAACCAAGGAATGTGCTAATTTTAACCTCTCCGTGAATTGACATAACGACGTATGTTCTGTGAATCTTTCATAACGTAATCACCGAATAGTCTCGAAAATGAAGCAAAGCAAAAAAAGCGGTGTGTTCATTAGCAAAAAAAAAAAAAAAAAAAAAAAAAAAAATGTATTGTCACTTATGTAGGGAATAGCAAAAGTACGACAATTTGTGATCATTTTAAATTCTGACTACATATTTGAAGCGATATCTTGAGTTCAAAAGAGCAACTTTTTCTGATAAAGTCCATGGATGCGAATACTACCTTTGCACTGCTGATTACGTATTAGATAGAGGCTGTATGGTAGATTCTACGCGATATAAACGTTCAAAAGGCGCAGCCTTTGAACGTTTATGTCGCGTAGAATCTACTATACAGACTCTATCTGGCTTAGTGTTCGTCAACCAATGAAAATATACGCTTCTACTGTCATGCTTCAAACCACGCCTCCGACCGGAGCTACTATCAAGCGAATCTTACTGGAATTACATCATTTTCCATAAAATTACATAATTTTCCCAAAAATATTACATCATTTTTTCATAACTGCACCGGAAACGGGGGCGTGGCTATGTATAAACTGACCGGCAGTGCGTTTATGTGAAATATAGCGCCGAAATTTTCAAATATACTGCAATTTCATTGGTCCAAAAATAGGACGAACACTAAGTATTAGATAGAGGCTGTATAGTAGATTCTACGCGATATAAACGTTCAAAAGGCACAGCCTTTGAACGTTTATGTCGCGTAGAATCTACTATACAGACTCTATCTGACTTAATGTTCGTCAACCAATGAAAAAATACGCTCCCCAAACCACGCCTCAGACCGGAGCTACTACCAAGTGGATCTTACTAGAATTACATCATTTTCCCAAAAATTAAATCATTTTCCCAAAAGTTACATCATTTTCCCAAAAATATTACATCATTTTTCATAACTGCACAGGAAACGGGGGCGTGGCTATGTATAAACTGACCGGCAGTGCGTTTATGTGAAATATAGCGCCGAAATTTTCAAATATACTGCAATTTCATTGGTCCAAAAACTAGAACGAACACTAAATTATAAACATTGTAATCACAGTTTGTCAAAGCTTGAGTTTCATTGTTTTGGAAGTCCACAGATGATGTTTTATTATGCATACCTCACTGGCATACCGACAGTAATATATTGTGAAGGATTGTATGAGACAAGCGTAATCATATATACAATAATTGTCAGTCCTGGTCATTTTCATCCTAGCGGACAGTTATTGGTCTTGGAAAAATACGAGGCGGCAGTCTGGATAGGTTATTACAAACATGTGGGGGACTTATACGGTCCTACATATCTATGTTACAAGATTCTTTTACGGTAAGTATAAAATACGAGGTATGATGCACGCAACCAAAGCATTCTGGTGTATTGTGTTCATGTTTCGAAAAGCATCGTATGATTATAATTGAGGTAATGTGAAATCTTTTTCCGAAATTCGGTACACATGCCTTGCTAACATACTGATGGTTACATATCCAGAAAATTTGACAGGGACAAGCGTAATCATATAAACAATAATAGTCAGTCCTAGTCATTTTCATCCCAGCGGATAGTGATTGGTCTTGGAATAATACGAGGAGACAGTTTAGATGGGTTATTACAGACATGTGAAAGGCTGCAGTGTAGCAACCAGTAACTGGTTGGTAGACTGCTAGTCCTTCAGATCAAGGTTACCACAACTTTATTAATACAAAATATAGGGAACGCAGCCACATTTTCCTCTGGTAGATCTATACTGTTTTGTTTGTCTCGAAAAATATCGTATAATTATAAATATTGCCTATACGTGAAATCAATTATGTTTTTTGAAATCGCAGATTATAAGCAACTGTACATACATACGATGCCAATGAAAAGCCACATACGACATTGTGAATACACGCATTACTGACATACTGATGGTTACATATTCAGAAAGATTGACAGGGACAAACGTAATCATATAAACAATAATTGTCAGTCTTGGTCATTTGCATCCCACCGGATAGATATTGGTCTTGGAATAATATGAGGCGACAGTCTGGATAGGTTATTACAAACATGCGGGGGACTTATACGGTCCTTCAGATCTAGGTTAACAGAATTTTATTACGGTAAGTATAATATATGGTGTACACAACCAAAGCATTCTGGTGTATTGTGTTTATGTTCCGAAAGCATCTGAGTATAATTGAGGTCAATTTGTGAAATCACATATTTTCCGAAACTGGATACACAAGCCTTGCTAGCATACTGATTGTTACATATCCGGAAAATTTGACAGGGACAAGCGTAATCATATAAACAATGAATTGTCAGCCCTGGTCATTTTCATCGCAGTGGATAGTGATTGGTCTTGGAATAATACAAGGAGACAGTTTAGATGGGTTATTACAGACATGTGGAGGACTGCTGGTCCTTCAGATCAAGGTTACCACAATTTCATCAATACAAACTATCGTCGCTTTTCTGCAAAAAACTCGTATCTGCAGCTTGTTTTAAGCTGCAGATACGAGGTTTTTGAAGAAAAGCAGCGATAAAGGGAACGCAGCAAAATACATGTATTCCTCTGCTGTACTGGTTTTGGTCTCGAAAAACATCGTATTATTGTAATTATGGCCTATATGTGAAATCAATGTTTTTTTTTTGAAATCACGTATTATAAGAAACTGTACATAGTTACGATGCCAATGAAAATCCACAAACGACATTGTGAATACACGCCTTACGGGCATACTGATGGTTACATATCCAGAAAGATTGACGGAACAAACGTAATCATATAAACAATAATTGTCAGTCCTGGTCATTTGCATCCCGCCGAATAGATATTGGAATACCGGCTATGTCGGTGGGGGATTGCTGGTCATTGTGATCTCGGTTATAAAAATACACATGTTGAAACAAATCTATGATGTGATCAAATGACAGACCTGACCTTTTCACATATTTCATTTAAACTTAACATCTATGATGAATGGGGTGAACAACATTTCAATTATTAAGTGGTGACTGGTATACATAACCATACATTCTTGTCGTTGTCTTGACACCTATAGACTGGGTACCTTAGCTGGACGTTGATAAAAATAACAGTCAATTAATTTGGTACTTCTACTATTTCACTCTCTCATACGCTCTCTAATCGTGGATCAGTTATCCAAGCAAGGGCGCAGGTGATTTGAGCAAATGTTATTCTTGCATTAGAGAAGTATCGTTCACAAAGAGTTCATATATATGTAGCTCATTTACTGGCATGTTCTCAGAGTCTAGAAGTAGTGGTATGGTACAAGCACTTTCACACTATTGAAATTGAGACACCTGGCCCCAGTTTCTAGAAAAAAAAACAACAACATAACTTAAGTACGTTCTAAGACTCAAATCTGAGCACCGTGCTCAAATCACACGAAATCCACGTGAACTTCAATTGAATACCAATCAACGCTGATTGGTATTCAATTGAAGTTGATCATGTACTCATGAGAATATACTTAAGTTTTTTTTTCGAGAAACTGGGGTCAGATTTTTATGCCATGAAGTCGGGTCGCATTTGATTCATCCAGTAGTGAGCGACAACAGATTGAACGGATCATGGTCAAGAAGGAATTCTGAAAGCTATCTAGGATCGAAGTTCATTTTAGTGTACTTTACTATGGGTCAGATCCCTTTCCTTATTTCGTTCACGAAAAGTCTGTAACAATCTGTTTAATTTGTTAAATCTCTAAATATCCTGTGAACTGTCAGTTCTAGTTTGTGGAAACCCATCGAAATTTCAACCATGAAAAACGAGAATCTAATTTACAATTATAGATATCAAGAAAATTGGGTTAGCATAGAGATAGATCGAATTACGCCCTCAAATTGCTTTGTAAATTAAGACATACAAAAACTCGAAAATTGAATCATCAAAATTACCGTCTGTGACCCGACCAAACCTATTTCTGTCTATTTCAATTAGTTTTTCTTCGTATTTTTATTCAGAATTTTTGTGTCTCTGGTTCTAATCTTTAACAAATTCTCGGTTCTTGGGGTTCCCAATTCTGACTTTTGAATCTATGTTACGTTATGATGTATGAAAGACGACTTGTCTTTAGCAATTGTGAAATTAACACAGCATGAGATTAGTTGTGTGATCGTGACAAAATTATATACTGAACAAAAATGAAAATTTTACACTTCAAGATTTCTTGTTTCTGGAAAAACTATCGAACTAAAAGCCTGAAACATATTTTGACGTTATTTCCCAGGCTTTCAGCAGTCGTTTTGTCGAAATTCCATTGCCTTGTGTCCTTTAATGTCAGAGTTACGGCCCTTAATGCGTTTAGAGCTAATTACATCTAATGTCCTATATGCGCATGCGCAGGAAACGATTCATTATTTTTTCGGAATTTATCGTATCCGGGTTGCCAAAAAAACACAAAAAATCTTTCTTATCACTAGTAGTAAGCTTTAAAATAAAGGTCTAATCTGTCAATTTTGTGAATTACCTCCCTTTGACATAAACAAATAGGGATTTCAAAATGTTTGATATTCACAAATTTATCAAGGTTTTCGATTGATTTTTTTGAAACATCATGCAGGCTTTACAGGGGATTTTTGAACCCTTTTTTCGACTAGGATTGTTCCCAGATGTTCATGCAATAGCGATTTCAATTTCCTATGGAGATTGCATTGTAAAATTTTCAAGCTTTGCAACATAATGAAAATTCTGCTTTTCAACATCATTTTTTTAAAAGCCCAAACAATGTTATGCAAGCTTCTTTACATTTTCTGACTAATAACTTGTCAAACTACCATTCCGTACAGTCTGACATGGTTTGCATTCTTCTGCTCGGAATTTTGAGGGTTTAAATTTTGTAAAATTCATGTTAAAATTGTACACCTGAAAAAACGGACCCCTGTCACACTTAAAGGGTCCGTTTTTCATCCCTGTGATTAAAATCAACAAAACGTTTAGTGTTTGGCAAACCAAGTCAATGAACAATGCGAAACACATCCATTTGATTTCTTTACTTGATGTGTTTAGAAGAAATATGACAAGCAATGTAGGTGTAAAGTTTTCATTTTTGCTCAGTATACACAAACATTATAAAAATCATTCCACTTTTCAATCTTTGAATAAAGGTTAAATAGACAACATGGAAAGTATTATGCAAATAAAACTTTTGCCATCAATATGGCAACCTAGCAAAATCTTTGAATATTTTGGAGGATGTCTTTGTTTAATTATCTGTATTATTCTTACCGTCTGCTGCTAGCACGTAATATTGCCGAATTTACAACGGAGTCTATATTCAATTGCTGGCCATATTTTTGGCAACGACCACGGCAGTTGATTTGCCAACTGAAGACATGTAACAATTACAAGGACAAATACTAGTTAACAAGACACCGGCGGGTGGTATTCACCAACACGTCTTATTACAAGTTTACTTTTAGAATTACAAAACAATACATCCAATTGGCCGAGACATACATCTCGTCCAATCAAATTTGTTGCTATGTACTTTTTCTTTAGACAATTAGTTTTGAAAAGTTGTTGAATACGACCCATGATGCAGCAAGTTCGAGAATGTGCAATTTTCGTAATGCATCGCATTGTGTTCTTGACTTTCCATATATTCACAGGACGAATTGATGATGCGAGTGTCAGGCTTGGTGGCGGATTCATTGGCCAAATGTGTGCTTTGTATCAGGTTGGAAATTAACCTTTTACCAAGTAGGACGTTGTTTAGGCGTTCCTTATAGGAAAACCTTGGGAAAAATGAGACAAAGGAAGAAAATGCTGACAACCAGCATATTCTCCTTTTGGCTCAATATTTAATCGTTTGGATTAGAATATATAGGCATAAACTATAAATAGAAGAACTATGGGTAAATTAAAAAATTCAAGAAATTTTATCAATTCTCGCTGGCTAAAAGAACGACCATCTTTACCGATTGCCTTGTCTAACGATAATTGTTATACACACACAGTGTATTTTTTTACATGTTTACATTTTCAACAAATAAACCTAACCCTAAAATGAAATAGTTTTTGATGATAACAAATTTCAAAATTAACAAGTTTATCAGCATACCCAATTTTCAAGTTTAAATCCAGAAAGGGAAAATTATTCCTGTGATTGCATTAACGTTACACGCAATGAAATATCAGTTACAATTGATTATGACAAATCATTGTTTTCTTTTAATTTCGTTGAGATATATTGGCAAGGTTTAAAATTCTGGAATTCCCTGTAGAACTGAAATGAATAAACACGTTTTTATTCATTTTTGTTTCTTGTTTCATGATTAAATAATTTTAAAAGGTATAAAACACGAGGCGCTTCTGTGTTAAAAAAAGTTAACCGAAAGTTTCTTAAGTCCGAAAGGGGTTTAATTCCACTGCATTAAATGTCAGAGTAATCAATCCTTGCATAGAGGCTGATCTTATGGTCACAGAAGCATGTACAAAGTTCGAAAACAATAACTTTAGCATAAATATGACAGCTGCACGTGAGAATTTAACCGATAACCACTCTTGCACTTGGCCGTCAATAACTTTTGTCAGCTGATTCTTGAACTATCCATCACGTGCAGCAAATCGCTGGCATATTACCGCTTTCCCTGCTTTAAACAAATTTCAATGCGATCTTTCTTGTTTTGACAGAATTTTTCATTATCTAACGTTATTCCCCACCGTGATGTTAAAAAAAGTTCATAGACAAACAACAGATGCACAAAAGATGTCGAAACTCGGATTGGTCGCATTGAACCTTTGACTTTATTGATATTTTTTATATATGTTTTCCCGCGAATCATACGGACTCGTGACTTAACCATACATTTTAGCCATTAATCTGCTTTATTGATAGACGGTTTATTCAAACTAGATACCATATAAAGACATCGTATTGTACAAGAATTAGATTCTGTCATATTCGTTTAAGAATAGGATTGATCTCGGGTCATAGAAAGGTCTCAGTTCTATGATCTTTTTAACTCTCTCATAATTCCTAATTCTATCTAAAGGGCCTTATAGAGTTTTAGCCCAACAAGGATCCCACAATGCTTTCTATCCAAAGAGAGACACGAATTTTAAATTCCATTCACTTAAAATTATCGTCTGCTGACAGATTCTGTAGCAAATATAAATTGTTTCGATATTTTCATTATTATTCGTCGTGCACAAGGATGGTCCAGAAATCATATAAAGTCTGAAATGTAAGAACAGCGGCTTTGAATAGATTTTCGTATATACATTTTATTGTTAATAAGAACCAATCAACAACTAATAACGTACGTATATCTTAACAAAGGACCTCAAAAAGATCTGAGATCTTATCAGATCAGTGTTCATTATACATGTATATTGTACATGTATATCAATACATGAATGTGTTTCAGGGCCGTTTTATCAATGCATTAAGGTAAGATCTGAGTAATGGGCTATGTGACCATTTATGGAACGAAATAAGTATGGCGCGAATAGACGATTTCTAGGGATTGGACTGAATGGAGTTTTACGTCCCACTCAACTACTAAGGTCATATGGAGACGGGACCTCGGTTTAAAGTCTCATCCGAAAGACTGACGATTTCAAGGGAGGTAATTTTAATTGCTCTCAAATTTTTTACTGTTGTTGGTTTTTTTGCCTACCCTTCAAACAATTTGTAAACATTTTCAAAAAAATTGTCTAGAATATTTCCCCCGAAATCTAAGCACGCTCATTTTGTCCCGTTGTTACGAAAACAAGCGATATTGCATAAAACGATACTTTAAAATGCTCGGACTTACGGATGTCACGGAATAAGTCGAAATATAACAATTATACCGGAAGTGCATTACCCAGGTCTTGCGTTAGCTGGAAGAACCCGGGCACTTATCACGAGAATTTTTTTCATTACATTCACGTGCCGTTAACACAAAAAAAAATTAATCGATTCTCATGCTTTGCATTCGGGTGTAAACATATTTCTTAGGCCTCTGGGAATGTTAACGTTATCAAAAACGTTAACTAACCAGATAAAGGACATCATGGTAGCAACATTAAAGTATTAAAAGTTAGTAAATACTTTGTTCTAACTGTATGTAGTATGACGCATATATTGTTACTTTAACCCATTCCCAAACAGTACAATTTTATGGTGTTTGAAATAGAAACCTGCTACAGGTGACAAACCGAAATAAAAACGATTTGTTTAAAATCTAGCATTGAAAATATCTAGGCGAAAGGAGAAAATGTCGAATGTCAGCATTTTATTCTTTTGTATCAATATTTTCTCGAGCAGTTTCTAATAGGGACGTCAAAACCAGGCCTCGTTATGGAAAGGGTTAATTATTTTTCCCAACATCAAACTCGGACGAGGCATACTATTATCAAATATGCCATATTGTCAACTCTATGCGAGCTAGGATGAAAGCTGTTCCTTTTCGTATAACATAAGACAATAAGGTAAAAATTGACAAATCAAGAAACCATGCTACATTAACCACGTCTGCAAATTACCATAACGACGTCTGTGCTGCGGATTTTTCACAAAGTCATCCCCGGATTATCTCGAAAATGCAGCAAAACAAATCAGCTGTGGTGTTCATTAGCAGATATATTGTCACTTATTTGTGCAGGGAATTGTAATAGTATACCAGACAGTGCTCGTTTTGTATGCACTGTTCGTGTGAAAATCAATTTTGTGGTGCATTTCTATTGCAAAATATTGAACTAATTTGAAATGGAGGATCAAATATAGGCCAAAACATATTGTTTCACTACAAGAATAATTTTATTTGTATTTCACCATAGAAATCTAGACTAGAAGACAATGGCACGAAATTGCTCATACGAGCAAGTTTTCACTTCTCGGTCTAACATACGTTTAACACTTGCTAACGACGGGTTGTAAGAGAGGCTTTAATCTGAAGCTTAAAAACACATATCTAGGAAATACGCTACTTTTAACTTTTCTGTAAATTAACATTAAGACGGATGTACATCGGATCTTTCATAACGTAATCACCGAATAGTCTCGAAAATGAAGCAAAACAAATTATCTGTGTGTTCATTAGCAAATGTATTGTCTTTTGTATAGGGAATGGCAAAAGTACGACAACTCGTAATCGTTTTAAATTCTGTCTACACATTTGAAGTGTTATCTTGAGAAATCAAAGGAGCAACTTTTCTGATAAAGTACATGGATGCGAATACTACCTTTGTACTGCTGGTTACATTAAAAACATTGTAATCACAGCTTGTCAAAGCTTGAGTTTCATTGTTTTGGAAGTCCAGCGATGATGTTTTATCATGCATACCTCACTGACATACCGACGGTAATATACAGTGAAGGATTGTATGAGACAAGCGTAATCATATATACAATAATTGTCAATCCTGGTCATTTTCATCCTGGCGGACAGTTATTGGTCTTGGAATAATACGAGGCGACAGTCTGGATAGGTTATTACAAACATGTGGGGGACTTATACGGTCCTTCAGATCTAGGTTAACAGAATTTGTTTACGGTAAGTACAATATATGGTGCACGCAACCAAAACATTCTGGTGTATTGTGGTTTTATTCCGAAAAGCATCGTATGATTTTAATTGAGGTGAAATTGTGAAAACACATATTTTCCAAAATTGGGTACACAAGCCTTGCTAACACACTGATTGTTACACATTCAGAAAATTTGACAGGGATAAACGTAATTCATATATACAATAATTGTCAGTCCTGGTCATTTTCATCCTAGCGGACAGTTCTTGTTCATGGAATCATACGAGGCGACAGTCTGGATAAGTTATTACAAACATGTGTGGGGACTCAGATTTTTTTTACGGTAAGTATAATCATATGTATGGTGCACGCAACCAAAGCATTCTTGTGTAATGTGTTTATGTTTCGAAAAGCATCGTCTGGTTATAATTGAGGTCAATATGTGAAATCACATATTTTCCGAAATTGGGAACACACGCCTTGCTAACACACTGATTGTTACACATCCAGAAAATTTGACAGGGACAAGCGTAATCATATAAACAATGAATTGTCAGTCCTGGTCATTGTCATCCCAGCGGATAGTGATTGGTCTTGGAATAATACAAGGAGACAGTTTAGATGAGTTATTACAGACATTTGGGGGACTGCTGTGTTACATAACTGGTTGCTACGCAGCTGGTCCTTCAGATCAAGGTTACCACAATTTTATCGATACAAAATATAGGAAACTCAGCCAAATATTCCTCTGGTGTATTGTTTTTTGTCTCGAAAAACATCGTATAATTATAATTATGGCCTATATGTGAAATCAATAATGGTTCTGAAATCACAGATTGTAAGGAACTGTACATACGATTCCAATGAAAAGCCACAAACGACATTGTGAATACACGCATTACTGACATACTGATGGTTACATATCCAGATAGATTGACGAGGACAATCGTAATCATATAAACAATAATAGTCAATCCTGGTCATTTGCATCCCACTTGATAGATATTGGACAGATTGTATATGTCGGTGGGGATTGCTGGTCACTGTGATCTCGGTTATAAAAATGCACATGCTCTATGCTCTGTTCAAATGGCAGACTTGACCAGCACATACTATCCATTTCATGTACATATAATTTGTATAGAGATGTCCTATGATTAACCTTGTATTTTCGTTTCGTACAAGGTAATCGATTACGGGATTTCTATTATTATTTTGTTTTGTACTGTTTTCTACTGATGTACTGTATGCGCTATGAATGTTCTCTGTCGCACCAACATTTGTATTTGTATGCCACATGGGTCTACGACCTTCTTGAAATATTTTATAAATTTGTAAACTTGCCTTTCCACATATTTAATTTAAAATTAACATCTATGATGCGTCTGGGGTGAACAACATTTCCTTTATTTAGTGGTGACTGGTGCACATAACCACGTGTTCCTGACATTTATGATACCAATATACTGGCTCCCTTAGCTGGACGTTGATAAAAATAATTTTGGTACTTCTACTATTTCACTCTCTCATATGCTCTCTAATTGTGGATCAGTGACCCAGGCAAGGAAGCACGTGATTTGGGCAAATGTTATTCATTTATTATAGTGCATAGACACACGGTGGATAATCATGTGACTCAGGATTTTAGGAAATCTTCAATATTTATTTTAATACTTGACCAATTTGAATTCTGTTTGAAGCAATGAAGGTTGTAAAATGTCAGAAATTATCTGGACGTGGTGGATTTTTGAATAATCAGCTGACAAAAAAGTTATTGAAGATCAACCAAATTCTTGGTTGAAGAATTTGGTTGATCTTCAATAAGTTAAACTTTTTATCAGCTGATTTTAAGAATCATCTACGTCTATCTAATGCGTGACGCCTGTCCACTTTCTCTGCTTCAAACCGAACTCAAGTAAGATTATCTTTAATTGTTGTATAACGCGATCATCCACCGTGATGTGGCTCATGTATACACTGGTATATTAGCGCAGCAGATAACTTGGATTTTTCACCAAAATCATGCATTTAGTGATGCAAGCATGAAACTTGGCACACACATTCACATTGGGTCTCTCTTCAGAAAAAACCCGTTAGCCACCTGAAATTTCAACATGGCGGCCATTTTCAAGATGATGGCCGCCAAATCATAATTGAAATTATATCTTTATGATATTTAGACAGACTTTAAGGGCAAATCCCCGATAATTTCAAAGTTAAAATTACTGCAACTTCTAAAACAAACTTAGAGTGATGTAGAAAAATGACACAGAGTTGTTCTTTTGAGTCAATATGGCCGCTATTTGTCGAAATGACCACCAATTAATGAATAGCACAGCAGATAACTTGGAATTTTCACCAAAATCATAAATTTAGTGATGGAAGCAAGAAACTTGGCACACACAATCATATTGTGTCTCTCTTCAGGAAAACCCTGTTAGCCACCTGAAATTTCAACACGGTGGCTATTTTCAAGATGGCCGCCAAAGCATTATTGAAATTATACTGTTACAATATTTAGGCATATTTTAAGGGCAAATTCCCGATAATTTCAAAGGAAAATGTACTGCAACTACTATACAGAACTTAGAGTGATGTAGGAAAATGATACAAAGTTATTCTTATAAGTCAATATGGCCACTATTTGTCAAAATGGCCGCCAATTTATTTGGACAAATCATTTTTTTTTTGCTTTATATCTAATTTTCTGCCGCAAAATATCTTCATTTTAACTGAAAAGCATTCCACCAGCTTTACCAGTCTCTTACATCATAGTGGTGGAGTTGGTGATAGAAAAGTTTCTTTGAAAATGTATTGAAGAGATTTATGACACAACCAGGCACACACTTGTAACTGCAATACCTCTAAAAATAGCATAGGGTCCAGTGTTGGTGTAACACAATTTCATTCAATTACGAAGATCGGTAATGCTATTTAGTAAATCCCATACTCATAACCTGTTATGCTTATCCTACTTCATAATGTCTGCTGTATGTATAAGCTAAATAGTTGCGCCTAAATGGACAAGATGTTCCTGTGCGGGAGAGCCAAAACAGTAGTAATGAGTAATTCAATACTAAAATGGTGTACATATAGCATATCAATATTTTAGCCCAGGAATGGCTGGAGAAGTTGAATCTCACTCAAAACCTTTTGTTTGGAAACCAAACTGATATGGTCGGCACATCATGCATCTGTAACACATGATGCATCCATAAACATGGGTATACCTTTGAATTGCTGCCTTCTAACCTGTTATGTTTGATCAAGCTCAATTGGTGATCGAATTCCTGATCAGACTCAAATTCTACCTGCCAATTAATCAATCTTCGCTGACAGTGGTCAGAACAGAACGATGCATGCAATTTTGTTATTATGTTTTGAAGTCTACAAATTGAAATGGTTGGTCTGAACTTTACTTGTAGTAGTCTAGTGGTTGGACCGGTGCTATTGTAGAGGCTTATACGCCTAATATAGATCTATGTGGAACAGCAGAATTACATTTGTCTGTTTCTTGTTTTTCCAGAGCAAGATCTGTCGAGATATCAAGTTATCTTTACAAGCACATTAAATATGCCTAATAATATTACGACAATGCAATTACTGTAAACCAGGAAATTATTTCGCGCTTTTTAAGTTAGCGTCTTTCGCGGGTGGGTGTGATCCGCGAAATTAAAACGCCGCGAATACGCTACTTTCAATAAAAACGCGAACTTTAATCGCTTTGATAGTTTTTGTTTCGGGAAAACCTATGGGGAGATGTTTTATTTACACTAGACGTATTTACTACTATGTAAACAAGGGAAATGGCTTTTTCATAACAGGATGTAAGTTAAAAGTTTTCTTCATTTCAGACTTCTTTCGTTTTTATCCAAAAATACATAGATATTGTGACATATTGAAAAACACGACATTTAAAGATAAACCAGCTTATTCAACTAGATATACCTGCTTGTAATTGAGAAAATGGATCGTTTGGCATTTGAATGCCGAGTATGATAGCAAACGTCGATTGACGTTTAAAACCTTGTAACTGTAGTTTGAAATAGCCACAGCTAAGAGGTTTGAATCGTCCTCCGATGATATTGAATAAAACTGTAATTATCGCTTCTCGACGCTATGGGTAAATACATGTAGGTGTGAAGTTAATGTAACGCTAAAATTCTATGCATTGTGTTACAAATTGTAACCCAGTATACTATAAAGTGTGAAATAAAACAATGGGTCGATTGAAACTTACTTCGACCAAACTGTCAATGGCGACTAAAATATCGCAAAAACAGTCATAATTCAATATGTAGTTATCTGATTCCCCATATTATTCAACATATCAATTTTGCAATTCCCCCATAGCGTGTTTTGTTTCGCGCGATTCGCGGACAACAATGATCCGCGAACTTAAAACGCCGCGAACAAGCCCGAGTGCATGAAAACGCGAACATTTCTTGACGCGAACTTATCCTGGTTTACAGTAATGACAATGATAAAACAAGTCTTTCTAGTCCTGCTATCACAGGCACTTCAAAATCAGACTCTGCAGTTTCATCTTACTAGGCCCCGAAAGGTCGAAAAATGGCATGGCACTGGCCGTCCGTCCGTAGGTCCACCCCTCCACCTGTATGTCCTTTTGTCCGTTAGCATTTTTGTGTGCGCAATTAATCTGACAGTTTCCATTGGAATATAATCAAACTATGATATCTGTTTATCTAAGAGACATTTCATCTTGAGAACACAAGTACTCAGCTATCTGTCCAGTGACTGTCTTTCAGTCGAAACAAACAGATTTCAACATGACTAGTCTGAAATGGACAGGTTAGATACCATGAACAAACAGATTGGGATTAACAGCAACTCTTCTACAATTTTGGAAAGGTACACACTGTCATGAAGTATATGGGGAATATGGAGATTTAAACAAAACCAATCAACAAAAAATGGTCATCCTTATGAATGACAGTTATTTCTTTTTATTAGTAATGTAAGAATAGAAATGTATGCCCACAAAGCCATATGATGCAATTTCTCCAACTATAGACCAGCTTAAGAATAACACACAAAATGTGCCAAGCAGAATCCCCTGGGCCTATAGATAACTACCCTCGAAATGGAAGTACTGAGGTACTGAAGTACTCACTGAATAAGGACGGGCCCGATGAAGAATCACATGGCATATCGTCTGGATTAACTTCTATCATTTGCTGTGGCTACAAGAAGGCATTCAAAGATTGATGCTATCGGTTTAGCCTACTCGACCCTGATTGTGCAGATATAAATGATGATGCTTCCGGAAAGCATATTTGTGAACTATGTACGCTGCGATTTAAAGAGACACAGGTTAGATAATTTATGCATCCAGGCTTACGAGAATACACAGTTATGTCCTATATCACATTATTCATAGAACTGGTATCAACCATAACACTTCCTTGAGAATACTAGAACCGTTACTAGACATTTAAAGGGTCTTAGATTAAAAGATACCACCTAGAAGAAGAAAGCCTACATAAGTATTATCACATTTTTGCTGGACAAAAACAATGTGCCTACAAGTTGATAAATTCCCATTATTTTGCCTAGTATTGTTCAAAACACAGGAAATAGTAATTTTTTGCACAAAAAATGCTCAAGTTATGTTTTCTTGCGTTTGAAAAACATACAATTTGGTATAAAAATTGCGAAAAATAGCTTATTTCCACTAAGACCCCCCACCCCACACACACTCACAATAGTCACTGGAAGTCGTCCTTTGATGAAATTATGGCCAATCACTGTTCGTTGCCATCGCATGTGGGATGATTTGCTCGGAATTGGGTTAGAGCCTCGATCTGGCATAAAGAAAATGGCTGATGTGTTGCTATTTTTAGTAACAAAATGTAACCGTGTCTGTATGTATACAATATTAATTTCCCATAAATCCATTGTTTGTCACCGGAAGCGGCTCATAGGTACGGGCTAAAACGATAATTGTAAGGGGTCAATTGGTCAATTTAATCAGGCGGCCATCTTGAAAAATGGTGGCCATTTTGTGTTTTATGCACAAAATATGCTAAAGTTATGTTTTCTATTGTCTGCTACATACATTTTGTTATAAAAAGCACAAAACCAGCCAATTATATAAGGTTTTATGGTAAAAACGGTATTTTCCATTCGTCTATGGCGGCCATCTTGAAAAATAGAGGCCATCTTGTAATTATATGCACCAATATGATAAAAGTTTATTTTCTCGTGTTTAAATCATACATTTTGTTGTAAAATTGCAGAAAAACCGACCAGTTATATCAAGTTTCATCGTAAAAACTAAATTTCATACACATCAATGGCGGCCATCTTGAAAAATGGCGGCCATCTTGATTTTTTGAGTGGCTAACGGGTTTTTATTAAACTACATGGTCTTATGAATGTATGTGCCAAATTTGATGCTTGCATCACAAAGTGCATGACTTTTACACTTATTTGCTTAGCTATATCCTCACAGTCTAAAAGTAAGGGTATGGTACAAACACTTCCACACCATTGAAATTGAGACACCAGATTTTCATACCACGAAGACGGGTTGTAAACGATTCATCCAGAAGTAAGAGAAAGCAGATTGAACAGATGATGGTCAAGAAGTAGTTCTCAAAGCTATCTAGGGTCGAAGTTCATATAAGTGTACTTTGATATTGGCCAGATCCTTTTCCTTATTTCGTTCACGAAAAGTCTGTAACAATCTGTTTAATTTGTTAAATCTGTAAGTATCCTGTGAGCTGTCAGTTCTAGTTTGTGGAAACCCATCGAAATTTCAACCATGAAAAACGAGAATCTAATTTACAATTATAGATATCAAGAAAATTGGGTTAGCATAGATATAGATCGAATTACGCCCTCAAATTGCTTTGTAAATTAAGACATACAAAAACTCGAAAATTGAATCATCAAAATTACCGTCTGTGACCCGACCAAACCTATTTCTGTCTATTTCAATTAGTTTTTCTTCGTATTTTTATTCAGAATTTTTGTGTCTCTGGTTCTAATCTATAACAAATTCTCGGTTTTTGGGGTTCCCAAAACTGATTTTTGAATCTATGAATTACGTTATGATGTATGAAAGACGACTTGTCTTTAGCAATTGTGACATCAACACAGCATAAGATTAGTTGTGTGATCGTGACAAAATTTTAACAATACATAAACATTATAAAAATCATTTCACTTTTCAATCTTTGAATAAAGGTTAAATAGACAACATGGAAAGTATTATGCAAATAAAACTTTTGCCATCAATATGGCAGCCTAGCAAAATCTTTGAATATTTTGGAAGATGTCTTTGTTTAATTATCTGTATTATTCTTACCGTCTGCTGCTAGCACGTAATATTGTCGAATTTATAACGGAGTCTATATTCAATTGCTGGCCATTCGTTTTGCAACGACCACGGCAGTTGATTTGCCAACCGAAGACATGTAACAATTACAAGGACAAATACCAGGGGTGGTACTCACAATCCGATTGGCCGGAGACATACATCTCGTCCAATCAAATTGGTTGCTATGTATTTTCTCTTTAGACAATTAGTTTTGAAACGTTGTTGAATACGACCTGATGCAACAGGTTCGAAAATGTGCAATTTTCGTAATGCATCGCATTGTGTTCTTGACTTTCCATATATTCACAGGACGAATTGATGATGCGAGTGTCAGGTTTGGTGGCGGATTCATTGGCCAAAAGTATTCTTTTGATCAGGCTGAAAATAATCTTTTACCAAATAAGACGTGGTTTAGGCGTTCCTTATAGGAAAGTCTTTGGGAAAATGAGTCAAAAGAAGAGAATGCTGACAACCAGCATTTTCTCCTTTCGTCTAAATATTTAACCGTTTGTATAAGAATATATAGGCATAAACTATAAATAGAAGAACTATGGGTAAATTAAAAACTTCATGAATTTTATTAATACTCGCTTGCTAAAAGAACGACAATCTTTACCGATGGCCTTGTCTTATGATATTTGTTATACATACACAGCGTATTATGTTTACATTTTCGACAAATAAACATAGGCCTCTCAAAATGAAATAGTTTTTATGATAGCAAATATCAAAATTAACAAGTTTATCAGCATATCCAAGTTTCAAACTCAAACTCAGCAAGGGAAAACTATTCCGGTGATTGCATTAACGTTACACGCAATGAAATATCAGTTACAATTGATTATGACAAATCATTGTTTTCTTTTAATTTCATTGAGATATATTGGCAAGGCTTAAAATTCTGGAATTCCCAGTAGAACTGAAACGAATAAACACATTTTAATTTATTTTCGTTTCTTGTTTCAATGAATGATGTAAGGTATAAAACAAGAAGCACGTCTGTGTTAAAAAAGTTAACAAAAAGTTTCCTTGGTCCGAAAAGAGTTAAACTCCACTACACAAATGTCAGAGTAATCCATCTTTGCATAGATGCGGATATTATGGTCACAGAAGCATGTGCAAAGTTTGGAAACAATAGCTCTAGCAGAAAAATGACAGCTACACGTGAGAATTTAACCAATATTAGTGTTCGTCCTAGTTTTTGGACCAATGAAATTGCAGTATACTTGAAAATTTCGGCGCTATATTTCACATAAACGTACTGCCGGTCATTAATATACATAGCCACGCCCCCTTTTCCTGTGCAGTTATGAAAAATGATGTAATTTTTGGGAAAATGATGTAATTTTGGGAAAATGATGTAATTCCAGTAAGATCCGCTCGATAGTAGCTCCGGTCGGAGGCGTGGTTTGAAGAATGACAGTAGAAGCGTATGTTTTCATTGGTTGACGAACACTAAGTCAGATAGAGTCTGTATAGTAGATTCTACACGACATAAAAGTTCAAAGGCTGCGCCTTTTGAACTTTAATATCGCGTAGAATCTACTATACAGCCTCTATCTAATACATCAAACTTGTACTTGGCAGTCAATAACTTTTGACAGCTGATTTTTTAAATATCCATCACGTGCAGCAAATCGCTGGCATATTACCGCTTTCCCAGCTTTAAACAATTTTCAATTCGATCTTTCTTGTTTTGACATAATTTTTCATTATCTAACGTAATTCCCCACCGTGATGTTTAAAAAAAACGTTCATAGACAAACAACAGATGCACAAAAGATGTCGAAACTCGGACTGGTCGCATTGAACCTTTGACTCCATTGATGTTGTTTTATACATGAGCTGGGATCTAAAAAAACCGTCCCTTTAATGACAATTGATCCCAACATGGTTCCAGACCAGCCTGCGTGTACACGCAGTCTGACCAGGAACCGTATTGTTCTCTTACAGCTTATTTATGACCTCTTGCAACCGAAAGAGAGCCACACTCATCCTTGTCAGACTGCACCAAGACACAGACTGATCTAGAAGCATGATTGTCAAAAATGCTATAAGGGATGTTTTTCCAGATTCCGGCTCCATTATGTTTTCCTGAGAATCATACAAACCCGTGACTGAACCATACATTTTAGCCATTAATCTGCTTTATTGATAAACAGACTATTCAAACTAGATACCATAAAGACATCGTATTGTACATGAATTAGATTCTGTCATATTCGTTAAAGAATGGGATTGATATCGGGTCATAGAAAGGTCTCAGCTCTATGATCTTTTTAACTGTTTCCTATTTCCTAATTCTATCCAATGGGCCTTATAGAGTTTTAGCCTTACAAGTATCCAGATAATTCCGCGTAAACACGCATTCCGATCACAATCATACCTTTTCAATACTTAGAGCAACTTTAGATGGCATCATTCTAATCAGAATACCTTCAGGTACGAAATTATCTGCATATTTAGCAGTCTCAAGTGATGTAACCCATTCCCATGCATTTGCTCTTTTTGGCTCCCAAAGAAAACAAGGTTATGGAAAACATTGTAGAAAATGAAGAAATGGCATGTGACAAGCCATTTCTTCATTTCTCACAATGTTTTCTACGTAAGGAGAAAAACACATTTTAAATTAAATTCACTTGAAATTGTCGTCTGCAACATTCACCGTTTGGTAATGCGATAAGTTTTTTTATATACCCATGCTCAATGTTTTTTTTAGAATAAAGCAATGATAAGGAATACCTAAATATCATTCATTCTCAAAGAATTTTACGAGTTATCCGATCCAAATTCGCATTATAAGAAACCATGCCAAACGCGATTGCGAAAATCAGGCCCCGGTTTCTCGAAAAAAAAAAAAAAATAAGTACGTTCTCATGCTCAAATCTGAGCACCGTGCTCAAATCGCACGAAATCCACGTGAACTTAAATCGAATACCCTTCAACGTTGGAGAGTATCCCTTTGAAGTTGAGCATGTTCTCATGAGAATGTACTTAAGTTTTTTCGAGAAACCGGGGCCAGGTCCTAAATGACACAAGATGCGTTTATGGAGCATCAATACTATGGTGGTAATCACACGACATAAAATTTCGATTGATCCTATTCTGTTAATAAACAAGAGGACCATGATGGTCCTATATCGCTCACCTGAACCAAATTGATATAAGCAACACTTTTCTTCATTTCAAAAAATATTTATGACTTTTAAGACTGAAAACGAACTTATGGTCAATAACATTGTGAAAATCAAACTCATCCAAGATTTCATCGTGCCCAACATTGTGTCCAAGATGTGTCTTGTTTGATAAATAATTGTAGATTCTGGAGTATAAACAAGGTCGAAAACAGCCGAAAACAGCAATTTTGTCAAATTCAAGGGCACATAACTCTCGACATTCTAGTCAGATCAGGCTGAAAATCAAGCTCATCCGAGTTCTTATGATATCCAACATTGTGTCCAAAATTTGTCTTAATTGATAAATAATAGTAGATAATAGAGTGTAAACAATGTCAAAAACAGCCGAAATCGGCAATTTTATCAAATTCAAGGGCACATAACTCTCCATTTTTTTTATCAGATTGGACTGAAAATCAAACTTATCCAAGATCTTATGGTCTCAAACATTGTGTTCAAGTTTTGTCTTAATTGATAAATAATAGTAGATTATAGAGTGTAAACAATGTCAAAAACAGCCGAAATCGGCAATTTTATCAAATTCAAGGGCACATAACTCTCACCTTTCTGGTCAGATCAGACTGAAAATCAAACTCATATGAGATCTTATGGTCTCCAACCTTGTGTCCAAAATTTGTCTTGATTGGTCAAAAATTGTAGATTCTAGAGTGTAAATAAGGTCATAAACAGTCAAAAACGGCAATTTTGTCAATTTCAAGGGCTCATAACTCTCATCTTTCTGATCAGATAAGACTGAAAATCAAACTCATCCCAGATCTTATGATCCCCAATATTGTGTCCAAGTTTTGGATTGATTGATCAATAATTGTAGATTCTAGAGTGTAAACATCGTCGAAAACAGCCAAAAATGACAATTTTGTCAAATTCAAGGGCAAGTAACTCTCGACTTTCTGATCAGATCAGACTGAAAATCATACTCATCTGAGATCTCATGGTCCTAAACATTGTGTCAAAGTTTTGTCTTGATTGATGAATAATTGTAGATTCTAGAGTGTAAACAAGGTCAAAAACAGCCGAAAATAGCAATTTTGTCAAATTCAAGGGCACATAACTCTTGTCTTTCTGGTCAGATTAGACTGAAAATCGAACTCATCCGAGATCTTATAGTCTGCAATGTTATGTCCAAGATTTGTCTTGATTGATCAATAATTGTAGATGCTAGAGTGTAAACAATGTCAAAACTAAGTATTTTTCGCATTCAAGGGCAGATAACTCCTGACTTTCTAGTTCGATCTGACCCATAATCGAACTCATCCGAGATCTTATAGCCATACATGTTTTGACCAAGTTTGGTCAAGATTGGCTCATATTTGTAGATGCTAGAGTGTAAACACGAAATTGTGGACGGACGGACGGACAGACAGACGGACAGACAGACAGACAGACAGACGGACGACGGACAAAAAGTGACCACAATAGCTCACCTTGAGCACTTCGTGCTCAGGTGAGCTAATAACTGGTTTAACCCTTTCCCAAACGGCAACATTTTGGGGCGACCCACTTCAAAAACTGACACAAATGACAAAATGGAAGGTATTTAAGATAGAATTTGTGAAAAATATGACATAGAAAATATTGAGACAAAAGGAGAAACTGCTGGTTATCAGCAGTTTCTTCTTTTGTCTCAATGTTTTCCCAAGCCTTTTCTATTAGAGACGTCAAAACCAGTTCTTGTTTGGGAAAGGGTTAAAACAGTATTAAGTAGAGAAGACAGGAAAAAATGCAAGGAACTTGCTGGATGCAAAGGATTTTTGAAAGAAACCTTTTAAAAAGTTATGGGCGACCAAAAACAATTTCATTTGCTCGTCATTAACTTTTTTACCAGGCGTCATTGAAAAGGTCCATTTCATTAAATAAATCCTTCAATTATTACTATTCTCTGCATCAAACCGTTCTTAAATTGTGCGCATATTTATAGAATTATTGAGGAATTCCGTCAAATGTTGTTGTGTCACGTGATTCCCCACCTTGAATGTGTGCCATATCTTATAGCCCTGTGATATTTGACCTTTGCCTTTGTAAATTGGTAAATTAACATCAGTCTAAAACTGTTGCTTTTCTGTTCTTTAAAAAACATTTCATTACATACTCAAAGTAGACAACATACGACAGAAAAATCAAATTAAAAGCGAATTGAGCGACATAAGGACCTACCATTTTCTAAATCAATTTTGTCACTTGGGATTTCATTGTGACTGACCAAAGGCCCAACCTTTTAACACGCCACTATTTTCTTTCCCAAAAACTGCGTAACTTCACCTTTCATCAAGTTGAAATCACGACGTTTGTGAAGAAAATAAAAGCGTCGATGCAAGATATTCAAACCATTTGCCTTAACCCTTTACCAAACGACAAAAATTTAGACTGGTCCAAAATCAAAGACGTTGCAGACGGCAATTTCAAATCAATGATTTTTAATTTTTTTTGTCATTTTATGCAGAAAACATTGTGGTAAATGAAGAAATTGCTTGTCACAATGTTTTCCAAAGCCAATTTCTTGTGGGGAGTCAAAAAGAGTCACTGTGTGGTAATGGATTAAGGGTAGCAAATTGAATTTATTTAGGACAGAAAAGCCAATATTTCTCATCTAAAACTAACATGCAAAAGATCCCACAAGAACAAATAAACAAACAAAACGTTGACGCCTATATGGCAATATGCTTAGCGGACAGAAATTTACACAAACCTTTGCGTATTTCTTATCGTTCAATGTTATACATATTCTGTGAAATCAAATACTACTGAAAAGAACCTATTCGCCCAATCTGCGTAATATGTCGGGTTGAAAGTCCTTTCAAAACACAAATACTAGTTAGTGGCGCAACTGTTTACAACGAGTTATATTGTTAGTAGTAATCGTGGCATTTTAGAGACAATTATATAATTTTTGCACATACATTCTAGAATGTTCGTTTCCGCGTGATGGGTCACATACGTTTATCGTTAACGCAAAACAAAACGCATTTATAATTATTCTAAGCACAAAATTATTGTTTTATATTCCAAATGCTTTTTTTTTATTTTCCAAATATACATGTATATACAATTCATTGAAATACAAATATAAAATTCGTAAAATTGTACATAGACGTGTGAACAGCATATTTCTTATTGATCCACGTATGTCTTCAAAAGCTTTTTCTATCATGGACATCAATCTTTATCTAAAGAAATAGTTTTGTCAATTCTAAGAAAGTCTATTTCTGCGTGACAAGGCACATATATGACCCGTCACGCTAAAAGGGACCTTATAGGAAGAGTGAAAAATATCGACCCTAGTCCGTCTGCGCAGTCCGCGCAGCCAGACAAGGGCCGACACTTTTCACTTTTATGTAATTTTCTAAATCCGGAATGTTTTCCCTATCTAACTATATGTTCATTTTTTTTGCGTACGGGATCTAGTTGACATGTGCTGAGTCTGACAAGATTGTCAAAATTTGGATTTTTGGAGTTCGGTTAAGGTCCTTTTTAGCGTGACGGGTCACATATGTTTGTTGATTGCCACACAATCCACAATGATTATTATTCCAAGCACATTCTTACTGAGAGCTGAATTAATTAGCCGACACCTCGGCTAGACGGTTTACGTATGGGGACAGCTTATACAGACCAATATATCACAAGAAGGAACCTTCGAGTCCATGAGTTATATAATTATCACGTCGGGGAATCATTGTAAAAACAATTGCAGAGAATCTTCAATTAATCTCTGAATATGTGACCGATTTGAAAATTGTTTGAAGCAGAGAAGACGAAAAAACGTCTAGAATTTTTTATTGCTTACTCGTCAATAGCTTTCACTGGGTAGTAGATGCACGTTAAAAGATCCACCACACAACAAAAACAATCGTCAATTATCCAACCATTGTGTTCGAATGGGAAAGAAAGATAGCATCAACGGATGGACATATCAAAATCAGTATTGAACGCCAAGAATAGACCAGTTACCACTATGTTTTACGGTACCATTTGACCTCCGGGGACCCTAAAGCTCTTGCGTGATGTTTGACTGGCCAAATCCCTATACGTATTCCTGTTTACTAATACACAAAGACCTATCAAAGGTAATATTAGTCTAATGCTACTCATGCGATAAAAGCATCAAGGGTACAAAAAGTTGGAGAGCGTCTATTGAATTTCCTTCTCTCTCTAGTTTTTGAAACATACAGAACGGAATCATGTTAGTCGTCTGGTAAAAAGGATCTCTAGTAAAGTCTTGCGATGGACATGCTCGAATTTCCTTATTTGTATTCGTTTAGGATAGCAATTATTGTACGATATTGAATTGTTTAACCCTTTAAAGGGGGAATGGCACTTAAAATCATGCAAATTTTCCGAGAACTTCGTACAAAATAAATATGTTTTATGAAAATATGGCCTTACCCCACATGTTCCATTGTTGTAAATATTATCCCCGGGACAACAAATCATGGGGTTTTAAATCCGTCGACATCTAAGCCAATACACAAGGTAGAAAGCTAAGATTTGGCATATTTGCAATTTAAAGACCATATTTTAATAATATATATTTATTTTTTGTACAAAGTTCTCGGAAAATTTGCAAGATGTTAAGTGTTATTCTGCCTTTAATGAATGAATGGTGTTTTAAGGACCGTCGAGTACTAAGGTCATATTGGGAGCGATACCAACACACACCTTGATGTAATCAATTACCGGTATGTAGATGTTACATAAGCATGCAGAAAGGTAAAATGTCAAAATATATCAAATTGAAGAATAGATGATATTACACAGTAAAATTAAAATAATTCTATAATAACAAATACGAAACAAAACAAACATGCACCATGAATAATATATGATGTGAGGACGAAATAACATGGGCTACTTCCAGATCAGAGAATACCCATGTCTAAGTCCACTCGAACGGAAAATCCATAGAACATATAATTATAAAGTTTGAAACATAACTGAAATATAACAGATCAAATATCACAGACTATGATAAAAAATAGCTTAACCTTTTTAAAGAGATTACACTTTTTAAGAAAGTTAAAAATTGATTCATGCCTCGCAGTATCAAATAATGTTTTTGGCCCATTACCAAACAACAAAATTTTTGGGCGGTCCAAATTGAAAGATCCTGCAGACGACAATTTCAAGTGAATGGAAGTTTTAATTTTTAGGTCTTTTTTGATGGAAAACATTGTCACAAGCAATTTCTTCATTATCCACGATGTTTTCCATGGTCATTATTTTGCGGGGAGTCAAAACGAGCCATTGTGTGGTAATGGGTTAAGCTGTCAACGTTAAGAATGAACCCCCAAAACAGAGTCAAGGGATGAACATGTTAAAAATAATTGTCCTGTCTCTTTGGTCGTCTGGTTACACTGTTAGACCGGATCACACAGTCAGACACATTCTGCTAGTTCCAGACAGACAATTTCCTGACATATTTCACCTTTTCTTTTCACCCTTTCTTTTAACCCTTATACCTATCAATTATTCCTTTTTTATGTATTATTCTTGGCAAACCGGGAAAATATAACTCTACGCACTTGACAATATTCAGTTGAAATGTTACTCCCTTTTAGAATATACATATTAAAAAAGTGAATACATGTATATAAAGTTAACAATAACCTTTTATCTTTCTAGACATACACAAACAAGTCACGAATACATGTCTAATTACTTGGCAATCATTATTTTGGGAGTGAAACACACGACACATGATGACGCTTTTTGACATCCCACATTGCAAAATGCTTGTCCAGAACACACTGTTGAATAAGAGCTTCGAAGAGCGGCGCATATACGCCCGAAAGGGACTTGTCGGTAAAATTGGCCTCTTTTTCGATTCAAGGGCAGATAATTCAAACATGAAATGTCATCAAAATTTTGTTTGCACAACCAGACACCATAAAGATTCATTGTGGCTGGTTTGATTAAATTCTGGTTGAAACTGTAAGAGTTATGCACACACGAAAATGGGCATTTTTGAGGAATTGGGCATTTTTCCTTAAATTTGAGGGCAGATAATTCAAGAACGAAAACAGTTATCTTGATTCCGTAAGCGGTGCACATAATTAGTAGACACCATGGGAATTAATTGTGGCAAGTTTAATAAAATTCTGATCAAAACTGTAGGAGTTGCGCACACAAGAAAATGGACTTTTTTTAATTCAAGGGTAGATAATTCAATCTGAATTCCGTAAGTGGTGTGCACAACTAGACACCGTGGAGATTCATTGTGGCAAGTTTGATCAAATTCCGATCAAAACATTAGTAGGAGTTGCACACACAAGCAATTGCTAACGGACGGACTGACGGACGACCCGGGCCCTGGTCCATTTCTGTTTCAATGAATATATGTATATAGCCTTTTTTCTCAAGAGAAGTCACTGTGACTATTATAATGTGAAGTTGTACTCACCATGTTAACTTCCGAAATGGAATCAAAGCTTGCCAAAATTATTTCTATTCCGATAGATAATGGGTAACCTGAAAGTAGATATGTAAAGGTATGAGTCTGAGTCGGTGCTAAAGAGATTCTTAGTGTATAGTTAAAAAGCAATAAGTAATAATCAGATGTAAAATATTGGACATTGAAGTTGGACTAACCTAGGAATTATTAGAGAAGATAGAATGTTAACATTGAATTCAATTTTAAAACTTATATTTATAACTTAAAGATACATCCCACTCCACAAGTATGTTTAGGTGCAAAGATTGGTTATTCTAATTTGTTTTAATGCTATTTGTTTTTATTTTATTTTTTGCTGATTTTCCTAAAGCATGTCAAGTACGAGTGAAATCGTTTTCAGGAAAGTCGCTCTTTTTGTATTTAAAATTACATGGGATATAAAACTTTACTATTAGGCGAGTCAGAAAATGTGTCGTAATATTGATCTTAATTCAAACTAGTCTAAAATTATTTCCGACTGCCTTAAAATGTTAACAATTCATATTTCAAATGAAACTGTTATTTTATATAGTTTGTGCTTAATTATGTGACCCTGTTTGTAAATTCTATGTTAAATAGGCCAATGACCTAATCTATATGTTCTTCTGAAATTAAGTTTGCTCATATTTACAAACTAGTTTGAGTAAAGATGTAATTCCGAGCTATACTCGAATGCCATTACTTTTAACATATCACAACATAAAAAATACTTTCTACATGTTTCCTGATAAAACAGTGTTGTATTCTCTAGCAGTATATGGCTGGTTGCAGATACAATTTATTTCAATTCTTATCACAACAAATTTTCTGCCATTGATCAATATAAAAGACTCGAACTGGTCGTCAGGGGAGTCTCGATGATAGAATTCGTCTATAACTCGTCTTGGGTCATATGAATTATATCTATCCTTTTATAAACGACGAAAGTTCATTCATTTTGGAGAACGCTCCATTATAAAGCCACTGCAACATACAATGTAGACAAAACTGGAATGTGTGTAAATAATATCACAGGAATAATTGTTAGAATTCTTGATCAGCATTTTCTTGTTTTCCTCTATGTTTTTTCCCAAACGTCTTGTAAACTCCAGTGAACTGTGTAGAAAAAGGTAAAGAACTCACCAGAAAAAGTAATGTATATGGTAATCTACCGGAGCAGTAAAATTGGAAAGAAGAGAAAATTATTGCATGTCGAGCGATAATAATTTTATCAAGTTTACAGTACATGCTATCTGTCTTTTTGTTTAACCCTTTTCAAAGAAGCTGTCGTTGTGACGACATTTTCATAAAGTTTGGAATTAAATATCATTGAAAAAAGCAGACGGTGTTGGTTTTCAGCATTTTTCTCGCCCAAATGGTTTGTAAGTTATAAATCACAATTATTTTTGTTTTCCATAATATTTTTGTCTTCTGTAATAGTTTTGTTTTTGAACCTGTCTGATGTTTGTCTATTGAGAAAGACGTACGGTTAAGCAGAATTTTTACCCAAAATGGCAAACAAGAAAATTACGATTACCATTATCTTTTTTAAAACATTAAAATGCATAAACTAACCCTTTTCAATTTTCTAAAACATTTATTTTGTAATCAGTGACTGCTTTGAGTTTGGACCGGTCTAACATTTACTGCATTGGAAACAGTTTTATAGATAAGCGTTTGGTTTAAATGAATCTATGGATGCCACATCCAATTTTCATTAGACACAGATTCCAGATGACCCTGTTCTATCTCATCAGGAGATTGTTTTTCCATTTATAAGACAATATCAGTTTCATTGGTGCTTTGTCCTGTCCTCTGACAGATAGATTCGATCCCAGGAAGATTTTTTATCGATCACCTAGCTTGCTGTCAATAACAACATTGACCTTTCTGCATTGTAGATTCCATATACAGTCGACACCCGTTGTGTCGAAGTCGAAGGGGCCGTCAAAATACCTCGACATATCCGGAGTTCGACTCATCCGATTTTGTTCGGCTTCGAGACATTTGATATTTGACCGTTTTTGAAACTTATCAAGTACGAATATTATTGAAATATAGTAGGAAAAGGAAAGAAATTGCTCGTGTCGAGCAATTTCTATCCTTTTCCTACTATATTTCAATGGCTATATTCAGTTCGAAATTATTTTGTTTTGAAAAAATTAGGTCAATAGATGAGGACGGGACCAGATTTGGAATTCGACTTAAGCGAACATTCGACTTATCCGATGTCTACATAACGAGTGTCGACTGTAAGTAGTAAAAGTTTTCTGCAATGTAGATTCCATATAAGTAGTAAAAGTTTGACTATAGAAAGCAATGATTTTGCATACATATATCAATATCTACTCAACGCTTGAAACTCCAGCTATATGTATTTTGTATAATGAAGAAATCAAAAGAATGAAAGAGGGTAGGTACTAAACAATGATTATTTGGAATATGAAAACAGATTTCGCGTCAGAAGAAATAAGTTTCAATTGTCGATGCTCATTGCAATTAGAGTTGTTAACTGGACAATACACATCGATAATAATATAATATTGGCGTCTTGATAATTACTTGCACCAGGCACGGACTCTCTCTTGATAGAAGCACAAGAACGTGTGTATGTATTTAAAGATTCATACTTACAGTTACCTATTTATTTTCGGGGTAACTTTCTGTAAAATAACTGTACACAGTTAAAATATGACCTTTAATATTTCTCTGTGCAAAATTTTAGCTTCGTCTGACCTGTATTGGCTAAGATTACTACGGATATAAAACCCTATATCACGTCATTTGATAAATATGACCAACCAGCTGTAAATATTTTACATAGTTTTACACCACTGCATGATTATCTATTTAGGCCTATGTCATTTACTGTATGAATCTTGTATTATGTCATATAAAGTCTATAAACGATGTGAAAACATGCTAAATACAAACTTTTATGGATCATTAGAGATTAAGGTCTGGGGATACTAATGTAACTTTAATTTTGTACACACCGTTCATCCAGATACAAAATACACGGATTGGTCTTCGAAACGCGGATTTGAAAATCAACTGCGTGGGAATACACAAGGTAAGAAAACATCAACATATAGCCTTTTAATTGCCGCAATATAAAAAGTGTTTGTGCAGAGCTGATGCAAAATGGTTTATCTTGGGGGTGCTGCAGTTTCATAACAAAAGATTTGAGTAAACTATAGATACAAGCGATTTTAAATCGTAAATCACTATTTTCTCGCCTACTTCCAGTTTTGTTTTATATTTGCAGAAATTATTTAACTGGTTTCGAGCAAATATCTCTTCAAAATAAGTTTTCGACATCTATGGAACAAATCTATACCATTCATCAAACTGGAAGAATAAATTTTGGGTGTCTAAAGCCATGTTTAAAAATTAGCCTAGTTTGCTTCAAGGTACAACTTACCACGGATGTTGATACCACACACCACGGATGATTCACATAATTTGGGTAAAACAAACTCGGATGCGAAAATCGGGTTTAATAGTGCAAAACACTTAAAATGACGTTTTCTAATTAAAATACAATGACAAATGCTTGATTTTTATAAAGTAAACGTGCTATAACCGCATCCCGTTGACTTTTATAGTCGGTTATTTACTTTGCATCACACGCTTAAGAATTTTATCTTATGTACCAAACTGTGTTTTGGAATGATCTTTGTTCTATTTATTCCAGATACAAAAACCTTTCTAAAGAAGCGTTCAGAGCGCTAATATTTCAATACCGCCCTCAATCACTTGATCATGTTACCGCTGTGTCTTGTATGTGTTTGAGACCTATACGAGGCACATATGAGAGAAGCCAAGTTCTGCTTGCGGGTGTACCTGGTGATTTTTCTTAGGGTTCTCCTGCTTTCGCACCACCTACTGACTGTCCCGTCTCATTCGGGTTGAAATAATCTTAAAAGGGACGTAAAATTGAATGAAAAAGAAGAAGAAAAATCTACTTGATCAGAAACTTTAAATATGAAGTTTAACCTAAATGATCAGTCACCGTTCACGATTAATTAAATGCTTATCATAATTGTTTACGAAGCACTTTCGAATTAATTTTTTGGATTTAACGCTTGCCATATTTTTAAATCCGCAACTGTGATATTTTTATGAACGTGTACATGTACGAGCTTGTTGGGAGCAAAAAGTCATGATTAACCCTTTCCCAAATGGCAAAATTTTAGGGTGGTCCATTTTGAGAACTTCTGCAGACGACAAAATAAATGATATCAAATGCAGAAAGTATGCATTGTATTGCATAGAAAATAATGAGAGAAACGGAAATAAATGCTGATTATCAGCATTTTCTTCTTTTGTCTCAATGCTTTTCCAATTGAGTTTCTAATAGACACGTCAAAACCAGGTCTTTTAACAGTTTGGGAAAGGGTTAAGTGGCCGTTTTATCATTTGTTTATTTCAGAGCTATGGATTTTCGTTGTTACTACTGCCCCTTGAAATTTTGCGACCTTGATACAACAATCGATCATTGTACAACCAAACATGATACAGACCTTCTACGATACAGACAGCTTGTTCTATGTCCAGAATCTGGGCATATGAAATACCAATCAAAGTTACACGAAGGTCTAGTTCCAAGGGAGCTTCATGGGGGCCATAGGGGGGGCAGACCCCTTTTCTAAATTATTAGGGGGGGGGCAGGCCCCCCAACTGGCACCCCTCTTCCTACGCCTATGTAGTTTGTTTTACATGCTGTCGTAGAGGGCCTTTCATAAAGACTTTCACTTCAACCCACACTAAAGAGTAAGATAGACAATCATGATAAATATTCTTGGCAATATCTTCATGAAAGAAATGCACCCATATACCGTATGTTTACATGTAATAATTGACAGACATGCGTAATAGAGTTGGTGTTTGAATATCGAAGATGAAAACCTCTTGGGGCTCACTATCAAACTGCAATGAAACAAGATGATAATGAGGATTTTAATCCTAGAATTTAAAGATTGAAAACTAAGACACGGACAACTTATCTGTTAATATGCAGCTGATATTCGTCTATCTCTTTATAAAACATGTAAACATGGTTTACTAATGTCTTTACCGTCGAAAGTGCTCATCCACAAGCCTTTTAGTTTTAGTAAGCCAAAATAAGCCATAATTGGTCTTAAACCAAACATCTATTGACTCTAAACGATATTAAATTGGTTTTAACAAGGATGCAGCAAATTTTCCTTAAAAAAGACCGGAATTTGCTTTTTATTATCCGTGTCGGTTGTATCGATAGGTCCGAGTTTGTTTTACCTGCTGGAGAATTTGCACCGTGGTATGTTGCACCATAGAAACTGACAGTACCCAATTTCAAATAGTTCTTGTTCTTTTTATGTACTTTTGTATGGGTTCTTGTAAAGAAAACACTTGAAGCGATCCCCGATCCTCCATGAAACATCAATTTGACAATAATTATGTGCTTTAATAATGATTATGATTTACAGACATTCTTACCAAGATTTTTCTCTTTTCGTGCATCAAAGTCAGATTCAGTAGCATATATTTCTCTTACTAACAGATTTTATGAGACAGGATTTTAGGTAAACATTGGCAAAGTTGTGTACGTTTTCATCGTATGTAACACAAAAATCAACTCAGCCGATATTCGTTGTAATTAAAGATAATAAATACTCACTCTTTTTTCCCGCCGTTCAAAATAAAATTGTTTACATCCGCGTTTGGAAGACCAATCCGTGTATTTTGTATCTGGATGAACGGTGTGTTTGTAATGAACAGTGTAAAATGAACAACTTTAGCCCTTATTCATTTCAACAAATATATTGCTAGCCTTAATTCTAATCAAAACAATTTAATTCTCAAACATAAAAGTCAGGCATTAACACTCCAAGTTATATTTGATATCTGGTGGACATGTACCACAGTGACCTAATCTGCACGATGTCATTCTCTGTGCCCAGACAACACAATTTAGTGTCACTTCGATAATAGAATATTGACGTCTTGATAATAACTTGCATTAGGCGGGACCGTCATCTGGCAGCGATTTCACCAACATTTCTAAATCGACTGTCTTAGAAAGCAAAATTGTATGATGATCCATCTGATTGGGCGATGCGTATGTCTTGGCCAACCAGAATGATTGTTGTGTGCAATTAAGGTAATCTGGGATTTGTACAAATACTAAAATTCTTGCCTCTTATTTCATGAAATAGAAAGCTAAGTTGAATACGCATTTTAATACAGCGATCAGGAATTTGGGGATATATACCATGTTAATAACTTAATACTCTGGGTTACACAATTAACATAAAAATCCGAAAGATGTGTACTACGGCAAATTACTCTGTGCAACGCCAATCTATGTACAGTCGACACTCGTTATGTCGACATCGGATAAATCGAATTTCCGCTTAAGTCGAAGTGGAAGTTTGGTCCCGTCCTCCCCAATGGATTTTAAAAAAGTTTAAACAAAATAATTTCGAAATGAATATGGCCATTGAAATTTAGTAGGGAAATGATAGAAATTGCTCGTTTCGAGCAATTTCTTTCCTCTTCCTACTATATTTCAATTCTAAACGCACTTGATTAGCAACAAATAGGTCAAATGATGTTCATACAAAAACCGGTCAAAATCGGTTTACTCGAACTCTGGATATGTCGAGGTATTTTGACGGCCCCTCTGACTTCGACATAACGAGTGTCGACTGTATCTAGATGTTAAGAATTTTGGGAATGAACAAAGAAGACCTTTGTGATTCAAATTCTTGTCCATTTACTATCAAGTAAGGTTACTTTACATAATGTCAAAAAATACTCTAGTCAAGAGCGACCTAGAGTCTGCTTTATCTGTCCCAAATTCTGCGTTATTTGGTCAGGCACGGAGTAACAATTGCCGCATCTAGTGGGATGATTTCACTACAATCATAAAGAGCAAAGTCCGTTAATTTTGAAAGCAGAAATATGGCATTTATGAAATAGATAGTTTGAGGTATATTTTTAACACTAGCAGTAACACTTTTTAACGATCATAACGCTAGCACGAAATAAAGCGGTTTTGAATTATTATCATATAAATCATATAATGGCAATTTGGACACATATACGTCCAGTTGTCTGATTAGGGCAGTGGTAGAACGTCTAACTAGTGTTCCAGAGGTCCAAGGACCGAATGCATACCGGATACATCATTTTGTTTTCCTATTTATTTTTTTTACATTTTTATACCAAATGGTTATAGAGATTGCAAAGACGCAATAAAAACACAATTACCAACTGTGTTTGTAATTTCATTTTTGCGATTTCTATTGTTGGCGCAAGATCGCATGGCACATGTTTAGGTTTTGTGCGAATGTAATAGACAAAACATTGTTACATAAAACGCAGAAAACTCTGAACAGTGAACAGACCGCTCTATCACTGTACCTAAATTTCCAACATGTCTACACCACTACTTATAAAGAATTTATTCATCATTTATACAAAATTGTTTTCTTTACATTTGCACAAAATGTAAACATGTGCCATACGATCTTGCGCCAACAATAGAATCGTTTGGTTTGAGAAAATGTATCAAAACATATAGTAGAAGAAACACATGTACCCAACGTGGGATTCGAACACTGGACCTCTGGTACACAAGTCGGACGCTCTACCACTTAACTAATAGGACAATTAGTTTTCCTTGTAGCCAATAGTTAAAGAATAATTTACATGTTTATAATATAAAACCGCTTTATTTTGGGTTAGCGGGATGATGGTATAAAAATATTACTGCTAGTGTTAAAGATATACCAAACACTTTCTATTTCATAAATGTCATAACTTTGCTCTCAAAATTAACACATTTGGTTCTTCACCTTTGTATTGAAATCTCCCACTGGAGGCGGCCATTCCTACTGAGTGTGTACTAAAATGCATAACTACGACAAGGAACCTGACTAGAGTGACCTATTGTGCGCTGTATCAGGCTTTGTTTCCAGACGAAATTATTACAGCGTCACTCCGATAATGGAATTCTTCTGACGTCTGATAATTAATCGCATAAGACAGGACCAGCTTTTGATTATTGCATAAGCAATGCTGGTAGTTCGGGAAAAATGGATAAGAGTAATATGCATAATTGCACAAGTGTTTAAATGTCTGGTCGTAAGTGAGGGTGGCGAAGTAACGATTGGAATTTAATATTTACAATTAGGAACGATGTTAAGAAAGAAATCTCGTCTTTACCATCGTTGGGCTTAATTTCAATAGTTATTCGTGTAAAAACGACAATTAAAAATAATACTAATAAGCACGTGACGTCATCACGCATTAGCTGGGATGTCATTAAAGAACGATGACGTTTGAAGTTGTTTTCATTTCTGGAAAAAGTGGAAAACAAATATAGAGTTGAAAATAATAAAAATAATATTATTCTTTGAGAAGCCTAACTCAGAACCGTGGTTAAATAACGATAAACCGCTGTAGAAATTAGACTATTTCTTAAATTAACGATTGAAAAAAATCAGTATAGATGATTGTACGAATTTGGAATACATGGTCAAATGGACTGTTAATAAAGAAATGTTGATTGATTTGGGTTTAACGCCGTTTTTAAATGCTATGGTCATATCGCGGAGGCTAAAGCATCCAGCCACGATTTCTGTCGTGTTTCGTGCCAGTACTATCGCAATATCCTAATCGAGCCTCCAGCTGCATGCCCACATAGGTTAAAGATATTAAACCATACGCTACCAACTGCACTATGGCCGCGGCCTAATAAAGAAAGGATTTGCGAAAAATTCAGCAAAGAAAATATTGAGGCAAAATAATATAATGCTGATTATCAGCATCTTCTCCTTTTGCCTCAATATTTTCTGCAGCCGTTTCTTTAAGGGTCGTGGAAACCAGGTCTTGTTTAGGAAGGGATTAAACACAAAAGCTTTGTCCTGTAAAAATGTCGACTACATTACGACGTCCCCTCCACTATAGACCCAGGGAATTTTTCTGTAGGTTTCTCGATTATTTAAACTGTCTGGGTACTTAAATGTTTAAAATAACATCAATATTGATTCAGGATCTTTCATCTTGTTTTGTATTACATTACAGACGTCTTAGGCTTCTTGGACCAGATTAAACCCGGGGAAATCTCGACTTATAGAAAATTTTTCATCCCCTCCCTTTACAATGGCTGCATATAACGACCCAAACATTGGCATTGTAAAGAAACACTATTTCAAATCTGTTTTTCATGAAACAGAGTCTTAACTTTTATCTGAATAACCGGAATAAACGAATAAATGAATGATTGGTGTTGTAAGACCCATCGACTTCGGCAAACTACAGATACTCAAATATTTGTCCAGAAATCCCCGCCATTGTTATTCTTATAGTCTTATAAACACACAAAAAAGATGTTCTTCAAGCACATATTAAACTTGACATTTAGAACAACAAAAGAGACATCGAATGATATACAAGTTCAAGTATATAAATTTGTTGTCTGAAAGATCTAGAATGTCAATTGCTCGCCTAAAACTTTTTCAGGTTTTCGAGTGCGTCTGATACAATCAAATTGAATTTAGGCGTATTTCTTAGAAAGATAAATATACGTCCGTATTTATTTACGAAGCAAGATCAATTGCAAACTATTTTCGAGACATTTCAATTTAAAGTGCGTTTCAAGAATAAATCGAGATTAAAACCAGAAAGTTACTGTCTACTCCTTCATACAATTGACTTTAATGTTAACACATTAAATATTAGTTACTGTTAGCATAAAAAGCTTCGATAGAAATGTTAAAATCTTCTCCAAGTGTATATATAACAATGATAGCAACAGCTAATAGTGGGTAAGACCATTCTTGATTTTTATTGCAAATCATGTATTTAACTGTGTGTACTCCTTTTGTCGTGCCCAAAAGACGATGCGGACAAACTAGAAATCTACCACTAAATGTGATAAAAATACCCCCACCAGCACCTTTGTTTGGACAAGTGTTTTTGTTGAATCAGGGGTCATGGGTAAAAATTGTCAATCCGATTTTCATTAGATTTTATGAAATCAGGGGCCATTGCTCAGAAATTTTCGTGCAAATTGCATTTTAAGCATCTTTATGTCCTAATGCACACGTGTGCCAAGTGTGAAGCAAATCGGAGAGTAAATGTAGGAGGAGTTGTCCGGACAAGCATTTTCGGGTCGAATCAGGGACCATAACTCAAAAACTATCGGTCTGATTTTCGTGAAATTTGCGTCTTGCACATATACATGTGCTAATGCACACTTGTGCCAGGTACGAAGCAAATCAGACAGTAACTGTAGGAGGAGTTGTCCGGACAAGCATTTATGGGTCAAATCAGGGGCCATAACTCAGAAAGTATCAGCATTGTGAAAATTGCGTCTTGTACATCTACAGATCACAAGTTTGAAGTAAATCGGACATAAACTGTAGGAGGCGCTGTTCGGACAATGAAAGAGTATCGGTCCGATCTTTGTGCAATTTGCGTCTTGCACACCTACAGGTTCTAATGCACAAATGTACCAAGTATGAAGCAAATTGGACAGTAATTGTAGGAGTTGTCCGGCCAAGCATTTTTGGTCAAATCAGGGGCCATAACTCAGAAAGTATCAGTATAGTGAAATTTGCGTCTTGAACATCTACATTTCACAATGAACACTTGTGACAAGTATGAACAAAGTCGGTCCTCAATTGTAGGAGGAGTTGTCCGGACAAAGGTTTGGTGACAGACCAACAACCAACAAACCAACCAACAATCCATAGACGGACAGGCTGATTCCAGTATACCCCCTCCAAACTTCGTTTGCGGGGGTATAATAAAGGTATTTTGTATCTTAAAAAGTTGTTACCTTTTTTAGCTCACCTGAGCACAAAGTGCTCAAGGTGAGCTATTGTGGTCGCTTTTTGTCCGCCGTCCGTCTGTCCGTCTGTCTGTCCGTCCACAATTTTTGTTAACACTCTAGCATCCACAAATATTGGCCAATCTTAAACCTTGTCAAAACATGTATGACCATCAGTTCTCGGATGACATCGATTTAAGGTCAGATCGGGCCAGAAAGTCAGGAGTTATGTGTCCCTGAACGTCAAAAATAGCTACTTTCGACTTTGTTAACACTCTAGCATCTACAAATATTGACCAATCAAAGCAAATCTTTGCAACAATATTGGTATTTATAAGATCTTGGATGAGTTTGATTTTCAGTCAGATCGGACTTGGAAATCTTTAGTTATGTGCTATTTGAATTTGACAAAATTTCCGTTTTTGGCTATTTTTGACTTTGTTTACCCACTAGCATCTACAAATATTGACCAATCAAGACAAAACTTGAACACAATGTTGTGAACCTTAAGAATTTGGATTAGTATAATTTTCAATAAAATCAGTCAATGAAGTCATAATTTATGTGGCCTTACATTTTTAGGTGTTTACACTATAGCATCTACAAATATAAGCCAATCTTGACCAAACCTGGTCAAAACATGTATGACCTTAGATCTCGGATGAGTTCAATTATGGTCAGATTGAACAAGAAAGTCTGGAGTTATCTGCCCTGGAATGCAAAAAAAGCTAGCTTTGACATTATTTACACTCTATTATCTACAAATATTTATCTATCAAGACAAACCATTGACACAATGTTGGTTACCATAAGACCTCACATGACTTTGATTTTCGGTCCGATCGGACCAGTTATGTGCCCTTGAAATTGATAAAATTGCCAGTTTAAACTATTTCGACTTTGTTTACACTCTAGCATCTACAAATTATTAACAAATCAAGACAAAACTAGGAGACAATATTAGGGACCATAAGATCTTGTATGAGTTTGATTTTCAGATTGATCGGATCAAAATGTCATGAGTAATACGCCCTTGAATTTGACAATATTGCCTTTTGCGACTGGTTTCGACATTGTTTACACTCTAGCATCTACAATTATTGACCAATCTAGACAAAACTTGGACACAAAATGCTAGGGACCATGAAATTCCGGATGAGTTCGACTTTCAGATTGATCAGATGAGAAAATCATGAGTTACGTATATGCCCTTAAATTTGACAAAATTGACGTTTTTTACCGTCTTTGACTTTGTTTACACTCTAGCATCTAAAATTATTGACCAATCAGGACAAAACTTGGTCACAATGTTAGGGACCATCAGAACATGTATGAGTTCGATTTTCAGATTCACCAGATCAGAAGCTCATGGTTTATATGCCCTTGAATTTGAAAAAATTCCCGTGTTTGACTGTTTCCGACTGTTTTTACACTCTAGAATATACAATTATTGACTTATTAAGACGAAACATGGACACACTGTTGATGACCATAATGTCTTTGATCTGCTTGAACTTCAGTCTCATCGGACCAAAAAGTCATAAGTATTTTACCCTTGAATTTGACAGAATTAATATTTATGATTGTTTCGGACTTTGTTTACACTTTCGCATCTACAATTATCGAGCAATAAAGACGAAATTTGGACACAATGTTGCTGAATATAAGATCTTGCACTAGTTTGACTATCAGCTTAATCAGAATAGAATTTGCTGAGTTATCTGCCCTTCAAATTGGCAAATTTGCCGTTTTCGACTTTATTTTACTCTAATAAACATAAATAGCGATGAACCGAGACAAAATTTGGACACAATGTTGTTGACCATAAGTTTGTTTTCAGTCTTAAAGTCACAAATATCAAATAATTTGAATAAAACTGTGGCTCATATCATCTTGGTTCAGGTAAGCGATATAGGTTCATCATTGTCCTCTTGTTTATCTTTAGCTCTGAATATGTGACTTTTCTAAAAATATAAGCAAATTGTTCTCTTTCAAACAATGTCGTCTTATTTTGGATAGTCTGATCTAAATCATGAGTGCCCTCCTTAAGAGCGCAGAATCTTGCAGAACAGTCATCGTATATAACCTATCAAAAACATGCTTCAGCATTTGAGCGATCATATATCTGATTAAAGAGCAACTGATAAGAGAGGGTAAAACAAAATGTGTTATTTCAAATCCCTACCACACGTTGTTGGTACTCACTTAAAACGTCTCGGTAAGACGATTTAACCCTTTCCCAAACAACAAATTTTTGGGGTGGTCCTATTCTAAAGCTTCTACAGATGACAATATTGGTGTTGTTAAAGATATTATTTGTGTAGAAAAAAGCTAAGAAAATATTGAGACAAAAGCAGAAACTGCTGGTTATCAGCAGTTTCTTCTTTTGCCTCAATGTTTTCCGAAACCTTTTCTGTTAGGGACGTCAAAACCAGGTCTTGTTTGGGAAAGGGTTAAATGCGTACCCACGACATAGGGTTCGACAACCAATAAATAATATACTAAGTCTTGAAAAACCAATACCCCCTCTATACATAGTTCTGGATTAAAATCCGTTTCTGTGCTCTAACTCAAGAACGAGTTGTTGCCTTATACCCAAGAAAATGCAAATCGTTTTTGTCGCATAGGTAAAAGGAAATGAACTTTTGTATGAAGCTCTAACTGAAGAACTGTTTCATTTTGCTAGTAGGGAATATTTCTTTGCTTCGCGGGAATTCTGGTTTTCGTTGTTTTCCCTTTGTCATTGGGGAAAAGGATAACAGTGTCTTTATTTCATTCATCCAAAAGTACTACCTATTTGCCATAGACTTTGTTAATTAGAACGTGATTCAATATTGGAGCGGTCATAAATTTGTAAATCTCTATTCCCGCATGGCTTATTATTCCGGAATTAATAAGTTACATAAAGAATGATAGATGTCATTATCCGAAAAAAAAGAGGAAATAATCGACGGGAAGAATTTCCGCTAATTTCTCCCAAATGTGTCTTTTGCATACCGAAGAACATCTCACTTGATTCGTATTTTGTCAATAAACGAGTTTAAACACGCGAGACAGTTTGACAGATTTGATAAGTAATGGTAGCATCTGGAACTAAATATTATCCTTATCGTTCTTTAGATTCATGTATATGTAAAATACCGTACCAAGAAAACAATACATCGAGTTATATACCCTCTCCCACCCACGAAGTAAAGGGGGCTAATCACCTCTGTTTGTATGTCTGCTTGTATGTCTGACTGTCGGAAGTAGCTGTCTCTCTGTCCCGTATTTTTCTTCGTTTTCGTACTTTAATGCAAGAATAATTTGACATGGGATCATGAAACTATATATCATTGTTATCCTTGACCAAATGAGGTGCCCTTTTTAGGAAGGGTGTTACTTAGGTCAGATGTCAAGGTCACAAATGAACTTTGTTAAAAATCCATTTCCGCGCTCTAACTCAAGAAGCATTTGACCAAGGACATTGAACCTTTACAGTGCTGTTCCTTTTAGTTTCCTTTTAGTGAAGAAAATGACCATTGTTTTTTGTCACATATGTAAAAGGTGAAGGTCACAATTCAATCTTGATTTATCTCGAACTTAAGAACCGTTTTAATGGCACAACACTAGTTATTTCCGTTGTAATTGGTTTTCGCAGCTAGAAAAGGTTGGCCACGTGTTTAATCTCATTCATGCAAGAGTATTATCTGTTTACCATATACCTTGTAGAACAAGTGTGTTTATTCTTTTAGAATTGGCGACCAGAAAAAACAAACAGAAGGATCATACACAATTGTTGTTGTGATTTAGAGGCCTAACACATAGCAGATGATATAAATGAACCATTCCGAACCTGATACACCGATTCAAAAGCAACCATGTCGAAAGAAGCAGTACTTTGCGCAATGATCACATTCAAGAATGAATTGTGGAAATACTCTGGTTGCAATAGATTTTTTAGGGATATTATGTGTTAGTAATTTAATATTAGTTGATTTAATTAAAATCCGAGTGTTCTGATTGGCTGAGATTTTTTTCATAACTCCATGAAAAAATATGACGGAACTACTTTCCCTGTCAAACAATGTATCACGCCGCATTAATAAACTTTAATTTTTGCTGAAAATTAATATGGTAAGCTTTTTTAGCTCACCTGAGCACGAATGTGCTCATGGTGAGCTATTGTGATACAGTTGAGAACATCATGAAATTGACATTCTGAGTGGAAAGGGATCGTTTTGTGAGCGAATGAACGGATGAATGGAATGAGCGTTTTGAATGATTTTGTGTATCTAAAAAATCGATAACACGCCCACGATAACCGTTCAACCAATCAAACGTGATCTTTAAATAGTAACAGTCCGATATTGGGAATTTACCAATGTTATAGGTATGAAGGTTTATCGATAAAACGCCCACAGTAATATTTCGGCCAATGAAATGCATTCTTTTTTATAACAACCAATTAAACCAGGGAACGTTTATTGAGCGGTGTGAATGTTTTATGAGCGGTTTGAATGTTTTTGTGAGCGGAATGAATGAACGCTTGAGTGGAATGGTTTTGATCGGAATGGAATGGTTTAAATGTCAATTTCATGATGTTCTCAACTGTACCGCTGTGTCCGGCGTCCGTCGTCCGGCGTCCGGTGTCCGTCGTCCGTCGTCCGTCAAACTTTGCCTTGTGTGCACTCTAGAGGCCACATTTTTTTCCCAATCAACCTGAAATTTGCTCAGAATGATTGTCTTGATGAAATCTCGGACAAGTTCGAAATTGGGTCATCTGGGGTCAAAAACTAGGTCACGGGGTCAAATCTTAGAAAAACCTTGTGTGCACTCTAGAGGCCCCATTTTTTGCCCAATCAACCTGAAATTTGCTCAGAATGATTGTCTTGATAAAATCTCGGATAAGTTTGAAATTGGGTCATCTGGGGTCAAAAACTAGGTCACGGGGTCAAATCTTAGAAAAACCTTGTGTGCAGTATAGAGGTCACATTTTTTGCCCAATCAACCTGAAATTTGCTCAGAATGATTTTCTTGATGAAATCTCGGACAAGATCGAAATTGGGTCATCTGGGGTCAAAAACTAGGTCATGGGGTCAAATCTTAGAAAAACCTTGTGTGCACTCTAGAGGCCAATTTTTTGCCCAATCAACTTAAAATTTGCTCAGAATAATTGTCTTGATAAAATCTCGGACAAGTTCGAAATTGGGTCATCTTGGGTCAAAAACTAGGTCACTGGGTCAAATCTTAGAAAAACCTTGTGTGCACTATAGAGGCCACATTTTTTGCCCAATCAACCTGAAAATTGATCAGAATTATTGTATGGATAAAATCTCGGACAAGTTTGAAATTGGGTCATCTGGGGTCAAAAACTAGGTCACGGGGTCAAATCTTAGAAAAACCTTGTGTGCACTCTAGAGGCCCCATCTTTTGCCCAATCAACCTGAAATTTGCTCAGAATGATTGTCTTGATGAAAGCTCGAACAAGTTTGAAATTGGGTCATCTGGGGTCAAAAACTAGGTCACGGGGTCAAATCTTAGAAAAACCTTGTGTGCACTCTAGAGGCCACATTTTTTGCCCAATCAACCTGAAAATTGCTCAGAATGATTGACTTGATAAAATCTCGCACAAGTTTGATATAGGGTCATCTGGGGTCTAAAACTAGGTCACAGGGTCAAATCTTAGAAAAACCTTGTGTGCACTCTAGAGGCCACATTTTTTGCCCAATCAACCTGAAAATTGCTCAGAATGATTGGCTTGATAAAATCTCGCACAATTTTGAAATTGGGTCATACGGGGTCAAAAACTAGGTCATGGGGTCAAATCTTAGAAAAACCTTGTGTGTACTCTAGAGGCCACATTTGTTGCCCAATCAACCTGAAAATTGATCAGAATGATTGTCTTGGTGAAATCTCGGACAAGTTTGAAATTGGGTCATCTGGAGTTAAAAACTAGGTCACTGGGTCAAATCTTAGAAAAACCTTGTGTGCACTATAGAGGCCACATTTTTTACCCAATCACCCTGAAAATTGATCAGAATGATTGTCTTGATCAATTTTCAGACAAGATTGAAATTGGGTTATCTGGGGTCATAAACTAGGTCATGAGGTAAAATCTTTGTAAAACCTTGTGTGCACTCTAGAGGCCACATTTTTTGCCCAATCAACCTGAAAATTGATCAGAATGATTGTCTTGATCAATTCTAGGTCACGAGGTCAAATCTTAGATAAACCTTGTGTGCACCCTAGAGGTCACATTCTTTGTCCAATCAACCTGAAAATTGGTTTACAAAAAAAAGTTATTATATCAGGTGAGCGCTTCAGGGCCAATGGCCCTCTTGTTTTAAATCTAAGAATATTAAATTATAAGAAATGAATGCAATTTTATTTATTTTTTTCATGCAGGTATAAAAAAGAAAATGTAATCACATTTTGTCTGAACCGCCTTCATGGATTCATACAGTGTGATAAGATTTTCTTTTTAATACCTGCATGAAAAAAATGAAATTGCATTCCTTCCTGAAATAATTAGTTCGTGACATTAGAAATATGAAAACGCCTTACCTTCACAATGTTTGATACTATGTTCATATTTGCTGTTTTATTTGATGATTCATTTCAGTAATATCCGTTCTGTAAAAATTTGGTCGTTTCTATTTGATATTTGTAATCGAGTCCAGGTTTTCATCAACCCTTTTCTGCAATACGACACATTATTCGTCTTAGTATAACAGTATGTCTTTCAAAAAGTACTTTAAATATATGTCAAATAATGGCAATAATCCCATCTATTTGCAAAGCAGCTTCCTGCATGAAAAGGAGAAACAACTTGCTTTACGTGTAGACTATAATCATCAGTTCTGTTATTGATCAATGTATTCGCGTGATAGATTACCGGTCTTAAATGTTTCTATGAATTTGTCTAATTGTTTGCGCTTTCAGCCGCCAATCACAGCGTCTGTGCCATATTTTCTTTATTGACACTTGTCTGGGCCATTGTGCAACCTCCAAAGATGCGGAGATAGACACGAATTTGAGATGTCTTCGTGCAATGTTCCATTTTAACCCATTACTGCATAGTGACGCCTTTAGACTCCCTTACAAGAAAAAAGCTTGGGAAAACATTGTGGAAAATTGTGACAAGCAATATCTGCATTTTCCACAATGTTTTCTAAACCAAAAATGGAAAGATTTCTAAAGTTTCATTAACTTGAAATTGTCATCTGCAACATCTTTCAAATTGGAACAGTCGAAAATTTTGTTGTCTGGTAATGGGATAATATTAATGATTTTGATACAAAGAAAAGAAGACTAGATGTGTCTACAAGAAACAACACGGGATATTGTTCATTTATCTCACTGATCATAGAAGAAGAGAAAAAAAAACCGACCTCGAGCATTTTGAAAAGATAGTGTTCTTCAAATGCTTACTAAATGTGAATGTGATTTGTTACCATTGACTATTCCAATAATTCAATATGAGAAAGCAGTTGCATAACATTACAATCTCTTTAAGCATCCGCGTTGCCTTATCGAACCAAGAAATGTAATCATTTTCATGCGTTTTACCAATGAAAAAGATATCCCGATTTTATGTCAAAGGTCAAATTCTACATAGTAAATTGAGCTTAGAGGGGTTGTTATAAGGTAATTGAGATCAATTTGTTCAATTCATCTTGGAAAAATCTAATGAAGGGTTCTATATTGTGACCCGTCACGCTAAAAAGGGACCTTATAGGAAGTGTGAAAAATATCGACCCTAGTCAGTCTGTGCAGTCCACACAGCCAGACTAGGGCCGATACTTTTCACTTTTATGTAATTTTCTAAATCCAGAATATTTCCCCTATCTTACTATATGTTTATTTTTCGCATATGAGATCTGGTTGACCTGTGCCTGGTCTGACAAGTTTGTCAAAATTTGGATTTGTAGTTCGGATAATGTCCCTTTTAACGTGACGGGTCACATATTCCTCCTGTGAAATTTCTTAGAAGTAGTAGGAAAACTCTTTACAAAAAATAGAACAGTGAGGAATAAGGTTGTCTACCCCTAATGAGATTCGCGCGACGACGGAACTATTCGGGCGACGTTGAAAATGTGGAACTTTCCACGGATAAATGTTTACGACCGCGCTCGAATAGGTTCGGATACGTATGGACGTCACTTGATAAAATCCGATGTTTTATGTATCTCAAAATTGCGACATTACGGGTATTCTACGTTAAAATCGTTGCTGTTCTAACAGAACCTCATATTTCAAGTACATGTCATGTAAACACAAAATCAATATAAAAGAATTATAGCCCAAAAATATTTAGACAAAAGGAGAATTTCTTCCTTTTGCTCATTGTTTTTCCAATTTGCCTTCAGGGGGCTTCAAACCCAAGTCTAATTTGGAAAAGGGTTGAAGTTGAAGTTCTGATGTTATTAAAGAGAATATTTTTTTTCCAAATAAAACGAGTCAGGTCACAGTGTGGATATTTGGAAATGGAAACTATTTGGTTCGTATGACAATTAACAAACATGGTAACATATAAATTAAAGGCGATTTTGATTTTGGATCTATATTGATAGTTTTCACACCCAATGGGTAATGGGGTAAGTAAATGCGATGAGATCGCTTTCTACGAAACCACGTAGCTGCAGCATTAAACAAGCAGCAATAACGAGTTTCTTGACGTGAAGCGACGATAAGATCAAGAATGCCATACATGCACACATAGACACATACTAATCTTGAGTCATGTTGGTCTACAAGACTACGAACCAAACTTTCTATATGCTTCCTCAGAGGTATCGATCTAAATTTGATTGTTAGCAAACATCAACAATGCTATCTCACAATGCCTATAAGGCGTCTTATTGTGTCCGTTTTAATATGCTAATTTAGTACAATTATATAATAATTATGGTTTTAATTCCAACGATGAGCACCAATTTATTCTAATGATCATTAACACGTGATATATTTAAGGTACAATATAGTCTACTCCTTATGAGATTCGCGCGGCGTCGGAATTATGGTTATGGGCGACATCAAAAACATTTTGCGGTGGAACTTTCCAATGCCGAATGTAAACGACCGCGCCCGAATAAGTTCGGATTGGTAACGACGACGCTCGCCTCGAAAAAATCCGATCTTTTATGAATATTAAAATGGAAACATTACGGGTATTCTACACGATATGTTGATAAGGGAAATTTTGGTGCATAATTAAAATGTAAATAATTGGACGGCCCCTTTGATGACAAAATTGTACAGTCTATATTCCCTTATCCCTTTTCATTACATGTAGAAGTAGGTTTGGTCTGGAATAATACAAAGTAAAACACATTATAAAATCGATAAACGTTTGAAGATATGTTCCCCCAATTTACACATTTGAAAACTCTCTTTCCCCGTTGACATAAACTGACGAGAAGTATATGTCCAGTCCGCGGCCAATGATTGAAAGCCATTCAGTCTTCAATAGTTGTCAGGGAAACCTAAACAAAGTAGGAAATGAAATTGTCAAGATTATTTCTGGTGATTTTGACTGTCTATCTTCTGAGTAAACGAGGAGTTTTCCCACAAATCAAGAACCAGAGTCATTATTGCATTGTTTGGTTACTTCTCGGAGAGAAATGTCTGTGTAAGCAACACACAACAATTGTACAAAGAGGCCAACCCTCTGTTAATATCTTGTTCAATACATGGAAAACAAGGAGTGTTTACTTTATAAGATTACAGGTCAAAATGTCGGCATACACCGCCCGCAAAAATGTACCACTGAAAATTCTCAGATGATGGAAATGTAGACAATATGATAATAAGGTTAGCTACAACTAAAGAGATTGTTATTGGTAATTTAGGAATATAACTTGATGTAAATGGCGATAATCGATGTACAGAATAAGGCAAATATATATACAAGGAATGTAGACACTAAAAGAATAATTATGATTATTTGGATAATCACCATTTCGTTTTGCTCATAATGCGTTTCATAGCTTGCTTCAATTGGGACGTCAAACATTATTTTTGAAATGTCTCTCCCGAATGGACCTTTAAAGGTAAAATAAGGAAAGTTGACGTGAGGGAGATTAAGAATTTCGCTTTAATCTTTTCCATTGGAAACTTACGAAACTCGTGTTAATAAGTGGATCATTCACAATAAGAGACGTCTTTACTTAAATGAACAGAGACCTAACTCGTAGTACATTTAATCTTTGGACGTCTAAAACGTTAAAACTTCAGCTTCTCGAAAGTGTAGTAAAGATAGTTTTCCGTTCATCGATGTATTTAGCTTCTCACGAGAATTAATCTCATTTTACGCCACAAATTTCCTACCATAACCGTAAATATGTGTCGATGACTTCTCGTTATAGATTTATTAATGGACCTCTAGGTACATCACAGTGTACTTCTGTTTTTAGTGGTATAGCATTTCACATAGGCCGACAGTATCCCGTAATGGCTCGGTTTGAAATCAACGGACACAATAACAATATATCGTCGCCTTTCAACAAAAACCTCGTATCTGTAGCTTAAAGCAAGCTGCAGATACGAGGTTTTCGTTGAAAAGCATCGATATTTTGCTAAATCGTTAACCTAATTTGTGACAGGTCTTAAAATATCTTTGAAAAAGACGTAATAATAGACCAATTGAAGTGGCGAAAAGAGTGAAATGATTACTTTATAATTTTCGTTCTGTTAAAATAAATTCGAATCCTTTCTCCGTGGTTTTGAAAGAACATGTAGTAGTTATTCGTATAGGAAAAATCTGCAAAAGGGTGTAACAACTGAAACATAAAATGCATTAATGACAACAGATAACAGAAGTAAGTGGCTAAATAAAAGTAGTCAACCTACGCAGCCAAGAAACAATGGTTTTCTGTGGCAAAAGTATATATGTTACCAAATTAACTCATACATGGTTTATAGTGGAACCCGACAAGGCATAGCACTGGACATTTTTGTATAGTTTACAAATGAGCCGTATTTTAAAGTTTTCTTACCAGATTTCAATATCATTAACTCTTAGCCTTTCTTACACAATACCTGCCTTCGACATACTTATCATAACACCATGGAAACATAATGAGACATCGGAAAAGAATAGTGATTACCAACATTTTGTAAGACCTAACGTTTAGAAAAATAACAACAAAACATGTGACTATCAGAATCCTGTATTTTTGTGTCTTTTGTCACCATAGTAAAATTTTTGTTTATTAATAAGGTGACAAAGTGTTGTAGGAATAATAAATAATACACAATCAAAATATTCTTGTACTCAAAGGATGGGATATTCTTCACTTTTTTTTTTGATAATTTGAAAAGTTACGAATATTTTTTTAGCACATTTGATATCTAGAACAATAAAGTTTACTCAGAATGATGCAGGTTCAAAAGTATGAATTCATTATTGCATGATAAATCTGCAATGTCAATGACCCGACTGAAAGTTTTTCAGATGTGGCTGATATCGTATTGAATTTTGACGTACTTCTTAGAGATAATTTTTCCTTCGTATTCATTGATCAAACAGTATCGACTGTAAACTAAATTCGAGATATTTCAATTTAAGATGCGTTCAAGAATAAATCGAAAATGAAATATACATGGCTAGGCGTTATTCCATAGTTTTAAATAATGGAACAAGAAGCATATTTCAATGAGTTTCAGTCTACTATACAGTAACGAAGTATACCGAAGCAAGGTTTCGAAGAACAAAGAAGACTGGTCATTTGACTGTTTATCGAAGCTCATTTTAATACATATAGTTAATACTTCTTTATGTAATTGGACAGACTATGCATATAACGATCTAGCAATATTTTAGCGTTCCGAGATTTTGAAATCTCGGTTCCCCCGTGTCTTATTATTCCTGAATTAATAAGTTACATAAAGAATGATAGATGTCATTATCAGAGAAAAATAGAAGAAGGAATCAATGGAACTATTCCCGTAATATCTCCCAAATGTGTCTTTTGCATACTAAAGAACATCTCACTTGATCCGCGATATGTTAATAAATGAGTTGTTACACGCGAGACAGTGTGGCAGTTTTGGCAAGTTATTGTTACACTTGGTAGAAAATGAAGATCCAGTCTTTTAGACGTACACATTTTGAAAAAAAATCACCATTAAAATTGAACTTAGATTTAGAAAAATGGCCTATATTGTAACATGGACTTATATGTTCCAGAACGAACCTTGTGTGAGTGAAGTATAATCAAGATATATGTTGGTCCCCATTCTGTTACAAGGTGACAAAGAAGTTATTATAGAAGGTTTAACAATCAAAAATAGGTTTTGGTTGAACATCAAAACTGCTTCATCATAACTTCATGACATAAAATAAAGTCACAATACCAAAGTATCAGTTTTTCTCATTAGTAATGGACTATAATAAACATACTCAAGAAATATTATTTGTTAATAATGCTACATAATAAAAATTGAGAACTCATGAGCTGTAATACATTTTGCACATTGAATTAATACTATGACTTACTTCTAAATTTCGAAAGTCCTACATCTCTCACCAAATGTAAAAACTAGTACAGGGAAAAAGAGTATTATTTTCTAAAATACCTCGCTCGTATCAACAACATGTTTGAAATAACACTTGTATTAGACCTTTCAAAATAGGTATTGGCCTTACAGAATAAATGAAGATATCATTCTGTTCGTTTCATGGTACTTTATGTAAGTATATTTCGCCTATGGACTCTTACAGATCATAATTACAGCTTCTTAAAACTGTAGTTATGCAAATGGGATCGATTCTATCAAGTTAACCGTGACGTAATTTCGGACAAACAAACAGTATTTCGTGGGTGTCGTTATAAAATCTCTTTACCTAACTACGGCGTGATTCAAGCCGAAGTTACGAAATTATATAGCAACACCGACGACTTATTAAAACATAACGGTAAAATCAAGTCTATTTTAGCGCAAAATTCATTGCCATTCATCCATCGACTTTATCAGTTTCTCACGAGAATAAATCTCATTTTACGCCACAAACATCCTACCATAACCTTAAATATGTATCGATGACTCCTCATTTTAGATTTATCGATGTACACCTTGTATATCAAAGTGTACTTCTGTTTTCAGGAGTACAATATTTCACGTACAACCATATTATTCCTGAAATAATATATAAATATCACATGCCTCTCAGGGCAATAGTACATATTTTCTACCCGAGACCGGTAATATTGACCGAGGCTTCAGCCGAGGTCAATATTACTGGTTCGAGGGTAGACGATATGTTATTGCCCTGAGAGGCATGCGATATTCATTTTATTATACCGAAAAAGAAACAACATCCAAATTTTTAATCTACAATTTATCTAACTTTATATAAAAAACCTTCACCGTTAATCAAAAAATGATAAAATCAACCGAATGCTTTATCCATTCGCATTTGGAACCTGCACGCAAAGGCAGGTCTGCCATCACCTTTGCCTGGTTAATTTCATGATCTAGATGAGAATGAGATCAGGCTAAACATCTAGGTAAACTGATTTTGCATTTGGAAAAAAAAACATAAAGTAGGCTAAGATAGAATAAAAAATCTAGTTTCAGTAAATTAGCTTACAATGACAAGTGTCGATTCTGATCAGCATGAGCAGTTCGCAGATAGTGACAAGGATCCATACTTTATAACATTTTCCAGATGGTCCCTTTTTGCGTAACAAGCCACGTCATATATATAAAAGCGTTAAACTAGCTATGATTTAGCAAATATCGTGTTTTGAAACATTGTGACGTCACGGTTACGTCATAAAAAAACCCCCAGAATTTCTATTTATAGTACGCTCAGCGGGTAATATGAAAAAATATTAACCGGTTAATATTATCTGAGCGGGTAATATGAAAAAATATTAGGTTTGTAATTATTGAATGATAAGGTCACGTGAGGTATAATAATAAGAAAGATGAATTAAGAAAACAAGAGGAATAATCAACGGAAAAAAAATCCCATTATCTCAAAAATATTTCTTTTGTTTACTGAATAACATTTCACTTGATCCGCGTTATCTTACATTAATAAACGGGTTAAAACATGCTAGACAGTTTGACATGTTTGACAAGTAATAGTAGCGTCTGTTTTAAGAGAAAGTGCTTCATCAGTTTTCTTGAATGAATGCATTCTGCGAGATTTACAAACGAAACAAAACAGTTTCTTTCATAGAAGTCGATCCAAAATGCCGAAAAGGGGTGACTTTTGATTTTACATATACTATGATATTACATGTATCATACACGTGGTGTTCATCTTGTTACAATTAAATTGAAAATGCTATATCTGCAACTTTTATTGCATGTGCATATTTTTAATGTGTAATGAAATCGGTTTATTTCGATCATATCCGTTGTACTAATGGATTGTGTGCTATCTGCATGTTTCAATCGATTACAGGATTGTGCAACACTTAAATGTATCAGCCGACTCTTTCGACTTTCAATAAATTATTCGCCTTCGCAAGATTGTTTGGGAGTATTATTGCCAATTTTGGAGCAAGGATTACTGCCATCATTTTTCCGCCATTGTATAGATTCGTGATTCAATACGAGAAATCACTTGCAATATGTTTTACTATAATTACAAGTCCTACTATTAATTACCATGTTTGCGTGATAGATTCCTGTTGATCCCATGTCTTGTTCTAATTGTTTCAGTCACCAATTACAGATTCTGTGCCATATTTTCTTTATTGACAATTGTCTGGGCTATTGTGCATCCACTATAAATGCGGAGTTAGGCATACACCTGAGAGGTCTTTATGCAATACTTCATTTTAGTATCAACGATTAAGATATAATAATGACAGTGACACGTGATATCAAACGAGACGGGTTAATCTATCTTTGTGCACTGATCATTTAACAAAAATAAACATTTTTGGTTCACGAAAAGACTGGTAGTAACGGTTGGCAATCAAAAACTCGCATCTATAAAAGATGAAGCGGCGAGAAATAGGGATTGTTCGCCAAGAGACCAAATACTTCTAATACACCAACGTCCCTTGTACGATCAATTCAAATGGCAAAAAAATTAGAATACTACAAAATTACTAAGAAAGATATTTAAGATTGCAGAGGCATTTCTCACATTTTTTTAAAAAAAAAGAAATAACGAGTTCCATGTAGATATAGAGTTTAAAATAAAATATATCATCTTACATAACCAACTATTGTGAAAATATGATGTAACGCAAATAAATCCAATTTTTATCTCGTACATTAACGAGACACAGATTTACATGTATGACCTCCTAACAGAATTATCGCTATAAACGCGTAACGCTAGAATTGAAATGTGAATAGAATGTGACCTCTTACTCATGACAGTTTGTAACATTCAAAGGAGAAAACAGATATTTGACATGTGGACATGATGTGGTGAGGAAAGTTCGTCAAGTGTCAGCGTTGTACTCTCGAACCAAGAAAGGAGGGGTTTCCATAAGGCCATTTTCCTGGGACCTAAATTTTCCAATGATATTTTTAGTACAAATAGATATATAAAGGGGACATGTTTTGCCGAAAAGTCTGAATCGAACGGACCTTTGGTTTGGTGTATATTGTATATTGAAAGTGGGTGGGGTAATTTTTCTCAGGCGCTACCCAAGGTTCTTATTAATCAATTTTCTATCTAAATGTAAATAATTGGCGATTTTTTTAAAACATTATGTTTTGTATATGAGCCCATGTTAAGATGACATTAAATTCATTGGCTTGCTTATTATAGATATCAAAATATTTGGAATTTTATGTCATTTTTCATTATTTTGTATATTTTCATCTCCCAACATTGGGGAAAACATCAACACGTTTTTATAAAGTGGCATAATGGAATAATATTTTAGGTGAGAACTTATTAATAAATGGTCATTGCAAAATTATGAGGGATTTTTGATAGCTAGTCGGGTAAATGAGTTACGGGCCCTTGAATGCACGAAAACCCATTACAAATTGTGAAATAAATAACAAATTACATTTTTTCTGACTTTCTTTCGTACAGAAAGGCAGAAATGTTTAATTAGCTTAAATTATTGCTGGCCTCAGCAAATAGTACTATAAATAAGCTATTGTGGTCAGCTTCGTCTGTTGTCCGTCCGTCTGTCTGTCTGCCCGTCCATAATATCAGGTTTACACTCTAGAATCCACAAATATTATCCGATCTTCACCAAACTTTGTCAAAATGTGTATGGTCATAAGCCCTTGTGTTAGATAAATTTTGGACAGAATTGCTGCAGAAAGTGCTGAGTTATGTGCCCTTGAATGACAAAAAATGCTATTTTTGAGAATTTTTGCAATAAAAAATTTTCAAATATTACCCAATCAAATGCAAAACCAAGCGAAAATGTTTGCATTTATAATATCTTGGGTGAGTGTGATTTACATTCAGATTGAAAACTTAAATTTTGAGTTATCCGCCCTTGAATTCGGCAAAATTGCAATTTTTCGGCTTTATTTTTCCTTTAGCATCCACAAACATGGAGCAATTAAAACCGATAGAGGACAAATTATTTCTGTCTATAATATATCAGACGTGTAAGAATTTCAGGCAGATTGAAAATGTTTATCTTGAGTTATCCGCCCTTGAATTTAACAAAATTGCCGTATTAGCCCTAGATTTGCACATAAACCCACAAATTTGTCTAATTCAAGGGCAGATAATTTGGGAAAAGCATTTCAAATGATGCCAAAACTTTATCCTTTAACAGATCTAATGGACATTAACAATTTGTCCAAATTTTGCTTTCATTTTTTAAATATTGGTGGATGCTAAAGAGAAAATGAAGTCTAAAATTGGAATTTTGCCAATATTGTATTAATGGATTGTGTGCTATCTGCATGTTGCAATCGATTACAGGAGTGTGCAACACTTTAATGCATCAGCCACTTTTAATAAATTATTCGCCTTCGCAAGATTGTTTGGAAGTATTTTTACCATTTTTTGAGAAAGGATTACTGTCATCATTTTTCCACCATTGTATAGATTCGTGATTCAATACGAGAAATCACTTGCAATATGTTTTACTATAATTACAAGTCCTACTATTAATTACCATGTTTGCGTGATAGATTCCTGTTGATCCCATGTCTTGTTCTAATTGTTTCAGTCACCAATTACAGCTTCTGTGCCATATTTTCTTTATTGACAATTGTCTGGGCTATTGTGCATCCACTATAAATGCGGAGTTATATGGCGCGCGAATAGGGTCTAAAGTCAATATAGCGCTTGACCGATAATTACAATAGGGGTAGACCCTTAAAAATAGTGGTCTACCCTTATATTTTTACCGGTCTACCGATAAAAATATCGGTCTACCCATAAAATAAGGGTAAACCGCTATTCAAAATAACGGTCTAGCGATAAAATTACCGGTGGACCGCTATTTTTATCGGTAGACCCCTATTTTTTTCGATAGCCAATCACAGAGCTTGTATTATACGGTCGTTGATATTCCCGGTGGGTTGAGGATGTAACGAGCCATTTGATTGGCTAATGAGATTTCGAGCAGAAGGGTCAAAAATAACTATCGGTCTACCGGTAATTTATCGCTAGACCGTTATTTGAAATAGGAGTCTACCCTTATTTTAAGGGTAGACCGATATTTTTATCGGTAGACCGGTAAAAACATAAGGGTAGACCGCTATTTTTACCGGTCTACCCCTATTTTAATTATCGGTCTAGCGCTATATTGACTTTAGACCCTATTCGCGCGCCATAGAGTTAGGCATACACCTGAGAGGTCTTTATGCAATACTTCATTTTAGTATCAACAATTAAGATATGATAATGACAGTGACACGTGATACCAAACGAGACGGGTTAATCTATCTTTGTGCACTGATCATTTAACAAAAATAAACATTTTTGGTTCACGAAAAGAGTGGTAGTTACAGTTGGCAATCAAAACTCGTAGCTATAGAAGATGAAGGCGCTAAAAAGAGGGATTGGTCTCAAAGAGACGAAATGCTTCTCAGACATCAACGTCCCTGGTACGATCAATTCAAATGGCAAATAAATCATATTACAAAATTACTAAGGTAGATATGTGAGATATATGAGATTCAAGAGTCATTTTTGACAGTTAAAAAAGAAATAAAGAGTTCCATGTAGATATAGAGCTCAGATTAAAATCTATTACATGTATCTGACATAACCAACTAATGTGAAAATAATTTTATTATGATGTAACGCAAATAAATTCAATTAAACATTATGCAGACCCAGATCTACGTGTATGTTCTCCAAACAGATTTATCCCTACAAACTCGTAACGCTAGAATCAAAATCTTATTTGAAGTTGACCTCATAGCCATTGCAGTTTTTTATCATTCAAAGGGGGAAACAGCTATTTGACATGTGGTGTGGATTGCTCGCCAAGTCTCGCTCTCGAACCAAGCAATTCAATGATATTTATGCGTGTTACACATCCCTCTCCACAAGAAAAAATATCCTGATTGGATATTGTAAGAGGGTAATTGACATCAATTTATCCAATTCATATAAGAAGACGCTAAAGGCCTGGTCAAATACAAGTCCACGTCGACATCATGTCAACATTGCATCCAAAATATGCTATACGACTTACCATTTTTGGACGTGCTACAGCGGAAATATGGACGTTAAATCGTGTATGTGACCAAACCTTAATGATGGATTATTTATACTCATTCCCCCAAAAACACTAACCAAGTAATACAGCAATAAATATTGGTGCTTTACGAAAATGCTTGAATTCATAAAAATAAGACAGTTCACCGAATTATGAATTCAATGAGACAGAATAACAATTGACAATCATCGAACCAGATTAGGACATTTTGTCGATATATAAAATAGATTATTAATTTCTTACTTCACCCATTTGTAAAAGAAAATCCTAGTGGAGATCAAAGAACATCATCATGTTACAAAACACACTTTCTGAGAATAGTTTGAATATTCCATGGTTAAATAAAAAGAAACTTTTACAAAATTCGATAAATGCTTGGCGATGTTTTCAAGCCATTTACAACACTCCAAGATACTTTTCTTTCGTTGACACAAACTGACGAGAAGTATATGTCCAGTCTGCGGCCAATGATTGAAAGCCATTCAGTGTTCAATAGTTGTCAGGGAAACCTAAATAAAGTAGGAAATGAAATTGTCAAGATTATTTCTGATGATTTTGACCGTCTATCTTCAGAGTAAACGAGGAGTTTTCCCTCAAATCAAAATCCAGTCATTATTGCATTGTGTGGTTACTTCGCGGAGAGAAATGTCTGTGTAAGCAACACACAACAATTGTACAAAGAGGCCAACCCTCTGTTAATATCTTGTTCAATACATGGAAAAACAAGGAGTGTTTACTTTATAAGATTACAGGTCAAAATGTCGGCATACACCGCCCGCAAAAATGTACCACTGAAAATTCTCAGATGATGGAAATGTAGACAATATGATAATAAGGTTGGCTACAACTAAAGAGATTGTTATTGTAATTTAGGAATATAACTTAAGGACAGATCCTCCAACTTACTGCGCATATCCTAAATAACGAAATAGAGCTGTTTCAGTAATTGGCCTTTTTAGCAAATGTATTTTTACATTAAGTTAATGTTTGGCTGATAAATGACAAACCTTTTGGGTTATTTCAATTTACTGTGTTTGGTCAATTTAAGTGTAATAGTACTCAGATGGTACATTTCGCTTTCTGTTACGCGTTCAACATGTGGCGTTAGCGATTGGAAACGGAGCAACAGAAGTAAAGTGGTGTCTTTATGAGCTAGTCCGCTTTAGATAGACACAAAAGATGACACTTTTTATTATCTAAAGCTGGTAATATGGAAGAAAATGGATAGAAATAGTGAAAAAAAAAAAATTCGGAAAGAGCTGCAAAAAAAAATACTTATAACTAAGAAAAACGCTTGGTTTGATATACGTTTCTTTTTTTGTTTTTGTAGGTATGACCAAGCACTATGTCTATACCAAAAAAGAAAAAAATTCTTACAGCTGGAATATTTTTTATTATCAGAAACGTTGCAACAAAAGAGCAATTTCAGCTACTTTTGAAAGAATGTTTTACTAATAATTTCAAAATCATCACTAAATTTTCCCAAATTGATACTCGTTTAGACAGAATAAAACATATTGAACACATTAAAGACTTATTTATGTAATCCTAGTCATTCCGAATACCTTTTTTGTGGGTATTTAAGTGACACCTCATTTTTGCAATTTTAGACAAGAGTAGTCTCCCTTGAAATCCAATAACTTTTTAATTCGCTTGGTGACCTATAGTTTTTAAGTCAATTTTTTACTTCTCATATATACTGAGAGGCAAAATTAAGTATACACCCCAGTTCTTTGACATTTGCGGAGAAACCGGTTAATAGATTGTGTACGATTTTTGAACGCCGCCGAAGGTATTCGTCTATTGATATAACCTTCTCAGCCTATCCGTCCATTTATCTTTTCTTTCGGTACCACGTTTTTTCATAGCATACAGCGTCACCAAAGAAGGGGACTTAATCGCTAAATTAATGCAAGCATATACGTTGACACATCCCCTACATTTATGACCAGACTTTGATAGAATTTTCACAGAAACAGTCTAGTCACCTAGACCTATGCGTACATTGTTAGTGCTTTTCCACATTATGGTGCGTCATTGCAAAATGGGACTTGATGCAAACGGGTTATCTGACATAACTCCTTCTTAATTCATCGACAGATTTTGATAAATTTTGTATAGAATGTTCCTAGTCACATGGCTCAGTGAATATAGAGTCGCGTTTCTTTCATTATTATGCTGCGTCATAAAAAAATGGGTCTTAATGCAAAAAAGTGGCATATTGGTCGATTTCTACCAGCCACCGAGAATTGGGTTAGAATGTTAGAGAAAATTTAACGCTGTGATTTGTTGTGATAAAGATTAAAGACACCAAATACGGATTAACGACAATATCTTATGCTTCGCTAAGTTGCACGTGCAAAGTTTGCTAAATCGACAGGGGCGCCGTGGTCTAGTGGTATGACGTGGGCTTAGGGATCGAGAGGTCCTGGGTTCAAATCCCACCGAGGTCACGGGAATTTTTCTGAGCAAAAAAGTTACCCCACGTTACTCCTCTTCACCCAGGTGTATAAATGGGTACACGGGAGAGTTGAAAGCCGAAGTGCTGTGGCTGCCGCAGGCGCCGACTGTAAACAGCCGACTTGAAGCTCGATGATCGTGGAGTAAAGTGTGAAAGTCGCGCGAATATGGACCTAGTTCGTAAATTTGAGACTGATAAACCACCTTTACTTTACTTTACTTATGGGAAGTAAAAGCAATTTCAGGTGACATTCATCAACAGTGTATTATTGGTTTCGGGGTAGAAATGAAAAATACAAAATTTTGAGTCGATATGGTGGAAATTAAGAGAGATATTTAAAGACAAAAAGTGTATACTTTCTTTTGTCTCTCAGTATATTTAAATATCAGTACAGAAAAAATAAAAAAAAATCTTACCGTAGGAAATAAATGGAGGATCTGTCCTTAATGTAAATGGCGATAATCGATGTACAGAATAAGGCAAATATAATGCAATAATATGCAAGGAATGTAGACACTAAAAGGATAATTGTGATTATTTAGATAATCACCATTTCGTTTTGCTCATAATGCGTTTCATAGCTTGCTTCAATTTGGACGTCAAACATTATTTTTGAAATGTCTCTCCCGAATGGACCTTTAAAGGTAAAATAAGGACAGTTGACGTGATGGAGATTAAGAATTTCGCTTTAATCTTTTCCATTGGAAACTTACGATACTCGTGTTAATAAGTGGATCATTCACAGTAAGAGACGTCTTTACTTAAACGAACAGAGACCTAGTTCGTAGTACATTTAATCTTTGGACGTCTACAACGTTATAACTTCAGCTTCTCGAAAGTGTAGTAAAGATAGTTTTCCTTCATCGATGTATTTAGCTTCTCACGAGAATTAATCTCATTTCACGCCACAAATTTCCTACCATAACCGTAAATATGTGTCGATGACTTCTCGTTATAGATTTATTAATGGACCTCTTGTACATCACAATGTACTTCTGTTTTCAGTGGTATAGCATGTCACATAGGACGATGTCCAGTATCCCGTAATAGCTCGGTTTCAAATCAACGGACATGATAACAACAATATATCGTCGCTTTTCAACAAACACCTCGTATTTGCAGCTTAGTAGAAGCTGCATATACGAAGTTTTCGACGAAAAGCATCGATATTTTGCTAAATCGTTAACCTGATTTGTGACAGGTCTTGCAATATCGTTGAAAAAGGCGTAATAATAGACCCATTAAAGTGGCGAACACAGTGACATGATTACTTTATTATTTTCGTTCTGTTAAAATAAATTCGAATCCTTTCTCCATGGTTTTGAAAGATGATGTAGTTATTCGTATTGGAAAAATCTGCAAAAGGGTGTAACAACTGAAACATAAAATGCATTAATGACAATAGATAACAGAAGTAAGTGGCCAAATAAAAGTAGTCAACCTACGAAGTCATGAAACAATGGTTTTATGTGACAAAGTATATATGTTACCAAATTAACTTATACGTGGTTTTTAGTGGAACCCGAAAAGGCATAGCACTGGACCCTTTGGTATAGTTTACAAATGAGTCGTATTTCAAAGTTTTCTTACCAGATTTCAATATCATTAACTCTTAGCCTTTCTTACACAATACCTGCCTTCGACATACTTATCATAACACCATAGAAACATACTGAGACATCGGAAAAGAATAGTGATAACCAGCATTTTGTAAAACCCAAAGTTTAGAAAAATCACATAAAAACATGTGACTATCAGTATCCTGTATTTTTGTGTCTTTTGTAACAATAGTAAGATTCTTCGTTTATTAAAAAGGTGACAAAATGTTGTAGGAATAAGAAATAATAAACAATCAAAATATTCTGGTACCCAAAGGATGGGATATCCTTCAGGTTTTTGATAATTTGAAAATTTACGAATATTGTTTCAGCACATTTGATATTAAAAACAATAAAGTTTACTCAGAATGACGCAGGTTCAAAAGTATGAACTCATTATTGCATGATAAATCTGCAATGTCAATGATATGACTGAAAATGTTTCAGATGTGGCTGATATCGTATTGAATTTTGACGTACTTCTTAGAGATGATTTTCACTAGGTACTCTTTTATCAAACAATATCAATTGTAAGCTAAATTCGAGATATTTCAATTTAAGATGCGTTCAAGAATGAATCGGAAATGAAATACGAAATATACATGGCTAGGCGTTAATCCATAGTTTTAAAGAATGAAACAAGAAGCATATTTCAATGAGTTTCAGTCTACTATGCAGTAACGAAGTATATCAAAGAAAGGTTTCGAAGAACAAAGAAGACTGGTCATTTGACCGTTTTTCGGAGCTCATTTTAATACATATAGTTAATACCTCTTTATGTAATTGGACAGACTATGCTTATAACGCTCTAGCAATATTTTAGCGTTCCGAGATTTGGGAATCTCGGTTCCCCCGTGTCTTATTATTCCTGAATTAATAAGTTACATAAAGAATAATATATGTCATTATCAGAGAAAAAAAGAAGAAGGAATCAATGGAACTATTCCCGTAATATCTCCAAATGTGTCTTTTGCATACTAAAGAACATCTCACTTGATCCGCATTATGTTAATAAACGAGTTAAAACACGCGAGACAGTTTCACAGTTTTGGTAAGTAATGATAACACTTGGTACAAAAACGAAAATCAAGTCTTTTAAACGTACGCAGTTTGAAAAAAAATAGACAATAAATTTGAACTCGGATTTAGAAAAAATGGCACATATTGTAACATGGACTTATATGTTCCAGTACGAACTTTGTGTAAGTGATACATGTTAGTACCCCTACTACTGCTACAGTTTATAAAGAAGTTATTATAGAAAGGTCTTCTATAATAACTTCTTTATCAACTGTAGCAACAGTGTGGGTTGATTTTTATCAAGTTAACCGTGATATAATTTCGGACAAACAAACATTATTTCGTGGGTGCTGTAATAAATCTCGTAACTCCGGTTTGATTCAAGCCGTAGTTACGAAATTCTATAACAACACCGACGACTTATCAAAATGCAACGGTAAACCCAGTCTATTTCTAGCACAAAAATCATTTCAATTTCATCCATCGACTTTTCTCACGAGAATAAAACTCATTTCATGCCCAAACATCCTACCATAACCATAAATATGTGTCGATAAATTCTCGTTATAGATTTATCAATGGACATCTTGTATATCAAAGTGCTTTTCTGTTTTCAGAAATACTATATTTCACGTACAACGATATTATTCCTGAAATAATAAGAATGATGAAAAAACGAGGAATAACCAACAGAAGGGATTCCCCTAATATCTCTCAAATGTTTCTTTTGTTTACTGAATAACATCTCTCTCGATCCACGTTATCTTAATAAACAAGTTAAAACAAGCGAGACAGTTTGACATGTTTGACAAGTAATGGTAGCATCTGTTTCAAGAGAAAGTGTTTCGTCTGTTTTCTTAAACCAATGAATTCTGCGAGATTTACAAACGAAACAAAACATTTTTTCATAAAAGTCGATCAAAAATGCCAAAAAACGAGTGACTTTTGATTTTACGTATACTATAATATTACAGACCTGTATTATTGACCATACACATGGTAGAACGATCGATATCCTCTTCAAAACCAATGGACTCCCAATAGATGCAAAATATATAGATGGTGCTCTAATTGTGATATTTGTAGTTAAAGATGATAAAAGGATAACATGTCGGGCATTCATCACGACACAATTAAATTGAAAATGCTATATCTGCAACTTTTATTGCATGTGCATATTTTTAATGTGTAATGAAATCGGTTTGTTTCGATCATATCCGTTGTATTAATGGATTGTGTGCTATCTGCATGTTGCAATCGATTACAGGATTGTGCAACACTTTAATGTATCAGCCGACGCTTTCCACTTTCAATAAAATTATTTGCCTTCGCAAGTTTGTTTGGAAGTATTTTTACCAATTTTGGAGAAAGGATTACTGCCATCATTTTGCCACCATTGTATAGATTCGTGATTCAATACGAGAAATCACTTGCAATATGTTTTACTATAATTACAAGTCCTACTATTAATTACCATGTTTGCGTGATAGATTCCTGTTGATCCCATGTCTTGTTCTAATTGTTTCAGTCACCAATTACAGATTCTGTGCCATATTTTCTTTATTGACAATTGTCTGGGCTACTGTGCATCAACAATAAATGCGAAGTTAGACACGAACTTGAGAGGTCCTTATGCAATACTTCATTTTAGTATCAATTATTAAGATATAATAATGATATAATAATCTTCGTGCACTGATCATTTAACAAAAATAAACATTTTTGGTTCACGAAAAGACTGGTAGCTACAGTTGGCAATCAAAAACTAGATGAAGCGGCTAGAAATAGATTGGTCGCCAAGAGACCAATTACTTCTCAGACATCAACGTTCCTGGTACGATCAATTCAAATGACAAATAATTTAGCATATTACAAATTAAATTACATGTGAAAATAGAAATAAAGTGCTTCATGTAGAAATACAGCTCAAAATAAAATTTATTATCCGACATAGACTCTATCCAATTATTGTGAAAATATTATGTAACGCAATAAAATTCAAATTATACATGAACGAGACACAGATCTACATGTTTGTTGTCCAAACAGATTTATCGCTAAAAACTCGTAGCGCTAAAATCAAAATGTTATTTGAAGTTGACCTCATAGCCATTGCAGTTTTTTATCACTCAAAGGGGGAAAACAGCAATCTGACATGTGGTGCGGAATGCTCGCCATGTCTCGCTCTCGAACCAAGAAATTCAATGATATTTTTTCCCTGGCTGTCAAGGGACGATTTATGCGTGTTACACATCCCTCTCCACAAGAAAAAAAAATCTTGATTGGATATTGTTAGATGATAATTGACGTCAATTTATCCAATTCATATAAGACGCTAAAGGCCTGGTCACATACAAGTCCACGTCAACATCATGTCAACATTGCGTCCAAAATATGCTGTACGACTTACCATTTTTGGACGTGCTACAGCGGAAATATGGACGCTAAATCGTGTATGTGACCAAACCTTAATGATGGATTATTTATACTCATTCCCCCAGAAACACTAACCAAGTAACACAGCAATATACATGTATATTGGTGCTTTACATAAAAATGCTTGAATTCTTAAAAATAAGACGGTTCACCAAATTATGAATTCAATGAGACCGAATATAAATTGACAATCATTGAACCAGATTAGGACATTTTTGTCGGTATATATAATAGATTATTGATTTCTTACTTCACCCATTTGTAAAAGAAAATCTTAGTGGAGATCAAAGAACATCATCATGTTACAAAACACAATTTCTGAGAATTGTTTAAATATTCCATGGTTAAATAAAAAGAGACTTTTACAAAATCGATAAATGCTTGGCGATATTTTCAAGTCATTTACACTATTACTTTTACTTTTCTTTCGTTGACACAAACTGACGAGAAATATATGTCCCGTTCCCGGCTAATGATTGAAGGCCATTCAGTCTTCAATAAATGTCCGGGAAACCTAAATAAAGTAGGAAATGAAATTGTCAAGATTATTTCTGGTGATTTTGACCGTCTATCTTCAGAGTAAACGAGGAGTTTTCCCACAAATAAAGACCGTCATTGTTGGATTGTTTGGTTACTTCTCAGAGAGGAATGCCTGTGGAAGCAACACACAACAATTCTACAAAGAGGCCAAAAACTCTGTTAATATCGTGTTCAATATATTATGGGGAAACAAGGAGTGTTTACATTATATGTCGGAATCACAACAGACATGTTGATACGTCAATTATACAAATTAAAGATTTTGTCACCAAAGCGATAATAACGTGTTTATCTTATTGTTCGATCTAAATTTATTTCTTCTGCAGTGATGAAAATGCAATAAAACATCTCACCTTTTAAAGGTCTGTCCAGATAAAAAAAATCAGATTAAACAGGCTACATTGTGTTAATAAAAGAGATTTGATTGTTTTCGTACGAAATTACATTTAGCATATTCTATAAGCCACATTTTAATGAAATACTTTTCGAAAAGACCAACATACAGCCTATTCTATTTACCACAACAACATTGAATGTGCTAACGTTGGCACTTTCCAAAAACCTTTTCAAAAGTATCACCACATCAAAATGCGTTGCATGTAATGTGTGTAACAATATGCAACTATTTGGGAACGGTGAGTGTGTTTTTAAACTGAATGAATGAAATTGGACGTAAACAATATAATAATAAGTTATTATATTATTACATTGTGTATATATGATAAAAATGAGTACATGACTAATAAGCTATTATATAATAATAAGTTGTGTGTGAGACCGTCAATGTCATTTAGTGAGCTGACGTCATTGGCATCCGCGACTTTCTCTACTTGACATCTCGTGACCGATCCTAAACACGTTGCAAAACTTGAATCTAAGACAACCCTACATACAAGGGTTTCGTACAATGGATTAATGAAACTTCAGGAGTGTTCCAATCAAAAGAAAAGTTGTACAATCATTTAATGTGACACCTTTACACTAAATATGGACATTTTAAATTGTGTACATAAAATAGTTATTGTCCAGTAACAAATTATAGACAAAGACGAGTGTACATAAAACAGTTATTGTCCGGTGACAAATTTAAGACAAAGACTATGCGCGAGATTTGGGCGCAAGAACGAGACGTCAACTTCACGCTATCATGAACCCTTCTCTTGGAGTCCCTATTTACTCCTCATGCGCTTCAATGTCCGTTGTGCATGTATACATATGCTTAAAGTGTTCTCATACTATTTAGAATCGAAATAATGAACATGTTCGCGTGGTTGTTTACCAATCGGCATACTTTCTCAGCGGATCCTATCACTAGTTACCCCACTTCTGGCGTCGTTAATCAGGTTGTTGCCGATTGTATGACTATCTTTGCATTCATTATCAACTATGGAAGTCCCAATCTGTACTGCCACTTAAACAAAATTTGTCTGCAGCACATTATTCTCATTTTTGTCCATCATCTGAAATGTCTTCGTTGGTGTATAATCAAAATCATGACAGAATTTTTTGATTGACCGATCTTCTAATTTTGGTGCCGAATATCATGTTGCTATACCATTGGCTTAATCTATCTCATGAAAAATGTATTGTTTTCATAACAACTTTTACAACAACTTATATGCTAGCAAACTGACCGAAATAATGGTGCTAATAAGGGTGACCAGAAGGCAAAGCAAGCGTGCCTTCTCAATAGTGTACAAACGAAGCTCATTATCAGGTCCTTGTCCCAGAATTCACCATCATTAACCCTTCCTCATATAGATCTAACACGTGGTTCTGGCTTCAATAATACAAAAAATCTTATCATCAGCATGTGTTTTCTTTTGTCTCAATGTTTGAAATGCTAGATATGTAACATTTTTTAAAAGTATAATAATTAGTTATGTCGCCTGTAACGGCTATCAATTTACATGTAGGCAAGACTATTTTGTAGTTTTCAGAAAACAACTTCACAACTATGGTATTGAGGAAGAAAATTACGTTGGCTTCGTCCGAAAACGCCGCAATTACAGCTTGAACTAGAATATCACTGAAAGTGATCATACCCCCCAAAAGCGCAGTTTTTGTGCATTTTGAGAAGTTGAATTCATTTGAACTGGGAGCTGTTCAATTGGGAAATAGAGCTAACAAAAAATCAACAGACCAAACAACACATGTAAATGTTGCAAAAATACCAATTTTCAACAAAAGGACATAGCTCATTTAACAATCCCCAAGCCCTGCCCTGCCATGCTGATATTTTTCAATAAACCAAAAATTCACAACCATGTATTGAAGACAGTCAATCAAGGTACATTCCTGTAAGATTTGGTTAAAATTTACCGTATAATTGCTTTTTTAAAGAATTTTCTCATGATTTCGTTAAGTCTGTTAAGCCCTGCCCTGCCATTACCACAGTTTTTGCAAATCAAAAATTCACGAACAAATTTTGAAATAAGTCACGAAAATGAACATTCCTGCCAATTTTGGTAACAAAACACTGAATCAAAAATTCACGATCAAGTTTTGAAAAGAGTCACCAAAGGAACATTCCTGCCAAGTTTGGTAAGAATTGGCTTAGTGGTTAAGTAGAAGATTTTTGAAAAAATATCTGACAATTTCTCGAAGTTGGATTAGCCCCACCCTGCCACACCCACATTTTTTGACGAATCAAAATATCATGAACATACATTGAATGCAATCACTCAAGGGACATTAGTGCCAACTTTTGTTCAAAATGATCCAATAATTGATTTTTAAAGAATTTTCACATGATTTCTCTAAGTCCAATAAGCCCCGCCTTGCCACGCCCACAATTTTTGACAAATCAAAAATTCACGAACAAGTTTTGAAAAGAGTCACCCAAGGAACATTCCTGCCAAGTTTAGTAAGAATTGACCCAGTGGTTAAGGAGGAGAAGATTTTTGAAGATTTATCTAACAATTTCTCGAAGTCGGATAAGCCCCGCCCTGCCACGCCCACATTTTTTGGTGAATGAAAAAATCATGAGCATACATTGAAAACAATCACTCAAGGGTCATTCCTGTCAAGTTTGGTTCAAATTGGCCTGATAATTGATTTTTAAAGAATTTTCACATGATTTCTCTAAGTCCGATAAGCCCCGCCCATCCACGCCCACAATTTTTGACGAATCGAAATTCACGAACAAGTTTTGAAAAGGGTCACCCAAGGAACATTCTTGCTAAGTTTAGTAAGAATTGGCTTAGTGGTTAAGAAGGAGAAAATTTTTGAGGAATTATATAACGATTTCTCGAACTCGGATAAGCCCCGCCCTGCCACACCCACATTTTTTGACGAATCAAAATATCATGAACATGCATTGAATACAATCACTCAAGGGACATTTGTGCCAACTTTAGTTCAAAATGGTCCAATAATTGATTTTTAAAGAATTTTCACATGATTTCTCTAAGTCCGATAAGCCCCGCCTTGCCACGCCCACAATTTTTGTCAAATCAAAAATTCACGAACAAGTTTTAAAAAGGGTCACCCAAGGAACATTCTTGCAAAGTTAAGTAAGAATTGACCCAGTGGTTAAGAAGAAGAAGATCTTTGAAGAATTATCTAACAATTTCTCGAAGTCGGATTAGCCCCGCCCTGCCACGCCCACATTTTTTGGCGAATGAAAAAATCATGAATATACATTGAATACAATCACTCAAGGGTCATTCCTGTCAAGTTTGGTTCAAATTGGCCTGATAATAGATGTTTAAAGATTTTTCACATGATTTCTCTAAGTCTGATAAGTCCTGCCCTGCCACGCCCACAATTTTTGACCAATCAAAAATTCACGAACAAGTTTTGAAAAGGGTCACCCAAGGAACATTCCTGCCAAGTTTGGTAAGAATCGGCTAAGTGGTTGAGGAGAAGAAGATTTTTGAAGAATCATCCAATGATTTCGCGAAGTCTGATAAGCCCCACCCTGCCACGCCGACATTTTTCACCCAATCAAAAATTCATGAACATGTGTTGAAAACAGTCACTCAATGGGACATTCCTGCCAAGTTTGCTTTAAATTGGCCTGATAATTGATTTTTAAAGATTTTTATAATTATTTCTCTAAGTCTGATAAGCCCCGCCCTGCCACGCCCACAATTTTTGACGAATCAAAAATTCACGAACAAGTTTTGAAAAGGGTCACCCAAGCAACATTCCTGCCAAGTTTGGTAAGAATCGGCTGAGTGCTTGAGGAGAAGAAGATTTTTGAAGAATTATTCAATGATTTCGCGAAGTCTGATAAGCCCCGCCTTGCCACGCCCACATTTTTCACCCAATCAAAAAATTCATGAACATGTGTTGAAAACAGTCATTCAAGGGACATTCCTGCCAAGTTTGCTTAAAATTGGCCAGATAATTGATTTTTAAAGATTTTTATAATTATTTCTCTAAGTCTGATAAGCCCCGCCCTGCCACGCCCACAATTTTTGACGAATCAAAAATTCACGAACAAGTTTTGAAAAGGGTCACCCAAGGAACATTCCTGCCAAGTTTGGTAAGAATCGGCTAAGTGGTTGAGGAGGAGAAGATTTTTGAAGAATTATTTAATGATTTCGCGAAGTCTGATAAGCCCCGCCCTGCCACGCCCACATTTTTCACCCAATCAAAAATTCATGAACATGTGTTGAATACAGTCACTCAAGGGACATTCCTGCCAAGTTTGCTTTAAATTGGCCAGATAATTGATTTTTTAAGATTTTTATAATTATTTCTCTAAGTCTGTTAAGCCCCGCCCTGCCACGCCCACAATTTTTGACGAATCAAAAATTCACGAACAAGTTTTGAAAAGGGTCACTTAAGGAACATTCCTGCCAAGTTTGGTAAGAATCAGCTGAGTGCTTGAGGAGAAGAAGATTTTTGAAGAATTATTCAATGATTTCGCGAAGTCTGATAAGTCCCGCCCTGCCACGCCCACATTTTTCACCCAATCAAAAATTCATGAGCATGTGTTGAAAACAGTCATTCAAGGGACATTCCTGCCAAGTTTGCTTCAAATTGGCCAGATAATTGATTTTTAAAGATTTTTATAATTATTTCTCTTAGTCTGATAAGCCCCGCCCTGCCACGCCCACAATTTTTGACGAATCAAAAATTCACGAACAAGTTTTGAAAAGGGTCACCCAAGGAACATTCCTGCCAAGTTTGGTAAGAATCGGCTAAGTAGTTGAGGAGGAGAAGATTTTTGAAGAATTATTGAATGATTTCGCGAAGTCTGATAAGCCCCGCCCTGCCACGCCCACATTTTTCACCCAATCAAAAAATTCATGAACATGTGTTGAAAACAGTCATTCAAGGGACATTCCTGCCAAGTTTGCTTAAAATTGGCCACATAATTGATTTTTAAAGATTTTTATAATTATTTCTCTAAGTCTGATAAGCCCCGCCCTGCCACGCCCACAATTTTTGACGAATCAAAAATTCACGAACAAGTTTTGAAAAGGGTCACCCAAGGAACATTCCTGCCAAGTTTGGTAAGAATCGGCTAAGTGGTTGAGGAGGAGAAGATTTTTGTAGAATTATTGAATGATTTCGCGAAGTCTGATAAGCCCCGCCCTGCCACGCCCACATTTTTCACCCAATCAAAAAATTCATGAACATGTGTTGAATACAGTCACTCAAGGGACATTCCTGCCAAGTTTGCTTTAAATTGGCCTGATAATTGATTTTTAAAGATTTTTATAATTATTTCTCTAAGTCTGATAAGCCCCGCCCTGCCACGCCCACAATTTTTGACGAATCAAAAATTCACGAACAAGTTTTGAAAAGGGTCATCCAAGGAACATTCCTGCCAAGTTTGGTAAGAATCGGCTGAGTGGTTGAGGAGGAGAAGATTTTTAAAGAAAAAACCAACAGACGGACCAACAGACAGACCAACAGACAGACCAACAGACAGACCGACAACCTGACTCCTATATACCCCCCAAATTGAATTTGGGGGGTATAAACATCATGAGCATACATTGAAAACAATCACTCAAGGGTCATTCCTGTCAAGTTTGGTTCAAATTGGCCTAATGATTGATTTTTAAAGATTTTTCACTTGATTTCTCAAAGTCCGATAAGCCCCACCCTGCCACGCCCACAATTTTTGACGAATCAAAAATTCACGAACAAGTTTTGAAAAGAGTCACCCAAGGAACATTTCTGCCAAGTTTAGTAAGAATGGGCCCAGTGGTTAATGAAGAGAAGATTTTTGAAGAATAATCTAACGATTTCTCGAAGTCGGATAAGCCTCGCCCTGCCACGCCCACATTTTTTGGCGAATGAAAAAATCATGAGCATACACTGAATACAATCACTCAAGGGTCATTCCTGCCCAGTTTGGTTCAAATTGGCTTGATAATTGATTTTTAAAGATTTTTCACATGATTTCTCTAAGTCCGATAAGCCCCACCCTGCCACGCCCACAATTTTTGACGAATCAAAAATTCACGAACAAGTTTTGAAAAGAGTCACCCAAGGAACATTCCTGCCAAGTTTGGTAAGAATTGGCCCAGTGGTTAAGGAGGAGAAGATTTTTGAAGAATTATCCAACGATTTCTCGAAGTAGCATAAGCCCCGCCCTGCCACGCCCACATTTTTTGACGAATGAAAAAAATCATGAACATACATTGAAAACAATCACTCAAGGGTCATTCCTGCCCAGTTTGGTTTAAATTGGCCTGATAATTGATTTTTAAAGATTTTTCACATGATTTCTCTAAGTCCGATAAGCCCCGCCCTGCCACGCCCACAATTTTTGACGAATCAAAAATTCACGAACAAGTTTTGAAAAGAGTCACCCAAGAAACATTCCTGCCAAATTTGGTAAGAATTGGACCAATGGTTGAGGAGGAGAAGATTTTTGAAGAAAAACCAACAGACAGACAGACAGACCAACAGACAGACCAACAGACAGACGGACAAGCTGACTCCTATATACCCCCCAAATTGAATTTGGGGGGTATAATAACCTGTAGGTACTGTGTTTTCGAACGTGGATGACGCTTAATATATCATATTGGCATGGTATTGGTGTATCTTTTTTCCACCGAAGACTTTCTTGCCTTGCCAAAAAAATTGTGTATGAAGTTGATAGCATTCGAGGATGTCGAAACTGCATCTTAGACATTTTGAACTTACCCAACGATATCCATTGTCAAGATATATACCAAATTACCATATTAAATCCTAATGAGTTGTCTTTTTTCATTGATCCATTTATTTGTTCTTTGTGTCGCAGACTGAAGAATGTAAATGACAATTTTACAATTGTACATTTAGGCCTCGTCTACATTGCAAAAAGGCCAAGGCTGTTATTGACAGAGAGCTGGATGATCAATAAAGATTCTCCCTGGGATCGAATCTATCTGTCAGAGGACAGGACAAAGCACCAATGAAACTGATATTGTCTTATAAATGGAAAAACAATCTCCTGATGAGATAGAACAGGGTCATCTGGAATCTGTGTCTAATGAAAATTGGATGTGGCATCCATAGATTCATTTACACTGAGCCAGAACAAAAGGTAATAGTGGGTAAAGTAAAGCCAAATTTGCAATTTTATATCCAAACCATGTACAACGAGATAATTCAAATGAGTACCCACAACACAGAATTTGAAGAACAGTTTAATATTGTTCACATTTTGAAAACTAATAGCCTCTCTCATCTATAGCTCTTCTAAGCTATCATCTATTTTAACCCTTTCCCAAACAACGTAATTTTAATGTGGTCCAATTCAAAAACTGCTGCAGGCGACAAAATGGATGTTGATAAAGATTTGAAATTGTGTGTGATATACTATTGGGGTAAAAGGAGAAACTGCTGATTATCAGCAGTTTCTTCTTTCAGCAGTTTCTTCTTTTGTTTCAATGTTTTCTTAAGACTTTTTGACTAGGGACGTCAAAACCAGGTCTTGGTTGGTAAAGGGTTGAATAAATGAAACTGTTTTCCTTATAGACACTACACACTCTCCCATTTCTGGGTACAGTTTAAAATACAAGTTTTGCATAGAAACATCAATACCTTTAGTTGATAGCATATTTGGAAAACTGTTACATAAAACTCTTTATTTAGCAAGGGTATATGGTATACTATCTTTTCATATTTTCATCTTTTCATAAAGTGTAGTGTAGTCTAAACTTGCCGATGTTAAGGAATGAGTTCATTTCAATGGATTCGTTTGAAATAATTTGTTATTATTAATCATGGAAACAATAGAGAGTTTTACCTGGAACTTTACATCAAAAGGACAAGTGCATGTAGATCTACATATAGATTTATTATGATACGATGTATCTATAATATTATGTGTTATTGCTGTAAGGGGCGAAATCTTCCCTTACCATGCAAAGTTGCAAAATTGCTCTAATTGGTCAATCATTTTACGATTGAAAATAATCTTCCAGAAAGGTAAAAGGATGGTTGTAAGAATTTTTCTTGTCCTTCAAAGTAATTTCAAAAGTGTTCTTTTTACAGAACTTTTGGGTCATTAAATCAGAAATTGATCCAAGAAGGGTTAAACAAAATATTAAGGGTTCCCCAAAGTTTGCTTTTAATGCATTATTGGGATTTTGAGAGTATTTTAGAATGATTATACCGAACTTAGTTTAGACATGCCTTCGTTTTAGAAGCGCCCCAGGATAATGTATTCAATCAGTCTTGATAAGATGAAACGTTTCCATTTTTTTGCAAACATGTAAGAGTCATCTATTCAATTTTTATGGATATTCAAAGGCCATTTTTAAAGATATAAATTTCCCCGGTATGAAATTATTTTGACGTTCGTGATAAAACGGTAGCAAAAATTATTGAAAAAAGGAGAGAAATGTTAATATCACCTGTCTCATAATCTTACTTGATATACTATACTGAATCCAAAACTTTCTAGACATGGTTTGTCTTCAGCAGCTTTCAAGTTGGAGTAAGCTGAAAATTATTCGTTTGGCACAGTGTTAATAGAAACTTTAGCCAGGATGTTCTTGAACGAATTCAGCCATGTAAGGTCAGTTATAGACGGTAATTTCAATTTATTTACCCATTTGATGAGAGCCTTCATTATCAATCCAGACATCCAACTCCCATGAGAAAATGTTAAAAAGATGATGATTATATTACAGACTGATTTGAAGGACGGAATTCCCGATGGAATTACACATTGTGTTACAGCTATAACGATGCTGATTAACGGTACATTTAATGATGGCGAGGTCTATGATAGAGTACTTGATAACAAGCCTCATTTAAACGCTTTTGGTAAATTTTAAAATCCCGGCATTCGTCGTATATCGTCGCTTTTCTTAAAAAGATGAATGAAAAATAGTACTCGTACCTGCAGTTGTTTTAACCCATTCCCAAACAGTGACGCTTTTTACGCCCTTGAAGACAAATGCCTGGGAAAATATTGTGGAAAATTAAGAAATTGCTTGTGACAAGCAATTTCTTCTTTTCCCACAATATTTTCTTACCTAAGATGCAAAGATTTTTAAAATTCCATCATCTTGAAATTGTCGTCTGCAACATCTTTGAGTTTGGAATAGCCCAAAATTTTGTTGTTTGGGAATGGATTAAGCGGCAGTTTAGAGGTTTTGAAAGAAAAGAGCGATCTATTTTCAGCAAAACAGCTGCAGCATCATGATCAGCCATACTGCAAGTATGGTGCTCTATGCATCATTTGTTTTGTCTGCAGCACGTTTAGACTTGGACCAGTATAATTTGTGAATTTGAAAAAGACTTAATACAGATTGACAATTATCAATCCAGACATCCAACTCCCGTAGGAAAATGTTAAAAAGATGATGATTATATTACAGACTGATTTGAAAGGCAGGATTCCCGATGGAATTACACATTGTGTTACAGCTATAACGATTCTGATTTAGCCTGATTTACTCTTTCACAAACAAAACATATTTTTGACGTCCTTTAAAGGCAAAATGTGGGAAAACATAAACAAAAGAAGAAAATGCTGATACCCAACATTTTCTTCATTTTGCATAAAAAATTGTTCTGTATTGATCACATCCCCCCTTTTTTTAAATCTAAATCATTTTTCTTTTGAATGTAACAGTCCAAACATTGTAACAGTCCAAACATTGTCTTTTAGATGGTGTTTATGCTAATTAAAGTTTGTGCCAAGTGTTTTATGATGGGTATCACAAAGAACCTTTTTGGAAATAAGTACACGTTTTACAATTTTAATAGGCTTCGGTATAAAATGACACATTGTGGTAATACCAAGACAATTTAGCTTAATGTTAATGATAGTGGTGTCTAGGAAAAGCACTTAATAATGAGCTTCATTCAAAATCTGTTCGAGATTTTGGCATATTTCACCGATACATTTTCCTTGCTTTCCGATAGTTCCAAGAACATCATTACATGTACAAAAATCACGATGAGCATCATGTTTGATATGCGTGGTTTTCAGAAAAAAAAAAACCCCATCGGAATCGTCTCAAGGTGGGTTTGGATATGAAATAACAAATTTAGAATACCTTCCATCTCTTTTTATTTCTTGCTATGTTCATTCGTTCATCTCGATTGACCATTATCAATCAAGACACCCAATTCCCAATGAACAATCATAAAATGACGAGTATCGTGTTACGGACGTAAATTGAAGGGAGGAATTAAATTAGATTTACACATTATTTTTGAACATTGTCATTCATTCTGTCGATTTTAGTTTGAGGAATAATACGTCGTTATAACAGTTTTGAACAAGCTGCAGGGTTGGGAAAAAACAAACAAACAAACAGACAAACAACAACAACAACAACAACAACAACAACAAAAAACAAACAAACAAAACAGCGATATGTCTGACAAACGTTCTGAAATTCTCTGTTACCCCCCCCCCCCTCCTCTGTTATGGAGCTTTTCAATGGACAAATCCTCTTTGGAAATAGTAAATAACCTTTTTAAATCGTGATTGAGCATCGTGAATCCAGACACTGAATTCTCAAAGGGAAATTTTCGCAGTATCACGATTATGTTACAGACGTCCAGGACAATTCTGGATAATGTTAATGTTGGGGAATTCTGGGACAATAATAAAATGATTAGCTTTTTTTGTATGCTATAGGAAAAAATCTTGCTCTGCCTTTCAGGTTCCACTAATTACAATGTATATCGTCGTCTTTTGTCAGAAATTTCGTAACAACAGCTTAACCCATTACCAGACAACAAAATTTCGACTGTTCCAAATTGAAAGATGTTACAGATGACAATTTCAAGTTGATGAAATTTTAGAAATCTTTCCATTTTGGTTTAGAAAACATTGTGGAAAATGCAGAAATTGCTTGTCACAAGCAATTTCGTCATTTTCCACAATGTTTTCCCAAACCTTTTCTTGTAAGGGAGTCAAAAGGCGTCACTCTGCAGTTATGGGTTAAAGGGTTCTTGATATGCCGTCCAGACTCCACTAAATACAATGCATATTTTCGCTTTTCTTCATAAACTTCATTACCACAGCTTGTCTAAAGCTTTAGCTTGTTTAAAACTGTAGTCGCGAGGTTTCGGATGTAAAACATAGAAATATTCATTACAAGAACTCGATTTCTATATGGCATTCATCTAGCGTTAGCCTTTACAAAGGACATATCCTCTTCAGTAAACCTGAATACCCCTTTGCAGACTTATGAGTATGACATGTTACAAACGTCTTTTGTCGTTATATGAGAATTCTAAGTAACGTTAATCACGGCGAATCCTGCCTTATTAGTTATTAAATATCAAACTTCAACCGGAACTCTGTGTACCGGAAGTACTCTCCGATGTGTACTTTTTTTTTGAAAGATGTTTTGTTTTACAGTTTATTTCAAGACAGAATTAATCAACTTCGTTTGTGCCCATTTATCGATATGCATCACCGTCTTGCCTGTATCACCATCCCATCATATTGATATGGTCATGTAGAAGTCGCTTTACTGCATCCTTTAACCCATTACCAAACAGCAACAATGTCGATCTTTTCAAATTGAAGGAAGATGCAGACGAAACGTTCAACTTGGTAAAATTTTACGTTTTGTTGTCTTTAAGGCTTGAAAAAAGTGCTTGTCATAAGCAATTTCTACATTTTCCACAATGTTTTCGAAAACCATTATCTAGTGGGGAGTCAAAAAGAATCACTGTGGTAATTGGTTAAGTGCGATCGATTGTTATTTTGAGATAATGTCGTTATATATGAAACACTATACCACTGAAACCAGAAGTACACTGTGATGTACAAGAGGTCCATTAATAAATCTATAACGAGAAGTCATCAACACATATTTACGGTTATGGTAGGAAATTTGTGGCGTGAAATGAGATTAATTCTCGTGAGAAAACTAATCATATCGATATGCCTTTTATAAAACTCATAACTACAGATTCGACATTCTGGAGATAAAACATTTTGGACTCCAATACATGAAAAGTACTTACGGGAAAATACGGAAACGATGTCTTTGTACATTTTTGTAATGCTATCTCCTCTGGTGAATATCGTATATTTTAGAAGTATCAAAAAGGGCAGTAAATACATCTACCGGTAAATAGAAACTGTCATTGATACCTATATAGTCATAAAGTTTGTAAATGTATATGATTAATGTAACAATGAATAATTCAATTATAATAACATATCAATGCTTAAGTATGCATATAGTATTATTATAAGAATTGGACGCAATGAAGTGTTCACAAGTTATAAATAAGACGACGGGATCATTTAACCCTTTCCCAAACATCCTATATTTTAAGGGTTTTCATTTCTAAAGCAGCTGCAGACAACCAGATGGATGTTGGTAAAGACATACTTTGTGTACAATAATACAGAAAATATTGAGACAAAAGGAGAAACTGCTGTTTATCAGCAGTTTCTTCTCCTGTTTCAATGTTTTCTCAAGCCTTTTTTATTAGGGACGTCAAAAACAGGTCTTGTTTGGGAAAGGGTAAAGTTTCATTCTTTTATTGTTAAACTACTATATTTTTGATATGCATTTGAATCGTTGCTCAGAGTCGATTTTAAAACGGATAGAAAATCCGTTATATTAAATAAGAAATAAACGAACAGCAGTTTCACGGTGGAGATTGTGCATCATGGGAGGGATAACGACTACGGACAAATTTACCCCGATTCAGGTAAGAAATTGTGCAATACCTTTCTTATTTCTGAGTGGATTTTCGAGTGGTTTGATGCATATATCCCGCCTTCCCGATCTGTTTCCTCAAATATATGAATTGATTGTGGAGTCCTTGTACTTTTCCAAAAATTGATCCCAACTGACCAGAAAAACGACAGAAAATTCAGATTTTTTTTTCTGGTCGGTTGGGATCAAGTGTTGAGAAAAGTAGAAGGAGATTCAAGTAAGTAATACATATGAAGAATTGGCTCAGCAAGGCTTGGTACATACAACAAACCGCTTGAAAATTGACGCAGAATTAAGAAATGGGATAATTTGGCCGTAGTTGTTACCATTTAACTTTCTGGTCGGTTGGGACAATATTTTGGGAAAAGTACCAAAAGTTTTACTCATATGCCATAAACCTGATGAAAGAGCTGAATAAGGCGGGGTACATGCAACAAACCATTTGAAAATTGATGCAGAAATAAGAAAGTTATTGCAAAATATCTTCCAGAATCGAGGCTATTTTGTCCGTAGTCGTTATCCATCCCATGATGCACAATCTCCACTGTGAATTGTTCCCCTCTTTACTTTTTTACCGTTACATTTTAATTTTATTGTAATTCAAATTATATGAATGATTATTCCCATGGGTTGTCTTTAAAGACGTTTCCATGCGGCATTTTTAGTTTTATTTCACTCGGAAACCAATAAAGTCGTTCTTCCAATACAAGGATGTTAATACCCGATTCTATCTGATCTGATGAACATTTTCAATGACAATAAAAATGGAATTTATGTATTGCTTTTTTATTGTCACTTCAGAATAATGATTTAGATAACTCAATGAAGATACCATCAGTATCATCATTTTGATGACAAAATTTATCTTTCGGTTAATAGACTTTTCGTGGAAGTCTGCAACCTTTCTTAATTTCATTAGTATTTGGATGTCAGATTGACTCTTAAACCCGTTTCGACCTCTACCCTGAAATAAATTACCAAATTAATTTTACAATTGCAACAAACGAGATAAGTAAAATGATTTTAAACAGACAACGAATAAGCCAAGTGCGCATTAAAATTTTGTATTTATAAAGTTATTTAACTCGAATTTTCACTAATATACAGAAATACGATTTATATACTCGTGCGTTCAACGTTCATTTTAAATACATTATACGGACGAAAAGTCCGTCTATAGATTGAAATTTAAACGGAAACAAAAATGTCGGAAACCCTCTGTTTTTTTTCAATGTTAATTGAATGGAAAAATCAGAGGGTTTCCGTGAAATTTCGGGCGGGGGGGAAGGGTAATTTCGCATTTTTGGACTCGTGTGCCCCTGGCTTTTAACGTCATTTTTACAGCAATAACTTGATAATCCCCTTCCTAAACGCTATCAAAACGACCTGTCAGACGCAGTGGATCAATTAATATCGATATAGATAATGCTTTTGAATTGTGTGTGAATTTAAGAAATACAACAACAAAGCTAAAGTTTAACTAAAGACCTAAGCGAAGTCGACCTATGCTAGCTGAGCTCACGTGTTATCGTTCTCTGTTCAATGGATAATTAATGATCAGCGGCCATCTTGTTTCGTCTGCACTAGTCGACAAATATAGGCCTACAGGTCTCCAACAATTCACCATGGAGTAACATACTGTGCGATAATATGAAGTGGTGTGACACCAACAGATATATTACCGGAAGTGACAGAATCAACCTATACCAGACAGCAAAAAGGACCGAATTGGTGCAAACGGCTTCAAGAACTGTGTGATGCGTAGGAACTAAGTACACTAGGATATGTGTAAGTGTCAAAATCTATGGATTTTTAACATCTCAGTTATATTTCAAACCTGTCATATACTCATATTGGTTTCCAGTAGCAAATGAGTTTCGTACCAAATAAATTTCGACCGATCAAGTTGTAGTCTGGACATACCGGGTCTTCTACGGTACCGCGGTATTCGAAAAAGTATTCATTTGCAAACGAAGCATCACCTGTCAACTGCGTGCATTAGCAAAACTAAAGGAAATTTTAGTTACTATGATTTTCGGTGATTATTTTTAACATTATTTTGTCTGCATTGGATTGCTGTAGAAAAAGAAAACATCGAGAAAATCGTGCGTGAACGTGTTATGGAACATTTATCAGTGAACAATCTCCTTTCGGATTGCCAGTTTGGTTTTAGACAACATCGTAGCACTATTCTTCAACTTTTGTGTGTATTAGAGGATTGGACAAATGCCATTGATAACGACCTTCAAATTGATACAATATACTTAGACTTTAGTAAAGCGTTTGACAGTGTCCCACACAAGAGACTGCTTCACAAATTAAAATCCTTCGGTATAACTGGAAATCTCCATAAATGGTTTACCAGCTTTCTGTGTGACAGGAAACAGCGTGTTTTAGTAAATGGAAGTCCTTCTGGATGGAACAATGTTATTTCCGGCATTCCTCAGGGATCTATTCTAGGACCTGTACTTTTTATTCTTTATGTAAATGACCTGCCAGAAGAAGTTGGAAGTATTTGTCATCTTTTTGCAGATGACTGTAAAGTTTACAAAGAAATTTCATCTATAAATGACCAGAACGACCTTCAAAATGACCTACTGAAATTATGTAAATGGAGTGAGGATTGGCTGCTTAAATTCAATGTGAAAAAATGTAAAACAGTAACTTTCGGAAGGAAGAAATTTGAACTGAGTTATACTGTCAATGACAATAGTGGGCAAATTCATAATTTACAAACAGCCACGTCTGAAAAGGATCTTGGAGTAACGTTTACAGAGAACTTGTCATTTGAACAACACATAAGCGACGTCGCAAATAAAGCAAATCGTCTCATCGGCCTTATCAGAAGGAAATTCAATTACATGGACAACCAACTGTTTCTGACTGTTTCTATACAAATCGCTTGTCCGTTCCCATCTTGATTATGGTAATCTTGCCGCATACCCAATCACAAAGAAGAGTAAACAGATAATCGAGAATGTTCAACGTAGAGCCACGCGTATTGTCCCAGCTTTAAAGGGCTTATCTTACCAAGAGCGACTTCGCACACTCAACTTGCCGTCCATGGACTATCGCAGACAGAGATTTGATCTGATCCAAGTTTTCAAGATAATTCACCATATTGACGACATTGACCTCTCCACATTTTTTACCTTTGCCAAATCCGATCATCTCAGAGGACACTGTTTAAAACTCAACAAACCCAAAGCAAAGAAGTCCCTTCGTTTAAATTCTTTTTCACTACGTACTGTGAATGCATGGAATAATCTCCCTGAGGACATAGTTACATCTAAAAAAGTGGACGTGTTCAAGAGTAAACTGGATAAACTGTGGATACAGAAACGTTTTGATGTTTCAAATGTGTATTAACTATCAAAACAAGCTCAACCGGACTGGAGAAAAGAAACCCACACACTAGAAGGGGATGACAACCCGTAAGGGGTTAACAAGTTCCCCAGAAGACAATAGGTAGACAATAGGTAGGTATGGAATGTTTTCATGTCTCCATAATGGCATTCATCATTTATTTTCTAGGACGCCATTGACTACCGCGGTACCCAAGAGAACCACCCTTACATTAACAATGATAACGGAATACCTGTTCCTCGAAGCCGTTAATAGGCTTTCGCCTCTATGGCCTTGGCAATTTTAATGCGCTCTAATGTAAATAACGAAATATCAAAGAGTGTATTTACATCAGAGAAGACTCGGATCAAATGGTCATTGATTCTTTCCCAAATTATACGACATGGTTTTGTCATTCCCAAACTGAAAATCTTTGGTAAACATTAATTTTTGTATCCAGCATCTAGAACTCTGCTCAAATGATCATAATGCCAAGATGTTTATGTTAATCTATAGCCAATAACACAGAATATTTTGAGGACAGATGAGAAATTGCATTTGTATTTGTAAATGTATTGAATTACCATGACTTGAAATGATTTCTATATTCATTTCAGCTATAAAACAAGAATCTACATGGGTTCAAGTTATTTAATACTGATTGCGAGTAGGCCTGATTGTGAGGCCAAGCACCAGACACATTTCAAGTGAGTTGATTTGTTGTTTACCATTTTAAGTTTATTTTAGTAAAAGAGTACAAAACATGGCAAAGTAAAAACACATTACAGCAATATTGCACATATTTAGTTATATGGGAAAAAAGACTCCCTTGTCTAAATGATTTTAGTGAGTTTGTATATGTATAGATTCTGATAATTCTGATAAAATAGCACTATGTCTATTCAATCACTGTTACTGGACTGTCTGTTAATAAATTGCTGAGTGTAACGCTGCACGCCTAGGAGGAAGTAGTGTTTGAAATGAGATATCATGTTACATAATTATGTTAAATGGGCAGGTCTGTTGCTACCCACTACAAATGCTGATCAGGGAACACTTCAGTTGTGGATACTTACTCATATAATAATCATATTTTGGATAAGACATTATTTAGCTGAATCTATTTATATAGAAATTTAATTTCGAGGGCTTAGCACATTTAAAACTACTTATTTTGTTTGTATTTCTGAATCTTTAGAAAATAATATGTCATGAGTTCTAATAATGAGTTTCATTTCTGTATTTATTAAAAAAGACATTTAGAACTCAAAGATGTTTTATCTCTTAAAATTTTAGAAAGTTCTAAGTTTTTCCCTCTCCTGTAAAATTTTACAAAATTTAATTACAATAGATTTGCACTAAGCCCTCAATTTGCCTTATGACCATCATAAGTGTTGAGATATTATGTATGTATTTGACAATTTTGTCCATTTTCATGTTATGAATTTGATATGCATATAACTGTGTACATGTATATCAATAATCATTTTGCAGACATGGTGAAATCAGAAAACAGTGGTATGTTGAACAGCTGTATAAAGTCTGGTAGAATGGAATGTGTTTCAGAAAGGCCTTCAATGGTATGCATTTATTCTTTATCCCTGAAACAATCTTGATTTCATTGTATCATGTACAAAGGTAGATTTTTCCTGAATTACAAAGTATGGTGAAAAACATTACTTTCTGAATAAACTATACCTTAACATAAAGTACAAATTGTCTGCAACCTGTTTCACCATGGATCAGTTTGAAATATTGTTGTTTAGAAAAGGTTGCACATGTATATATTTACATGTCTAGGTCTATGCTTGATTTGAATGTGACAATTTTCATTACGAACTCACATTTAACATGTTGAATTACCCAGGTAGGTAATTAAGCAGCAGGTGTGCAGTATATATATTTTGTAAATAAAATGTTCTGTTCTGTATATAAGGGCACATCCCCTGCCGCTAAATGAAACCCAGACTGCATTAAAAGGGATGATTTAAATGGGTAATTACGGCTTTTTAAAGTAATTACAAACTTTTCCAAAAGAACAAGAAAAATTTTACATTCTACAGTAAAAACAATGTAGGATATATCAATAATCAATATTTTCTACTTTTCATTCAATGTTTTGATTTTGAAAATATGCATATCCTTTTTCCTTTTGCAATACATATTGCAGATAATTTTGTAAAAATACATTGAACATTTTTTGATGATTTAATGACTGATCTTGTCATCTCATCAGCATCACCTTTGAAATTTTTGATAATATTTTTCATTGCATGTATTGTTGCATTTTGACAAGGCTTCAAATATTGTTAGAAAAGTAGAAAATGCCAGGATGCCAGGAGTTGTGATTTTTAGCTCGACTTTTCGAAGAAAATGAGAGCTTATACTGTCACCCGGGCGTCGGCGTTGGCGTTGGCGTCGGCGTTGGCGTTGGCGTTGCAACCAAGGTTAAAGTTTTTTCAAACATCAATAACTTCCATACTATCAAAGGGATTCAACCCAAACTTGGAATACTTATTCACCATCACACCCTCTACCTTACTATCAGGGCCCATGACCCTGGCTCCACTATATTTGGAGTTATGCCCCCTTTATACTTAGCAACTTAGAAAGTCCAGCACTTAGAAAGTCGAGCGCACTGTCTTCGGACAGCTCTTGTTAGGGGTCAGTATAAGGCTGAAATGTTACATTTGTTACTTTTGTGTAATTGCAGGTTCATGAATCATGTGCATAGATGAATAAAGATGATGCTGACAATGATGATTACCAGTGTTATAACAGAAAAATTGACAATTTGTGGACATTGTTTGGTCCATACAATAATTTGTGTACAATATCCATGTATAAACATTCAAATTTTAAATCTGACAAAACTCCATCCTGTTTTAACCAATTCCAACATAATGACGTCTTTTGACAACCTACATGATGAAAGGTTTTGAAAACATTCTGGAAAATGAAGGAATGGTTTTGTGAAAAGCAATTTTATCATTTCCCACGATGTTTTTTAGCCAGTTAGATGAAAAAATATAAAAATGTATTCTCTTAAGATTGTCATCTGCAACATCTTTCAAATTGGGACAGTCTTAAAAAAATCTTTCTGGTAATTGGTTACAAATGATATAGTGCAGATAACCAAATACAATAGAATATCATGTTGTGACTTGTAAGAACCAGCCAAAGTGTCATTCATGTTTATGAAAATTAGAATAAATTTTTAATGTTTTATTTGATTTTTGTTCTGGCTATTAGAAAACATACACATTAACCCAAATAAGTCCTGATTTTGTCATCTCTGAAAGAAAAAGCTTAAGAAAACATTGAGACAAAAGAAGAAAATGCTGATAACCAGTGTTTTCTCCTTTTACCTAAATATTTTCTATGCTAAATTGTACCTAAATTCTATATTTATCAACATTCATTTGACGTTTGCAGGATGTTTCTTATTGGATCACCTCTAAATTTTAGAGTTTGGGAAAGGGTTAAATCAGAGTAATAACTAGTATGGAGATTTGATAGACATAAGGATGTTATGCCTGCCAACAGCATATCTTCTGTCCTCTTTATTTCAAGTTGTGCACCGGTCCATGAGAAAACCTTCAACCAAAGTAAATCGTCGGTGTACATGCAAAACCTCGTATGTCGATTCCTATAATTTTCAAAGTACAAACGTGTGTGCCCAGTTAAGACAATTCTCCAGGGTTTTGAGATATTTTTACTGATCAATATTAATGATACATTATTTGTGAACAATATATACAAATTTCAAGTAAAACATTTCAGTTTGAGAAAAGTTATTACACTTTTTCCCTCCCCTTTAAAATTTTCCAAAAACCGAGATAGGAGGTTTTGCATTTACAACGACGAAATACAGTTTACACTCGTTAAGTCAACATCTGATATGTCAAACTTCCGCTTAAGTCGAAATGAAAAAGTGGTCCTTGCATCATCTATAGTCATAGGGTATCAATCAGGTTAGACAAATTTAATTATTTTAAAGTGAATAAATCAATTGAAATATAGTAGGAAAAGGAGATTATTTGCTCCTTTTGAGCAATTTTCCATTTCCTGCTATATTTCAATAATACACACACTTGCCCAACGACAATGAATAAATATCATTAATCAAAGCCGAAAAGAATTGGGATAAGTCATATTCACGATATCTTGAGCTAGAATGATGTTCCCTAAGACTTCGACACAACAAATATTAGGAAACGTATTGGAAAACGGCTTACTGTCGTTTGAAGGCAATGCTGAAAACTGTTGAGATGAAGCGAAACATGCTAGTGATAATGAACTTTCCGAGCGTCTTCAATATATGGGAACTTTTGAGAACTATGGACTTGATGAGAGAAAATGTTGAAAAACTACTATGCCTGTTTGCGGTTTTTAGCTCACATGAGCAGAAAGTGCTTAAGGTGAGCTATTGTGGTCACTCAATGTCCGTCCGTCTGTCAACAATTTGGTGTTTACACCATAAGAACTTGCATGGGTTCGAATCATTCCCATTGGACCAGAAAGTTGAGAGTTATGTGCCCTTGAATCTGACAAAATTGCCGTTTTCGAATCTAACAACTACAAATATTAAACAAACAAGACAAAACTTGGCCACAATGTTAATTATCAAGTATTGTTCGGGAAAGGTTTAAGGAGTCCATCCCCTAATGAGATTTGCACGAAGTCGGAATTATTCGGGTAAGGTCGAAATCAGTCGGCGGAGGAACCTTCCAACGCTGAATGATTACGATCGCGTCGGGATATGTTCAGATACGTAACGACGACACTCGGAAAAAACAGATGTTTTATGAATCTCAAAATGGCCACATTACGGATATTCTACCTTAATTAAAGACAAATTACTCGTAATCTTTTCACCCAAAAAAGACAACAATATGTATATATTCCAATGATTCATTTGAAATTATTGTGTGCAACATCTTTGTATTTGGACCAAACTCAAATTTTGACGTTTGGGAATGGGTTTATGGTGTGGATTTCAAAATTCATTCAATTCGTTATGATGTCTGTGTGACAAGTCTGTCAGGTCATTGTTCTTGGTCAAAGACACATCTCAAGGTCATAATTACAGAACCTCATAGACCTATAGACTCTACTCCAAGTTCCAACAGGCATTTGTGCTTCACATGCACGTCTTTTAGTCTAAAACCCTTTGGATTTTGACGAGATAGATCTAGCTTTCTGGGAAACGTTAAGGTTGACGTCGACATCCTTTCGTCCGTTTCTAGGCTTTGCCTACTTTCATATTATACATAAGTAAAAAATGTTAGGCAGTAGAAGTTCTCCTATGTAATCTTATAAAGTAAACACTCCTTGTTGTTCCATGTATTGAACAAGATATTAACAGAGGGTTGGCCTCTTTGTACAATGATTGTGTGTTGCTTACTCAGACATTTCTCTCCGAGAAGTAACCAAACAATGCAATAATGACTCTGGGTCTTGATTTGTGGGAAAAACTCCTCGTTTACTCGGAAGATAGACGGTCAAAATCACCAGAAATAATCTTGACAATTTCATTTCCTACTTTATTTAGGTTTCCCGGACATTTATTGAAGACTGAATGGCTTTCAATCATTGGCCGTGGACTGGACATATACTTCTCGTCAGTGTATGTCAACGGAGAAAGAGAATGTCCTGATGTGTAAATGGTGTAGAAAATATCAAATGTGATCCTAAAAACTACTTCTCAATAATCCATAGTCAAACTTTATGAATAAAGTCGAAGGTAACGAAATATAATTCCTTACCATAAGACATTATAATGCATTGTCGCATTTCGAAATGTAGACCGATTTGACGGATCGCTTTATCCAGATTAGGATAATACATGTACTAGGTACTGCTTATTACAATTGTTGATAGTCTGGACTGTAACTTTTTACGGTTGTTGTTTAAAGGATAGATCCACCACTTCCATAAGACTTATTACATTTTTCGCCTCTTCAAATGCAACCCAAAATCAAATTAATCACACACTTACAGATACAAGTATTGAGGGATGTCTTCAATATTTGCTGTATATGATTCTACGCATAGTTCCACTTTGAAAATCGACCATGTTGATCTGTAAGGTTTTCTCTCTATCCACACAATGTAATAACTACGTATTTTCATAATTCACAAATGATCAATTCAAATTGTTAACATGAGTTGTCAGCGGACAGCAAAGCACAATTATCAAGCGCTGGATAGTGAAAAAAATATAAGTCCGAACAGAGTTATCCACTAAATTAAATGTCGAAGTAAAAGTTCTTTGTCTAGAGGCTGACATTATAGTCACAGAAGCAATAGCTCTAGCTGAAACAAAGATATCACAGATACCATGGAGATTGCTCGTAGAAACTTCTTACTTCTTGTAAGTCCGAAAAGGGTAAAAATTGTACTTACTTACATACCAGACTGACGAATCTGTTGCTAGATGCTGATAGCAGGATCACAGAGGAATACACACATGTACCAATGTTCAGAGCAATAACACCAATAGAAACAGAGGTATGACAATTTTAGGTGAAACCTTAACCAAAGCACTACGCCGACGCTAACGCTAATGCCCGGTTGACCGGAATAGCCTCCATATTCTACGGATAGCTGCGCTGAAAAGAATAACAATTTTTCCACATTTTCTAAGAAGTTTAAAAGAAGGAATAAGGAGAATCATTAGATTTTTCCAAGATGAATAGAATAAATTGATCCCAATTACCCTATAATAATTCCCATAGGCTCAATTTAGTATGTAGAATTTGACCTTCCATACAAAATCAGGATATCTTTTTTATAGGGAACACGCATATCATTGAATTTCTTGGGTTCGAGAGCGTAACGAGGACACTTGAAGAGCTTTTCGCTCCAGATGTCATATATTTTGTTACCTTGGTATGAACGGCCATAGTTTCATAACAGGACACCTTATTGCACACGCGTTACGTATCTCAAGCATTTTCCATTTCATTTTTAGCTCTACTGACCGAAGGTCAGCGAGCTATAGTTATGGCGGTGTGTCCGTCGTGCGAGCGTCCGTGCGGTCGTGCGTTAACCTTTTCTTTAAAAATCTTCTCCTCTCAAACCAGTGGGCCAATTTTAATCAAACTTGGTAGGAATGTTCATTGGTGACCCTTTACTTACCTTGTTCAAAACATTTTGATTGGTCTAAAAATTTGGGCGCAACATGGCGAGGCTTATCAGACTTAGAGAAATCACAAAACAATTCTTTCAAAAATCAACCATTTAGTCATATTGAACAAACTTGACAGAAATGTAACTTGGGTGACTCTTTACTTAAATTGTCTGTGAAATTTTGGTTGGTCAATAAATGTAGGCGTGGCAAGGCGGGACTTATCAGACTTAGAGAAACCACAAAATAATTCTTTAAAAACCAACTATTTGGCCAATTTCGACCCACTTGGCAGAAATATACCTTGATTGGCTATTTAATTAAAGTGTCTGTGAATTTTTGGTTGGTCCATGAAAATATGCATGGAAGGGTGGGGCTTATCAGAATTGGAGAAATCACAGAAAATTTCTGATAAATCAACCAATGGGCCAATTTTGACCAATTTTGGCAGTAATGCCCCTTGGATGCCCCTTTACTTAATTGTTTGTAAAATTTTGATTAGTGTGAAAATATTGCTGTGGCAGGACAGGGCTTATCAGAATTGAACAAACCATGGATTAATTCTTTGAAAATAAACCAATGGACAAACTCAGACCAAACTTGGCAGAAATGTTCCTTGGGTAACCCTTCAAGATCTAGCAGTGCGAGGCTTACAAGAAATCATAAGATAATTCTTTTCCTTTAGCCAGTGGAGCGATTCAAGCACTCTTGGGCCTCTTGATATTGTATTTCTTGATGCTAAGATTGGTTATTCTTACGGATACAGATGCAACCACTTTTTGAAGTTGTTGTTTATAAGCAAAAAATACGTTTTTAAACAGAAATGACAAATTCCATATAAATTTAAAGTGGCATTTCACAATTATTTCTACATAAATTTAACTTTTATTTTATCTGAAAGAGCATATTTTCTTATGAAAGTTCTGAAAATTTCAGACCGAAATGTTAAACCGTTTGCGAGAAACATACAATTTTGTGCTAAAATTAAACAAATTGTTGTGGACAACAGTTCAGATTTATATAGAATATGTCGTTTCTGTCTCATTTTAAAGGCGTATTTTTTCGCTTTTAAGTAACAACTTCAAAAAACTGATATCATTTCTTTGCGTTAGAATAAACGATCTTTGCATCTAGACATACTTTCAAAAAATGAAATAAATGTGAAATGTCACTTTAACTATTGTGGACATCAATCTGTTTAATTTTAGAGCAAAAATTTATATTTCTCGTAAACGGCACAATATTTTTGGTTGAAATTTTCAGAATTTTCGTTAGAAAATAATTATCATGCCCTTTCAGATAAAAATGGAAGTCAAATTTATGAAAAAAAAATCTGTGAATGTCACTTTAACAAAATGTGTTCTGTCTTCTTGGCAGCTTTTAAATTGGAATCGTCTAAACTTTTGCTGTTTTTTTTTTTGGTAAGAGTCTCGTCTACCATAGGTTTTGGCCTCTTTGTATCTAAATCATTGATATTGAAATGGAATTTTGCACCAAAACTTCTCAAATTCGTGTCTATCTCCGCATCTATAGAGGTTGTACAATGGCCCAGACAAGTGTCAATAAAGAAAATATGGCACAGACGATGTGATTGGCGGCTGAAAGCGCAAACAATTAGACAAATTCATAGGAGTATTTATTAACGGATTCTCACACGCGAATACATTTGTTAATAGCATGGTAGATGATTGTAGTCTACACGTATACCAAAAGAGATTTCATTTTATTTAGACACGAACGTAACATGTTGAAATCACGAATATTTGGTTGTCAAATACTAGTACCTCTAGGTTTAGCAGCAGTTAAATATTGGTCAGTGAATCTAAATCATCTGGCGTTGAAATCATCTCTGTCGGTCGACACAGACAAGTGCTTGTCCAATTGTGGAATCGATTAAAATACAGATAGTGAAAATTCAAAAAACTCAACGGACATTACAGAATTATAACGATTGTAGGCCTACAAACCATTGAATGTGCATATGTAATGAAATTTTGTAGACAATACGAGTACCTTTGCTTTTCTTAGAACGATATTTTGAAAGTAAAATAATGATATATAGAAAATTAATGACGGTGGGTGATATTTTCTATAACAATAACTGTTCGGCTTACCCTAGGTGACTAGACCTTTTAATCCTTGCCCTGTTCAACTTAATTTTGTCTCAACCCAATATCCATTTTATAGACATTTAAATTAGCTCTTTTCTATTTATTTCTACTATAATGAAATAAAAAGAAAAGGCAGTGCAGGCTTAGATCAAAATGCACGCGAGTCTATACCGACTGCTAAAGCTTTGGTTACGATATGAACATGACTCGAACAGCATCAAAAGGGGTTGAATATATAGATAACAAAATTGACATTTTTGTTTTTGATTTCCGTTTTCGGACTGTTTCCAAATGCAATGGTAGTTTATATAAACTATTTTATGCCTTAATGCTTAAACTTGTGCTAGAATGATAGTGTAAATAAGCAACCGGTTAGTGTTCCCAGATTACATACATATATACATGTATAGCAATGTATTCGTAAACGAAACCAGAGTATTGTTTTTGGTTCAGTATCAGCATGCAAAAGAAGATATTTAAGAAAGTAATTGTCCCAGATGCTACTACGACCGTATTACTTGTCAAATCTGTCAAACTGTCTCGCGTGTTTTAACTCCTTTATTAACATAACGCGCATCAAGTAAGATGTTCTTTAATATGCAAAAGACACATTTGGGAGATATTAACGGATTTTTTTCCCATCGATTGTTTCTCCTTTTTCTCTGATAATGACATCCTTATTCTTTATGGAAATTATTAATTCAGGAATAATAATAGTCCGGCAGATATCCACTTATATACCTTGCAGTGGAGTATAAAGTTTTTTTCTATGCTGATTCCTGGAGTAGACATCCTACTGTTAAAGATTCCGACGGGTGCCATCGTGTCACCCTTTAGCATTTTGAGAAATTCAAGATGGCCGCCAATATGGCGGAAATCATTGAAATAGTCAATGTAAGGGTTTTAAATTCATATGAAAACTGATAAATTTTAGGTAAAATATCCTAAATACACTTACTGTTGCTCTAGGAATGAAAAACAATAAAGATAAGACATATTTCTACCATTTCAGTTGATATTTTTGTGTAATATACGTTACATTATGGGAAAATTGCTTCATTTGATCGCTTATCCCCTATTATATGGACATAAGTGATTTAAACACAACAATGAGTGGTTTTGTTATCAATTCATTCACTTGAATCTTTTGGAAAGAGCAAAATAAGAGCTGTATAAATGAATTATGTAGTTTACGTTACCGTGATATTAGCATATTGGCTTCATCAATTCACTTATCTTGTAATTATTTGACCATACATCGTTTACACACGACAGTGTATGATCTGGTTATCAATTTATTCCCTTTAAAGCTTTTTGTAATATCAAAAGCGCAGGTTGTATAAATGTATAATGTAGTTTACGTTACCTTGATATTAGCATATTAGCTTCATTTATTCATTTTTCTACTCATATTTAGCCATAAGTCGTGAAAAACAATAGTAAATATCTTGACTACCAACTTTTTTACTTGAGACTTTTGGTAAGATCAAAACAACGGTTGTATAAATGAATCATGTAATTTACGTCACCTTTATTTCGTGTAGTGTTACATATTTATAAAAAATAATTATCATAAACGGAACAGAATACCCCCAACAGCTGGTTATAGTGTGCTAAAATAAAGTTAACAGTAATTCAAACAAGACACACCTGTAGTCTCTGATTCACAAACCCATCATGTTCTAGACACAAAAGAATAGTGAATTAAACATATCCAATTAGGGCACAATGACTAGTATTGGCAAATGAAAATCCATTGACTAGGATAAAATGAAGTGCATAGTGACCTGTTTTTGGTGCATGAGAAACCTTGCCTGAGTCATGGCTTATCCATATACTACATTCTGTGTCTCTAGATCAAATGGCACGAGAAATGGAATGGAAAGGGGTTTTCAAAGTTAAGCACAAAAAGTAGGTCACTCTATCCTGATTTTGTACATGACATAGCTTTTAGTAATTGCACATTTGCACATTAAATTTGGTATCTCTAGATCAAACAGTACATGAGAAATGAAACAGAAGGGAGCTTGGAACTTCGAACTAAGTAAATTAGACTAAAAGTGAATAGTAGGTCACAGTGACATCATTTTGGTACATAATGCTTCTGTTGGTCATGGCGCGTCTTATATTAAATTTGGTTTCTCTAGGTAAACTAGTGCAGGAGATATGGAGCGGAACAGAAACGTTCACAGGCTGTCCCATCGCCTGACAAAGAGTATACGATAATACCCCATCATTTTTTCTTGATGACTTGAAGAAACTAAATAATTGCTTAAGATTAGATATCAATTCCTAAAAGCTGATCAAAATCAACATTTTTTGTAAATGATCTGTATAATATGTAAGGTGCTTCTCTATATTGTTCCATTTATCCAGAGTTCCATCCCGGTCGCGGCAAATACCGGTATCCTTGCAGAACAAAATGTCTCCCACCAATGGTTTGCTATATGTGGGAAAGCATCTGGAGGTTTGGTTAGGATGTTGTGATAGTACTGGTATGAGAAACGACAGGAGTCCATGGTAAGGTGCACCAATCGTCGGGATATGACCAAAGCAGTTGAAAATGGCGTTAAACCGCAATGAACAAAACCAAACCAATTAAAAGATGATATATATTTTTCTCCGTCAAAGTTTTGTATAATACCCGTGGTACATTGCTAAGGGACCAAAACTTGCATGCATGTTCTATATAAAACAATAGATTTCATTGTGTATTTGTATTTCTAGGTTTTTATGCTTTCATTGTTACATAGCACTCCTCCTTGGCATTTACTAAGCAATGCACATCCCTTTCTAGCATAGCACAACTTCATCTAGTTGAAGAATATGGTCCGTCACTTCCTCATTGTCATTTTATCATTTTACCGGTATCGGTATTTCCAGGAGCTGGAGCTACACGCTAGGCTTGGAGACAATTAATTGTACTAGCACTTGATCCCCTGATCCCACGTCTAGTTGATCTTGTGAAAGAGTTTTTCCAATTTTGTGCTTGATTTCTTTTATCATTGTATTAAAATTCTTGTATCTGTAGAGAATGATACTAGCTTTTCACATGCTACCAACTAAGTACTGCATGCAACGTGACAATACAGCTTAAGTAGCATACTAGTAACACTGATTGACCTCAAAGTTGATGATCTAGCTCTTCAAAATGATAAAATGTCAGAGTGGAAGAAATGGACCTAGTTTTTCTACTAAATGCAGTTGTGCTAAGGATAGATTGGGATGTTTCAAAGCACATGCCGATGAGGTGTGCTGTGTAACACTGAATACTATAGGAAACCAGAAATACACTATATGGAAAGCAAACGTTTTAACTCTAAGAAATGTACGGTCGGTTAAACGTATAAGGCTTAATTGACAAAACGCTAATCGATAGCTCCGCCCAATGAAGAATTTAAGACAAACAATGGGTGTGTGGCATTTTTCTAATCGAACATGGGTTTATCGATGGTTTTGATTGACAGCCGGTGTTTGGTCAATTGGTGGGGCGTAAGGTTGCCGGATCCGTCCGCTTCTGTTCCACTCCTTATCTCGTACACAATTTGACCTACCGAGACCAATTTTGATGTGTGTCCCATACCAAAAGTAGTTGCTATCACATACTTTTCACTTTGGTTGCTCTTAGTTAGAAATTTTCTTTCGCTCAATAGCTCATGTACTGTATAATGTAAGGGACGCTGAATTTGTTGTGTAGATGCGCCGTGACCAAAGCTTTGTCGTGTATCATTGTACCAAAACCATATCGCTGTGACCTACGTTTTACGATTGTGTGCACCTAGTTCACTACTTTGCTCTGCATAAAACATAATGTGTGTGCATCAGTGGCTACAACAAGTACATGTAACAGCATGCGCGGATCCAGAGGGGGGGGGGGTCAGGGGTCATGACCCCCCCCCCCTGGAATTCAGCGAAAAAAGGGGTTATCAAAAAGATTGCTGGTTATGTCCCATGTAAGTTGCGCCATTCGTCCCTGTGTGCCACGCCAAACCATTGTTATATTTAGTCCTTCGTGGTATGACATGTATCTGCATGGATCCAGGGGCGAGAATTTGGCGAAAATAGATATTAAAGATCGGAACCCCTTGGGAAAAATACCTGGATCCGCGCTTGAACAGTACATGAAATTAAGGTAACGTAAGCTACATAATACATTTATACAACCTGCTGTTTTGCTCTTGACATAATCTTCTAGTAAAACGATTGATAAGCAAATTATTCACTGTTGCGTTTAAATGATTTATGGCAGATTTGTGGCCACATAATAGTAGACAAGTAAATAAAAGAAGGCAATGTGCTAATATCAAGGTAACATAAATTACATAATACAAGTATAAAACCTTGGATTTGCTGTTGAAAAAAGTGTCTAGTAAAGAAATTGATAGACAAACCTTTTGCCGTTGTGTTTAAAAGACTTATGGTCAAATGGTAGTATTCTAGTGAATACACGAAGCCAATTATGCCATAATGTAACGTAAGTTACACAAAATTATCAACTGAAATACATTCATACAACCCATATTTAGCACTCAACAAAATATAAAGTGAATGAATTGATAACAAGACCACGCGCTGTTGTGTTTGACTGAGTTATGTCCATATAATAGTGGATAAGTGAATAAATGAATCAAATGTCCCATATTGTAACGTAAATTACACAAAAATGTCAGCTGAAATGGTAGAAATATGTCTTATCTTTATTGTTTTTTATTCCTAGAGCAACAGTAAGTATATTAAAGATATCTTACCTAAAATATATCAATTCTCATATGAATTTAAAACCCTTACATTGATTATTTAAGTAATTTCCGCCATCTTGGCGGCCATCTTGAATTTCTCAAAATGCTAAAGGGTGACACGATGGCACCCGTCGGAATCTTTAACTGTAGGATGTCTACTTCAAGAATCAGCAAAGAAAAAACTTTATACTCCACTGCAAGGTTCAGCTAAAAAATGGGGAATATCTGCCGGACTATAAGCCACGGGGGAACCGAGATTCCCAAATCTATGACCATTCCATATAGCTTCCATGAATGGTAATGTAATTTCTGTAACAAAGACCAACTGCTATGGCATTACCTTTGGCTTGATATATTGAAGTTAGAGATCTTTGAATGATTTTGTTGTTTCTAAATCAAGTGTTTCATGTCTACGTCTGATATTGAACAATGTTGATATTACAGCTATGAGTAACTATTTGAGAACAGTTTAAACATCAAATTTGATCAAGACAGATTGAGTGCATTTACCCAAAGGCCAGAGCAACAGATAAGAGGGCGTTTATTTATTGTTAGTTCAAATGCAAACCCTATGTTGTTGGTACTCTTTTGAATAGTCTCGATGAGACGATTCAAATGAGAACCATAAACATATGGTTAGATTGACATTTAATGAAATGTTGCATTTTGATGTGATTATTCCTTCTTATCTGGAGCACTGTGGTGCGCTTTATAAAATTCAAGCAGGAACCGTATAATCAGTCTTAAATGATGCTCCCCAAATCCCAATACATGTAATGCATCAAAAATAAAAAAAAAACTGTAGCATTTGTTTCAAGATTTAAATAACACCTGATGTTTTTATCCTTTCTCTAGCATTTCCAAGTCTTGCACATCTTAACAAAGAATGCTTTGAATATCATGCAAAGTAAAAGACAAATGAAATGATGATTGCTATTTTTTCTTAGTTCCCATTGACAATCCGTCATTTATGATATCACTGAGTGCTCAAATATTCTACTTTCTTATATAATCGATAAGTACTCAATATTGAATGACTCTCAAGGGCGGATCCAGAATTTTTCCAGGGGGGGGGGGTCCAAGCCCAAGATTTTTTTCCAGGCGGGTTCAAGCTCAAATTATTATAAAAAATGTAATAAATTTGTAACGTTACACTAAATTTATAAAGTCAAAATTTAATTTTCGGCCAATGCCGGGGGGGGGGGGGAGAGTCCGGACCCCCTCACCCCTACCCCCCTCTAGATCCACCATTGCCTCTGCAATAGAATGTCAGTTAAGTTAGCTTTTTATATGTAATAATAATAGTAATAATAGTTATTGTATATGTGAACAGAGCAAATTATCTGTTCATTCCATTTCGATAGAATGATACTCTGTTCTCACGGGGTCATTTCACGTCTAATCTCGGGGCCTTTCTGTAAACAACAAAACATTTGAATAAACCGATACAAATTTTCATTGGCTGACGCTTCAAATTACCGGTTTCAGCCAAAAATAGAAGCGACGTAATGTATACGTAATCATACAAGATAAAATTGAATGGTTTTGATTCGACAATTAAAAAAATTACCGGCTTCAGCCAAAAATAGAAGCGACATAATGTATACGTAATGATTATACAAGATAAAACTGAATGGTTTTGATTCGATAATTCAGATGATGTGCTATAATTAGATTATGACGACCAAATAGGCTGTCGGTGTATCAAAAACGGCAGAGGTCATATTTGATGGTTTAATCAATAGACGTCGGCTTTTGAGAGTAATTGAGACTAAACAATGATTCGATATTTATCAGAGAGTCTGGTTTGGCATGTTAAAAGCAGTAACACAAATTTCTTCCCTACTTAAGCCATATAAAGATTATACTAAGACGTCCATTTCTATTGATTCATGACATGAATATAAACAACTCACACAAAATCTAAAGTCACTTTGGGACCGGATTACGGTAGAAATTAAAATCCTAAAGACTGTATTGGCAAGGCTTAACCCTTTCCCAAACAAGACCTGGTTTAGACGTCCCTAATAGAAAATGCTAGGGAAAACATTGGAACAAAAGAAGAAACTGCTGATAACCAGCAGTTTCTCCTTTTGTCGCAAAATTTTCTATGTTATATTTTACACAAATTCTATCTTTAATAACTTTAATTTTGTCATTTGTGACAGTTTTTGAAGTGGTTGGCCGTACAAATTTGCTGGAAAAAGGTTAAACTAGTAACTTGTGACAGAAATACAACGGATAATGGCATCATTAGAAACTATCCGTCATTTTTATGTCGGCGATTATCATTTCAATCTTTGTTTTATCTTCCATTAAACCTTTTATTGCTAGATTCAGCAAAGCGAGAATGGAATAAATGAATTTTCATTTTCTCGGTTAACAGTTTCATTAGTTTTCATGAATTGCTTCGAAAACATTCAAAGGCGTGATTGATTGCTCTTAATTGTAAAGATACTGGTTCTCTGGGGTTTTGTTTTCCACTTTCATGTCATTGTGCCGCTTTATTCCATTACTTTACAATGGCGGATTTTAACTACCACAAGAAAGATATTTTAAGATTTCATGTGGAGGATAAAGTACTTTAAAACGAATTTCTTCTCTTCCACCATTATGCATATTTCAGATCTTTTTGTCAAACAGAAAATATTTGCCTAGAAAATCTCCAAAGTGATTTAAAACTGCATATCTAATTTTGCTGAATGGACACAATTTTTGCATTGAAAGTTAAACATGGAAAGTTAGTTGCTAACATTTTTAGTTTCGTTGTTTCAAACATCACTTAATAAAAAGGCGTAAACACAAACAGAGGGCGTAAACACAAACAGATGTTCAAGTGATGGTTATCCCTTACCGATTCTTTGTCGTCTGGACTTCCTGTTTTGCAATTGTCATAGCAGCCGATGTTCAGATCAGATCGAATAAGATATTATTGTTTCAGCAACAACAAGGTCTACATATCCTAACCTTGAATGACCCCAGAATCGGAAGAAGAATTTCAGAAGTGGGCAACTTCGTTAAATCTTGTTTTGATATATGTGTTACACAATACTAGTTTAATGAACGTAAACGTAAAAAAATGTTAATAGTTTAGAAATGATTTAAGGTCGTATAAAAACTGGCCCTATAACGACTTTATAGAGTAACTGTTATAAGATTATTCTTATTGTATCTTTTAGAAAACAAGTGAGCATTGTCCGAGACGCCTTAGAGCTTCATTTGTCTCAAAATACTCTGAGATGTGTTATTCAGGATCATCTTTGCTCTAATGTTTAGTGGTTAAACTTAAATCTTAAGCCACAACGGCACAAGTATAAATCCTTTATCCTGTATGCTGAAGTTGAAAAAACTGTAGGGTTGGTCATCTCTGTCTTTTTGATCAGAGTCGATTTGGCATTTGACAGTTAACTGTTGGTTGAGTGGAACGTAAAAACACCATACAAAAAATCAAAGAATCGCAGGATTCGCAATAAATATGAAAACGTGATAAGATGTACCAGTTTTGCTCTTCGACCTAAGAGATATTCGAGACAACAATTTCGCAACAGCCTTACCTGCAAAGTCGGGTCTCAGACGTATATCATAACCTTGTAGTAGTTTCTCAATAGCCTCAGAGGCGTTCTCGAACTTTGCTGGCAGGTTTCCGAAGTCGTCAGTGTATCTGTAAAATACGGATAAAACATTAACCCTTTCCCAAACAAGACATGGTTTTGACGTCTCTAATAGAAAAGGCTTGGGAAAACATTGAAACAAAAAAAGAAACTGCTGATAACCAGCAGTTTCTCCTTTTGTCTCAATTTGTTTCTGTGCTGAAATATACACAAATCCTGTGATTATCCACAACCATTTTGTCGTCTGTGGCAGCTTTGTATTTGGACCAATTTTAAATTTCGTTGTTTGGGGAAGGGTTAAGTTAAATTAGGGAAAAGGCCTTATTATGACATTTAAGATCAGCATGGATCCAGATAAGGTTTTGGTGTTTACACCAATATGGTTCCAGATAAGTTTGTCTATACGTGTGCACCTACCAAGATCTATTATGTCTTCTTATCTCTCGTTCATTGTATTTCCTTTAGAAGCTTTTTAAGGGAGCAGCATTGAACTCAATTAGACTGCACTTAAGCACAGTCTGATCTGTTCCGTAAATGTCTCATAATACTTAAGACATATTTCAAGACATTCTGATGTTGATTTTATACAATGTTTGATTTACGATGGAGGATTCCCAGTTCGAAATCAAATCCGGCCTGGTAGAGGTCAACCGGCGATTAGGTTTCACAATTGAACATAATTAAGTAAGAATAAAAATTCTAGATCCAGAAAATAGATTAAAGTGACTGACTAGGGACGATACTTTTTACACTTTTAACATGTTCCTTTTAGCTTGAGAGGTTCCTTTTTATAGACGAAGGGGTTATGACATTTGTCAAGACGTTTAGACAATATCGGATGCGTTTCAAACTCTATAGGTAGGCTACCAATATTATTAGAATCATGTCGTCACTTTTCAACGAAAACCTCGTAACTGCAGCTTGTCCTCTTCTTCAGAACATTTAAAATGGTAAAAAAAACTTGTTAAAAGCTGCAGCTAGGATACTGCGTCTTTGTAAGAAAGCAGTGATGTACTGGCAAATTACCAAAACGACATGAATCGTTTCTACGAAATACGTATTATAAACATTTTCTAATAGATGTGTGAAATATCATCGATCATTGAGAACCTATAAATGGTTAAATGTCTGGGTCTCCGGAATTAAAATGAGAAAAATATTCAGTTTCTGTGTACATCTTGTAGATGCTGTAGATTTTGACTATATATGCTGATATAGCGGTGCATTTTCCTTACGATTCATTAAGAATTTGGTTAAAGCCACGGTTCGCGGCAGTTTCGAAAATTAAGCAAAATGTATTATTTACAACGAGATATCCATTGTTATTTTACATTCACAATTAAATGACGAAAAGAAACAATTTAAGCTTGACACGAAAGTATTGGGGAAAATAGTAGAAAACGATAGTTAGCGACAATATCCATTCCTTTCAATCTTTGCTAAACTGCATTTCCATTGTTAATGACATGTTTTTCTTTTTTCTGAAGTGGAATTTATAGTTTATTGGCACTTTATATCTTGGTTTAAGATAATCAAAGGTAGGATAAGGTCACACTCCACGTACATGTAGGTATGTTTACACGGATGGGGAACCACAGCCAGTTTTCTCCCCTGAATACTATCTGGAGAATAAATAGCCGATCCTAATATTTGGTTTTCTTGGATTTTACCCAAGGATTCTTCGCACCATAAAATTAACAACCAACCTATAGAACAAAGTTAATAGTATACATATCTCTATACAGAACTTAAATTTCACGTTTTATTGCGTTTTCATTGTGTGAATTTATACAAATAAAATGTTTAATTAGCAAAATGTATTCATCTAAATAGAAACTTCCCCATAGAAAAAAATGATAATCGAAGTACTGAAAGTACTGTTAGAGAGCACATTTGACAAAACATAAAATCCTCTGACTGTGACAGTTTTGCATGGTTATGTAATTTTGAACGGTCTGTGCAATCTTCATGCACATCCATCCGGGAATGTAGATGGAGTTGTATTAATATTACATTTCAATCCAACAATACAATTTTAGACTAGTCCAAATTCAAAGATGTTGCAGACGACAATTTGGAATGAATGATATGTTATATGTTTCTATCTTTTGTTATTTTGAAAACATTGTGGGATTGAAAAATTGCTTGTCACAAGCAATTTCCTCGATTTCAACATTCTTTTCCAAAGCCATTTTCTAGTGGGAGCCAACAAGAGTCACAGTGTGGAAATTGCTTAAATGAAAGTGCACCAAACACGACTCCATACAAAAGGTTGCATGATTAGGAACTCTCTGTCATAGTTCCATGCAAAGTCAACCATAAATGGATGAATGTTTTAACAATTGACAAAAAATTGAAGCCCCTTTTTTCTGTTATGCAGCATTGTATCACCAAACCGCAAATATATGTGCATGGTCGGTCATATAATAAGAAACGTTCTGTTTAAGTTTAAACCTTTTTAAACCCACACTTTTTAAGTGTTTCATTTCAAAAGTTGATGCAAACGACAAAATATCATATAAGTTTTTAATTGTACACAACATAGTTAAAAAAATATCGAGGGAAAGGAGAAAATGCTGGCTATCATCATTTTCTTCTTTTGCCTCAATGTTTCCAAAGCTTTCTCTTATAGACCCACCAAAACAACATTTTGTTTGGGGAAGGGTATCAATCCATTAACATAAATATATGAGAAGTTGAGTTAAGATCACCAAACGGCACAAGCTTTACAACAAAAACACTAAGTCTTAGAAAGACACCCACTAGAAGAAGTAAATTTCTGTCCTTGGAATATGATTCTATTTTCGGACCGTTTGGCATTGTCTAAAATTTAGGCCACATGATTTGACCGCATGGCCTGCATGACCCAATTATGAATTGTTGCAAATTACTACACCGATCTCTTGTCGATATAAAACTTGTTCACAATTTTTTGCCTAGATCATACAGGCAGTATATTTTATATACTGACGTGCCTGATTGTAGACTTTTCTTATTGTTATTTAGATCTTTTTATCTTGTTTGGGAGGGACTATTTTCCATGAGTATAGTTCCGATGTTGTGTGATTTGCAAAGTACTTTGGAAGGTCACAGCATAAGAGAGGTTATACTCTCTAAAAACAAAGGTGATTTGGAGAAAGGACCGTCTAAATGTATATTTTTCCTTGTGAAACAAGAGAGGGTGACTGGCTGCGGTTCCCAATTTATCTTCTCTACCTAAAAAAATCAAAATGAAACAAAATTAAGGTAGATATTGAAAGGGAATGATAAGTCTGTAACATAAATCTTCTAACCAGACATAAAGATAGACAAAAGATAGACAATAGATAAATATTGACCGATTTTGGCCTGGACGAAAAGTGCAAAATATTGACAGTCAGATGTCGACCAGTGTACTTAACACTTTCCCTAACAATGTATAATTTTTTATGTCGTTTTCAGGTAGAGAATTTGAACCATTAAGAGACAATTATATTTTTAAGCGTATGCTTACGAATGAAGTCTCTTTGTACATTGTCATTGATACTCAAGTGGACCAAAAACCGTTTCAAAATGTAGTAAGACTTTACTTTTCTATTACAGACAGCTTTGGGATTAGTGAGATAATTTTCTAACAGACAAAGGATAGACAATATTATAGATGTACGAGATCCAGTGTCTAGAAATGCAACATATTGTCACTCAGACGTTGACCACTGCAGCTTTATAATTCGATTTTGGTCACCGATCGATCAAACGCAGCTTCCCTTCATAAAATTTCCCAGGCTAAAGACGCAGTATCAGTATATTATGAACATTTGGACACTGTTATTAAATACCATTTTAATGTAGTAAAGTTTTAATATATAGTTTGAGATAATATGACGTGACTATTGTGACATTTTATACCACTACTGCTGGATCAGTCTGTGTACGATATTTGTGGGCATCTAAGATCCAGATCCTGAATGGGTACTACTTCTTGGTGTATTACTATATTTTATTGCTATAATTTATATTTATATGTGATTGAATAAAGAATTTAAAACTAAGAGTATAACAATATTTAAACAGTAATGTTAAAAGTGCGGAAGTCATATTTTGACCCATTGTTTGGAAATCATATATCTTTTTCACTGAAATGTAAGACTACTTTAGATACTTTAGATTCATTTAGATATTTACATGGCCTTTATTTTCAAAGGAAGGGCAACCACGTATTCTTCTTTTTTCAAAATTTATTGTAAAAACAAAGCCCCATCGGAGTTAAAACGCGCTACTAACGCGTAAATAATTATATAAAGATAATCAGAAATTAATGAGCACGTGCCTGATATCTGTTTTTCTATTAGGAAGTACGTCAAGTCCATCACAAGCACCCTTCCTGATGGACGGATCTACTGATTTGAACTCATTTTGACCTTCTCTTGGGATTTTCCTTCTCTAATCTTAATGAAACGAATTAACACAAAATATTTTTGACAAAAAAGATCACAACTTAACATTTCTTAATTTCGACTTTGTGACAGTTTACCATTTCTTAAACAAAGCCCTGTATTCACGAACCTTTTATTTTGGAAAAATAAAACAAAACAAGAAGGTGATGAAAACGCTATCAATCAGTATTTTCTCTTTTTTCCAAAACATACTCTACTCGTAAGGTAAACATAAAACGATAAAGATCCTCACAAAAGTATGGATACTTGGAATTCAATTTTAAGTTTTTCTTAGGAAAACGCTAGTAATCGCAGTTAGAAGTGTGCCTTGCACAATATCAAGTCTAGCGGATGCCAATAAACTGCAGTTATTCTTAATATCTGATGGAAAATTTGTTGTAAATATTGATTTAAACTATTTAAAAGGGCTTCACAGAAACTGCTGCCTGAGTATTGGTATTCCCTTCTGAATTCAACGCCTTAAGCGATAGAAATTAAACCAGTATGTCAAGAGCTCTAGATTTGTAAAATTTTAAGCAATTCGTTAAAAGAAAAAAACTCTTTTCATGTACATACTATCGGCTAATTAGCTGGCCTATCATTTTACCTTTCGTAGATCGAATATTCAATTCTTTTTATATAACACACTTGTCACACCGGTTGAAGGCACAAATAGCTTCGTTTATGGTGTGTTTGTTGTCCGTATTACCGTTTACGTATTTGCTGACTCTACAACTAAGAGAGTGCGTGAGAGTTTTCGAATCCATATACAATTTACTTGAGAAGAAACTATATTTGTATGTGAAATTTGGTCTTTCATTTGGACGGTCATTTGGGCGGTCAAGGCAATAGAGCAGTTTGTAGCTCTCCGGACTCTCTCTCATGCCTTCTCGAATAATCTAAAAATGGTAAAAGAAAAGAAAGGAATTCATGGTTAGGTGATTCAGCCATTGCAATTGAGCATTTGAAATGGGCGTTAAATCCCATTCAATCAATTCATTTAGAACTACCATTGATTCTGAATTGTCTGAACATAACGGCGGTTTGGTCAGTATAAATGTCATAAAGAAGTTGCCAAAGAACACGTCCTATGTTGTTGCCATATGCCACGTTCTTTACTGTCACGAGGAGTCATCACAAGGTAAATACAGTAAAATGGCGTCATTTCTATCATATAACATCATTAAAAGAAAATAATTTTGACGGATTCGTATTCTGAAAACGATGGATACTTTTAAATGTAGGGCCGTGTTTCGTCTTAAGGTATTGTACTCCTAATCAGATTCCCGTGACGTCGGAATTATTCGGGCGCGGTCGTAAACATTCGGCGGTAGAACTTTCCAACCCTTATGCATGTTTTATACTAGAGTTTAAAAAAGAAAAGAATAATAATAATAATAATAATAATAATAATAATAATAATAATAATAATAATAATAATAATAATAATAATAATAATAATGATGATAAGAAGAAGAAGAAGAAGAAGAAGAAGAAGAAGAAGAAGAAGAAGAAGAAGAAGAAGAAGAAGAAGAAGAAGAAGAAGAAGAAGAAGAAAAAGAAGAAGAAGAAGCAGGAGAAGAAGAAGAAGAAGAAGAAGAAGAAGAAGAAGAAGAAGAAGAAGAAGAACAGATAGATCTAACAAATTTTATCCGACATGTATGAATGGAAGAATACTGTTCCAGAGAAATGGGTTTAAACATCTTCTTTCTTTCCTAAAGATGTCCAGCTGAAAGAATCAAAATTAATATGTACATCAAGAGTACAATGAACTCACATTATCAGAAAAGTGCATGATTTATCACCCATAATCATGAAATATGAAGAAATGTCAAGAAGCTACTGTGTACAAATCGCGGAAGGATATGGAACGAGGGTCATTATTGTGTGCCGATGCTTTTCAACAAAAACTTCGTAACTGCAGCTTGTTTTAAGCTGCAGATATGAGGTTTTTGTTGAAAAGCGAAGCTGTAAGGCACTCCTGGAAGCCGACCATCATGTGCAGACAACCAGTCTAAGTTGTTTCAGTTTCATCCTCTCTAACAACACAAAAACAACAAAAAGAACATTCCAAAGTGATACTACTCTTGATTTTTACAGGTATAATTCATAGACAAGTTACAGCTGGTTTCATTTGACCTGACACTGGCCTGTATGAAAAATGTGTTCATTTTTTGCGTAAAGCTTAGCATTCCTAAACAGGACTTGTATCAAAGTACACAGATATAAAAGGTATACATGAAAAATTACTGAATTGATATTTTAAAAAAAGTCCATGGTTGTAAGGACCTCTATGGATAAGGCGAGAAATCTCCCTAAATGGCTCTAATGGAAAAGTCAATTTTCTAAACATGCAAAATGATGATTATTTTGAGCTATATTGTTAGATGGATACCTAAATCCGATAAAAAGTGATGTTGTTCAATCAAAACGATTCGACATGTACATATAACTCTTGGTTTCTGTACCTATCCCCAAAAGTACATTTTCTTACCCCAACGGTATTCATTTAACCAGAATAAAGTTTTCTATGATTTTATTAGCAAGATTTTTTCTGTAAAAGTAAGGACAATTGGTGTTGAAATCATATACCAGTTTTTGTTTTGTCCTTAATGTGCATGCGCATCATTGAAACGAGTTTAAAGGCGAAATCTTCCCGCCAAAATTATGGCAATTGGTATATGAGTACTATTTTTAGTATAAAAGTATGTTCCACTTCGTGACTCAGGTAATCCTTTTTACCAAGGAAGCATTATGGTCAAGTGGCACAACATATGTCAATGGGAAGCTGGGTCAAGGGGTGGAACGATGTTCACCAGCCTATGGAAGGTAGGTATTCCTCAGTTTTTTGGCGGGAAAGTGCGCTTTTAAAGTTGTTTAAATGATGCACATGCGCAATACGGACAAAACTAAAGCTGCCATATGATGTCAACATCATTTATCCTTGTATCTGTAGAAAATAAATTGGAAATAAAACAAAAAGAAACTTCATTTTACGTCTATGAACACCGGTAGTATAAGAAAATGAAACAATTTAGGCGGGCAAAAAAATCAAGAGTTATCTGCACCTTTGGAACTTTATAAATGGCAAAAACTGTATTCGTTTCATTTATTTATCTTCCTAACCATAAAGCTTAATGTTGTTTCTCAATTAAAATTTTGTTAGTTTTGAAAATTGACCCATCGCGCTGAGCCTTTTAGGATGATCTCTCGCTTTATCCATAGAGGTCCTTTATGATAATAAAAGCTAAAGTTGCACTGCAATGCGTTATTATAACGGGTATTTACATGTACATGTACATGTAAATAGCTTTAGGAAATTTCAAACTATTTTCTTACACGTTTGGTAAATATTTCTAGATATCGAATTACAACAAGTCAAATCGTAACAAGTATTTATTTAGTGATAAAAATCAGGAAAACGTATCATTTGGTGCGCCCAATGTGGTGGAAGTGATAAAAGTTACTTTACATATATTCGGATATATATAGAACTCCGGACTACTTGTATATAATCCAATAAACTGTCAGAATGACGGTTACAGAAAATAAATCACCTTCCATCTGGAGGTATTACCCGGCGATAACAAAGAAAACACATTGTTATTTCCTTAGGCCATTGTTTCAAAATACATGTATTGTTGAAATATGGAAATGTGAAAATTTTCTCCTTTTGTAGCGCATGTATAATTATCATTAGCTATTATTCAGGCATTTTTGTTAAAAAGTTTTCATATCCAATGATAAAAGACAAGGTCAGAATCTGTATTTTGACATTTAGTAGTATTTCCAAAGACAACATCTTTATTTCAACCGCAAAACTCAAGTTATTTGTCTCGTTTTTCAGTGATAAAGTGTTACGTTACATATATTCGGATATATCTGGTTATTCGGAGTTCTTGTAGACAATCCAATAAACTGTCAAATTGACGGTTACAGAAAATAAATCACCTTTCAACTTGCGTATTGCCTGGCGATTACATTGAAAACACGCCGCTTTTTCATTCGGCAAATGTGTCTAAATATTCAATAGAAAAACACGAAACGTCGACGCTTAAATTTTCTCAATACAATAATGGAAGAGGATCTTTTGATTTGTTCCTAAAACACAAATAAGAACCATTCCCCTATTTTATCTGCGATAAGAGTTTAACAGAGAATCGAAACAATGTACATGTCGTATCAAATAAATAGGACAACTCTAAACGGAGAAACTTTGTAGACAAACGTCATTGATTTTCTGCCTTTCATTGTTGTTGTTTACTCATGTAGTTCATCTTGCAACCCAAACTTAAATTTGCAATGACATATTATTTAATAATTTAGTTTCCAATGCTTTTCGAAATTAAAAGCTTACTACTCCGAACGATTTAGCAGTCATTGACAGTAACCAATCAATTAATTCAAAGCTGTGAGCTACAAATGGAATGATCTAATTAACGAAAGGAAGTCAGTCAAGAGTATGTCGTTTTAATTTTGTTACATGTTTCATTCCAAATCCGGTCAACAATGTTAATGAAGATTGAAAGCATAGTATATACCTATACTTACTAACTGAAGTTATAAAAACTTCAATCTAGTCTTGTACTTTCTATTCTTTCACAAAAACTATTCTCGAATAAATTCTCACAAACCAAATCATTTAATGATTACAAAAGACATTGATAAAATTCAAGATGAAAATATGGTTGCAAATTATGGATCGATACTTTGCTCTTTTTTCTCAGAAAGTTTCTCTCTAATTAAATTATTCATTTACTGGTTTTGAAATGATGGCAGAATTAAGAGTCTCTTATAAATACTTAAGAATGATGTTCAGATGTAACAAAAATGTTTGTTGTGTTAATTGTCCATTGAACATTTTAAACCAATTCTTTTGTAAAAACACAAAAAGTTTCTAAAAACTAGGCCTTCCAAATAACCGAACACACATATACTTCAAGACGAATCTAGAATACTTATAGCAATCACGTTATTAAACAACCTGTTCTTTAACAAACTTTTCGCATTACTCATTGAGATAGTATTACTATCCAAATGTATATTCCATCATTTAATTAAAGTGACATTTCAGAATTTTTTGTCATAAATTTTACTTTTATTTTTATCTGAAAGAGCGTATTTCCTTATGAAAATTCTGAAAATTTCGAGCCAAAATATCGCGCCGTTTACGAGAAATTTATATTTTTGTGTTAAAATTGGACAATTTGTTGTGGACAACAGTTCGGATTTATATGCAATTTATCGATTATGTCTCAACTTTAAATGCGTGTTTCTCGCTTATTGGCAACAACTTCAAAAAACCAATAGTATTTATACTCATTAGAATAACCAATCTTGGCATCAAAACATACTTTAAAAAATTGAAATTGGATTGAAATGTCCCTTTAAATGAAACAAAATCTCTTTCTTTGAAAATGAATTACTTTTGAAAAAAATGTGAATATAAGTTTTTAGTGTTTTTAGTGTTTCAGTATGTGATGTTTTCAACCCGTCCTAAAAAGACTTTGTTATGAAGTCCCTGGTAGAAAAGGTTTATTAAGAAATCATTGAAAGATAAGAAGAAATTGCTGTTGATGAATAATCTTTCTTTACCCCTGGATATATCTGTGCAAAGAAATAAGTACTGTCTAATTTTAATAACAAAAATTATTCATCTGCAACTTAAAAAAAAAATGCGGACGGCTCTAACCTCTTGTCGTTTGTGAAATCGTCGGTGTTATTGCAAAACCTCGTAACCCCAGCTTTAATCAAGCTGGAGTTATGAGGTTTTGCAATAATACCGACGAAATGGTTTTGGGAAATCGTCGGTGATTTTGCAAAACCTCTTCAAGCTGGAGTTACGAGGTTCGGTGTTTTTGCAAAACCTCGTAACTCCAGCTTTAATTAAGCTGGAGTTACGATGTTTTGCAATAACACCGACGTAATAGTTGATGCCCAACAAATGTAGTGTAGCTTACCCCTCTGTAAAGCAGAAGATGGTGACTAGGGTCAGTAGACATCCGAATATATCCATGACACGAGTAAACAAACATTGGTAAGAATACAAATAGAACGATGTCCGGTCTGTATTGACAGTGCACTACATTATGCCCAACACATAGATATTAGTCTGAACCAGAAATAATGAACGACCATCACAAAATATCAACACTGACAAAAGTGCTTTTGTTGTGCACTGCTAGATCTTTACAAACATTCACATTCTATAAACAGTGTCAATTGTATTTTTGTTGCGCAATTTTATATTGCCTTATTAAACCACGATTGACAACTAAACGGCGATGTTTAATGTTTGACATGAAAAGTAAATGAGTACACCAGACTAAAAAGTGTTTATATTTATTCCAAGTCAATCACAGAAACATATATGTATAATATTCATACGCAATCCTAATCGTACGAAGACATTGAACTCTGTGTTAGAATGACGCCAGTGATTCTAGCCTCACATGGGACGCAAATATCAGAACACGTTGACTGAAAATTCTCCTCACACACGAGTTAAACAGTCCACGATCAATGTTTCTTTTGTGGCGAGAACCCGCCTCGTGCATGTTTTGTGTGGGAATCACCAATATTCACAAACAAAATGTTCCAACATGTCCCATAAAAGTGAATATAGCGAATACAATTTTCATCTCACATAACGAGCGATCGACCACGGCGTATTTTCTGGCAGAACATTGAAAGAGACCGATTGAGAGTGTTTATCTGCCGAACTGCGGGTCTGAATAAGGGAAAGAGAATGAATCAATCAAATTCAGCTGTAGTTTATGGATTATTGTTAGAGAAGGTTTTGCTTCCCTTTCACCGATGCAGGCTCTTAAAGTTGCCCTTTTCCATTCACCAGAATCTGTTGTTTTAGTCTCTTTTGTGGCACCAGTAGTTAGTCAAAACACATATAAGACCCAAAAATAGTTTATACCAAGGGCAGTCCTAATTACTTGACGAAAACCTTTGGTCATTTTAAAATGGAAACTTTCGAAGAAGAAGACAAAGCACATAGATATACATGTACATTAATCTATTAAAAAAATGTAATGTAATAATTCGGAGGTATTAGGAAAACATAGCATGTTCGTCTGTTTTATGATGTTTATCCAACGAATTTTCTTGAAAAATAGTCCAGATTTGCGACGATCGACCACAGCAAAACTTCTGATAGAGTTTTCAGTTCGACTGATTTAGAGTGTTTATCTACCGAGCTGTTAGAGAAGGTTTTACTTCCTTTTCACCGATGCAGCTCTTAAAAATCCACTATTCTTTTTTTCTAGTCGGCCCATTTTTAGAGTGGTACTCAATATTAGAGTCCTTTTCTAATAAACACTTCGGTACGACAAAACTCGAAACTATTGCCACATCACACAATTTTGACTATTCAATAAATGAATACCGGTATTTTCCAGACGTTGCTACAATGCCGGTCAAAATATTTTGATAACAATGTGAAAAAGGAGGCAAATGTTGAGAGGTTACTTGCAGAAAGTTAACAGAGGCCGATTGACATGGATCCATGTTGGTTCTTATGTCATAAGTCGATGGCTCAGCGCGAAACGATTGTAACTGCCTATAAACATATTACAGCAGTTACAACCGTTTCGCGCTGAGCCATCGAAGTGCCTTTAATTTTTAAGATCACGGCTCATTTTCCAGCATCGATGCTTACTATGGTAGTTTTTGAAATGACGCAACTTTAGTCTTGTACTCTGATATTAAGATGGTCCAGTATTCATGAAACATTATAAATCGCCTCTCTTCGATCCACCATTGTGACTTACAACATAACCCATGGCGCGAGAGAATAATAAACCCATTCAATATCTTGCTTATTACGTGATTCAACGTTACGCTAGAAATGTAATAACTATGCAAATATGGCGTATACCAATGATTGCTGTTCCATGAAATTTCCAGCGAAAAAAATCTTCGAATACGTTGGAAAATGTCAAAATAAGCCCTTTCATGGTATTATTCGAAGGTAGCCAACGATGTTTGCATTTGTATGCCATATCTGCAACTTTTATGAGTTTCAACATGTCTCATTTTATTATGTTTGATTTTCCTTTATGTAAAATGACTTCCTTTCACACATTTTTTATGATTCAAGTACAATGTAAGTTACATATTTCCCAGACAGCATCTTCTTGAACTGGTCAAAAGTTAAACAAGACACTGGCGTAGCTGGCCGAAAAGAAAGTGTACGCAAAACGCATGCCTAATGTATCAGGGGAGGTTTGATGGCGGGCTCCATATTGCTGGGAATGGGTCTTGCGGCAATAAAAACAAAAAAAAAAAAAACATTTTTTGTACATTTTTTTGCGTGTGTACGCAATTTCGTTTTTGCGAACGGGTTGCTATGCCTATGCAAAAGGACGATGGTTGTCCTAATTAGCTCACTTGAACCAAGATGACATGACCGAAGAGAGCAAGTTTGTCCATGTAAATGGTACATGACTCAATACTTTCTGTTCCGTTCAGGCTGAAAATAAAGCTTGTCCAAGATCTTACATACACACACCTTTACCGTTTTGTTGGAATCTTTCTGTATTTGTGACTGTAAGACTGACCCCTCCCCTAAAAAAACAACTCATAAACGGCAAATGTGGATACTTCAGGGGTACACAACCCAGGAATAGCTGAAATCATGATAAAGATGACAATTACATTCATGCAAATTCTAATACTAGCGAACATTTTGTCGGCAATTATTGTATTGATCGGTCAACTATTGTAGATGCTATAATGTAAATAATATTAAATCAACAACTTAAAACATTTTAGTCCCATCAGGCCGATGATCGAACTCATACGAGAACGTATACTTATAGTTATACTTGGTTTGACCAAGTTAGATCCAGAACGATTAATGTTATGGATGCCAAAGTGTAGGCACCAAATTGTTAAGAGATGGACGGACGGATGGACGGACGGACGACGAAGAAAGTGACCACACTAGCTCACAATTCCATAGAAAACATAGGCAAAATAAGTTTGCTTGAATCAAATTTTCTTTGAGAATTAACTAAATGTTGTCCAGCTGTCTTTCATACATCATTTATCAAAAACCAAGGATTTCCAGGTTTTTTGTTTACTATTCTGAAAACTAGAAAGCCTGTACGTGTAATTTTAGAATGAGAATGTATATCCTTTAATAATTGCATATAAATACGTATGTGTTTAAAGAAACGTGTTTACAGAATTTCATAGCGTATGAGAAGTCCTGACAAATGAGTTCTTACTTGTAATTCCGTTTGGTAAGAACCATGTTTTGACCCCAATCATCAGATTTGACATTTTACAAAGGTCATGTAGACATAACATATTAGTTTATATTATATAGTATAATTGGTTGTCTCTGGAAAAAATGACAAATGTTAAAAGCATTGACTCTGGGCGAAAAGGCGCGCTGTGTCTTTGGTATAATTGGATGCTATGTAATTGTATTTGAATAAACAACATCATAACATCCATCTTTACGTATGATAAGTCCAAAAAGTACCCCGTGCTTATCGAACATCATTATGGTTCATATATAATCCTCGAATGTGACGAAAACAAAGACAAATAAGACAAAAAAAAAAGGTTTAACACAAGTTTTGTTTCCACCAGATGTTTACTTATCCGTTGAAAAAGTTTTCTAGTTGGAGCATTTCTAAGAACAAAGTTTGTCAATTGCAAGTGCTTTCAATAATTGTCCTCCCTACAAACATTTGCCAAACTGTAAACTCTTGTTCTGAGCGTTCGAATATGAATGTATCCAAATCCTTGCTTTCCATTTATATATATTTTGTCGTCTGCAATAGCTGGTCATTCTGATCTGTTGTCGTCTGGGAAAGGGTTAATTTTTAGCCAGACTATTGCCGTGTCAAATAATAGCAATGCCACATAAAGGCCAAATGACTGCCTGATTTTCTCCCTTTTCTTGTAATTGGATGTCAAATCGACATTAATCAATGCAATTGATGGGCTGAGTGGTTTTAATTCAATACTGCACAGTGACGCATTTTGACTAACTCACAAGAAAAAGGCTTGGGAAAACATTGTGGCAAATGAAGAAATTGCTTGCGACAAGCAATTTCTTCATTAACCACAATGTTTTCTAACCCAAAATGGAAATATTTTTCTAATTCTATCGGCTTGAAATTGTCGTCTGCAACACCTTTCAAATTGGAAAAGTCCAACATTTTGCCGTCTGGTAATGGTTTAATGCCGCTTTATACATTTCTGTAGTTGTATTGCGAAGGCTGGTGACCATACCGGTGACATTGACATTTTCCAGACAAAAACAAATGCAGAGCTACGGGTAGGAGGGTGTGATGGCTTTTCAAAATGATATATTTTACCAAATGTTCATCTCACCCGATATTGAAGGTACTCACCAGAATTGTCTCATCAAAACACAGAGTTTGGGATTTGAAATAATAATAAAACATGTCTTCGTCCCCCTTATCTGTTTCTCTGCAAATGCATCCAAAAATCAAAGTCGATCTACGAGCTTGTCATCCCCCAAACCGAAAGCAACAAACAATCAAACAAACAAACAAAACAGAATGTTTATTCTCATCATGGTTAAATGGGTTATATAAACTGACCTTGTTTCAAGTTTGATGATGATAATTGCTTACATACATAAGAGACGAACATGCGAGAAATCAGTTAAACAACACCGAATATTTTATTCAGCACAGAAACAGCTGTTTGTTGAGTCCAAATTGGAGCAGATACACAATGTATGGGACTAATCCGAGCCTTCTCTGATGAAAATTCGCTCTTTGATATTTGAATGTCGCTATGTAAATAGCGATATCCAAATAGCAAAGAGCGAATTTTCACCAGAGGAAACTCGGATTAATATGGGACGAAATATCTCTTACTTTACAAATGCATTTGAATACAGAAGAAAATTGAAAATACAAGAGAAAAATATTGGAGTATTTATAAATACGAATTCGAAGCACACAACTAAACAGCTTCTTGGAGAAGTAGCCAATAACGCAGGCTGCTTAACACAAAATTTCTCTAAGTCTTGTAAGAGTCGCTTCCCTTTGTTTGTTTTATCAGATTATTTAGCTGTTACAATTTTAGCTGCAGTGAATTCTGTTGGACCTTTCGTTAATATTTGAATATCTGATAGTTCGCAATCACCCTGAAATTATTGCGAGAAAAGTGTATAAAAGTGCAATATTAAAAGGGGGAAATGTAGATCTATATATTTCTACAATTCAAGAAGATTGTGACGTAAAATGTACTAAACGAAAAAAAAAAAAAAAAAAAAAAAAAAAAAAAAATAACCCGACTTGTGATTTGTGACATAAAATTCATGGTTATATCTGAATTTAAGACTCGCCTTTTATTCTTTTCCTCAGAATCATGCATGAAAACGAGATGTTTAAGATAAGAGTCTGATAGAATTTATGATGGGAGGGAGGAATGTAAAATGAGAGATGGTAAGAGAGATAGAAGAATATTTGAATTTAAGAGTAAATGACAAATCTTTATTCATTGCCTACGAGGGGCGTTCAATTAAAAGTGGTACTAATGGTCAACCATACCTCACGGTTCTAAAGAACTAGTTGTGCTTGCGGCTATCTGACGGGAAAATTGCTGTCTATACTTGGTCAAAATTCGAGACAAATTCGTTGACTCTTTCAAAAGTTATAGAACTTTTAAGTTGGTTCAGTCGTATACACTGGCTATTTCGCTGTGTGCAAAATGGAAAACGAACTGAAGTAGGGTGTACGGGTCTACATTAAAGGTCGCATAAGCGTTGAAATATCTGCATCACGTGTATATAATGAACTATATCAGATTCTTGGACATTCGAACGTTGAATATACGTCAGTTTTTGGGAAGATAATAAAAATTAAAATCGGTAAAACTGGCCTGAATGATACCCCCCTCTCGGGCAACCCGGGTAGAGCTAGTACTCAAGCAGATGTTGCTGTAGATTCCGACATGACCGAACAAGACGCATGGTTCAATATGCAAGAAATAGCAGATAAAGTTGGTTTTTCATCGGGGACATGTTATACAATTTTGACGAAAGGGTTGAAACAAAGAAAGGTTCATGCCCATTGGGTCCCCCACCTGCTGCCTTAAGGACAGAGAGCCACCCGTGCAAAATATGCTTTGAAATGGTGCAATAAATGCAACAAATGTGGGCTTTCTGAGCTTTATACATATGATTGAACAATAATCTACTATTATGAGCACCAATGGCGTGTCATTAGCAGGCAATGGTTGCGAAAAGATCGGACAAGGTCCGTATTAGCCAAAAAATTAAAAGCGCGGCAAAAGTTTTGTGCGCGGTAATTTTCAAATATAACGGGTATATTGTTCAAATTACTGTTTCAATTAGTACAACTTTCGGCGGTCATTCATACAAGAAATGTATGTCGGCGAAAGTAAAGAAATATCACGAAAAGAGCAGGTCTAGGACCGGCTAAAGAGGCATGGTCCATGATAAATTGTCCATGATTGTCCATGTCCAAATCCATGATAACGGAGCTGTCCACAGGTGTCCTCTTGTCCAAGACTTCCTGGAAGAGACACACGCTGCACAGCGTCTTCATCCACCCTTATAGCCGGGCTTAAGCCTGTGTGGCTTTTTTGTGTTCCCCATGATGACGAAAAAGGCCTCTGGGCGTCGGTATAGGCCTTCATGTTCCATATGAAGTGCAATTTTCCAGTGTCTGCGGGGTGTTCCAAAAGAGGCCCATTTATTGGCATATAAGTAATGGATCTCAAAACTTTAGAAGTGTGTGGGTGTCAAAAAGGATTACTTCGAAGGATTGAAGAAACTTAAAATTGAATTGCGACATAACTATGGCTTATAGAAACCCAGTTCCAAAACTAATTGAACGTCCCTCGTACACAAACAAATGGGCTCATTTCTAAAATAAATATCCCTTTCCCAAAACAAGACCTTTGAGAATAGTCTTGGGAAAAATTGAGGTAAATATGGATAATCTGCTTTTCTCCTTTTGCTTCAATATTTTCTGTGCGACATTATGCATTGATCCTATCTTTATGAACGCCTGTTTTGTGTTCCTCAGCATATTCCATAGTAGGGTACCATATACATTGTCGTTTGGGAGAAGGTGAATCTGAGTTATTGAAAAGTAAGTAGTTCGTCTTTGGGCAATGAATACTTCTTTTACCTTTACCATAACGTCATCATTTAGGTTGATCTATTAAATCTGAGGTGACATCAAATTGCCATTTCATATTTGAAATTATACCTATACTAGTTATTATAATGCATTTAAATGATGTCAGTTGTTTAGAAATTGTTGCTGATAAGCCGAAAAAACGACTTTAAAGTTGAGTCATGGAAATGACAAATTGTGTCTACAACCGAAATGTGGTAAACGACAATTAGTTTGATTGAAACCAAAAGTATTTATTCCTCGTAAACGTCACAATAGCTTGGCTTGAAATTGTCATAATTGTCAAAGAAAATATACTCTTTCAGATGAAAGAAAAGCAAAATATGAAAAATATTTATATCTTAAAGGAGCTACAAACGGCAAAATAAATGAAACTTGATATGTAGATTTTTTGTATCGTATAAAGCATGACAAATATATTTTCTTCATTTTTATAAATGCTAAGATTATTTTTTTCTCAATAATGGTTATTAGGCCCTAAGTCAGAATATCTGTTTTGTAAAATGAAATTGATCCAAAATTATGCCATTACATATACTCCACATTTTTTTCAATTTAATAGATATATTAAGAGTTCACCAGTGGCGCTGGGTCGGGACAAATTATTTTAAGAGAAGTATTGTAATTCTTCTTCGCACAAACGTGGCGTTGTAAAATCTTATTCATAGACATTAAAATGGTAGACTTGCTCTACTTATGAAAGTGCATTGCTGCCTACCTTGGAATCTGTTTACAAAGTAGTAAAGCAAGCTTCCGTTGCTTAATCCAAATCCGAGTTTCCTCTGATGAAATTCGCTCTTTGATATGTTGATGAGCGACATCAACATATCAAAGAGCGAATTTCATCAGAGAACGGATTACTTAATCCTAGATAAATCCATTTTGTAAAAGACCAATATTTTTTAGAATATTCTTTAAATGTTTATATTGTTCTCGGTTTGTTCTCGATTGTCGATTATCCATATTGAAGTAAACGCAAACGATACATAGAGTAATCTAAATGAAAATCCGGAATGCAGAATAATCTTAAGTAAGTGCTGGAGTTTTCTGTTTCTTTACATAAAGAACCAATAAAGGCGCATAATGTTATGTATGTACAAAAACACTCAAGTGAATTAAAGAACACAAATCAGATTTATATCATCGGTGTAAACTATTTTGATAAAGGAATATTTTCCCACTTGTCATTTTTCTGATAAAATGTGGTTTTGTATATGATATTGAATAAAATAATATGTCGGTGTCTAGTGGACGTAAAACCCTGTATCAGACAAACGCTCAAGCCACCAAAAGACCTTGAATATTCCACGAAAATTATCCAATGGTTCTGGCATTGTCTTTATATCAATTTTTATCCTGCTAATTCTGTAAACGTGTGTCATTAGATCCGATATTTAGAGCTATATATTTATTTCTATTCCCATCATGTCTGTAAAATTGCATAATATCATATCAAAGGTCATATTTGAATAATTAGTTTTAACACATGAATTCTTCCTTCAACTGTGCCAGCCAATAAGGAGCCAGTGGATTCCTTCATGGTTGAAAACACTATTATTTACTACAAAACCTTTAACATCACAAACAGCCGAATTCGTTAAAATAAGATACAATAAAACTATAACGTTATCAATCAAATAAGTTCGTTTTGGCCCAGGTACATGTCTGTAGGCTTCTCTATGGTCGTGCGTACATCGCACTATTTTGAGGTTATTTAACACAAACCACGAGTACAAGTACCTACGACTGGAAGTTGTAACAAAAATTTAGCCTTGTCCAAATTAAAAGATGATGCAGACGGCAATTTCAAACAGCTGGAAATTTACTGTTTTTGGTCTTTCTGTGGAAAAATATTGTGGAATATGAAGAAATTGCTTGTTACGAGCAATTTCTTCGTTTTCAACAATGTTTTCCAAAGCCTTTATCTTTCGAGGAGTCAAAAAGAGTCAATGTGTAGGAATTGAATATGGCGTCGAAACTTTAACTCTACTGTAAATGTCCTCTTGAATAAAATAATGGCAAGCAGACGTACAAGATGTGAAGGCATAAGTCAGTCCGTTTCGTGTTTCCGTCTGAAAAACAATTACCGAAATGGGTATTTTATGGATGTTATTTATCAAGCAATTCTAGTAGGAGTTAATAGCATCATATTCAATTCTTAAAGGAATAAAATAGTCTGCTATATATTGAATATTAATCTCCAAGCAGGGGAATCCTACGATGATATCTTGGAATGTTTTAAGCGATTAAAATATTAAAGGAATACAGAATAGGACCAAAAAGTTATACTTTCACCAATTTATATCTCCGGGGACAATGAATTCCTTATTTATTTTCGTTGATGTTAAACACGCACACTCCTACCGAATTGACAATGATTTCGGTACGTATTTCTAGGATCATTTGAATAAAAAAGCGCCTAATCAGTCATTTAACCCTTTCCCAAACAAGACCTGGTTTTGGCATCCTTAATAGAAAAGGCTCGGGAAAACATTAAAACAAAAGAAGAAACTGCTGATAACCAGCAGTTTCTCCTTTTGTCTCAACAATTTCCATGCAATATTTTACACAAATTCTATCTTTGATAACTTCCATTTTGTCATTTGTGGCAGTTTTTGAAGAGGATCATCCTATTTTTTGTTATTTGGGAAAGGACAGAGACCGATGTGAAAGGAGGATTGAAGTCATAGATTTATTTTTTGACACAAAGAACGATTAAATTTTTCGCCATTTTTTTGTAGTGCGTAATAAAATGATGCTACAAAATGTATGAAGTCGCTTCTCCCTCTATAGAATACCGGATATTTAAAAAAAAATATTTTGTTTTACACCATTGCTTATGTGGCAATTGTAAAAACTGGTCCGAAGAGAACGGAATTGAAGACTACAAAATCGATGTCACCAAAGTTAGTCAATCCCTAATGTGATGATTCACGCGACGTCGGAATTATTCGGGCGACGTCGTAAAATTGGATACGTAACGAATGTTAACGACGTCATATGAAAAAAATCCGACGTCGCGTGAATCTCAATAGGGATGGCCTGCCTAAATTCCGAAGTTTCAGAATAATATCTGAACGTTTTTTTAAGTTATCTGTAATTGGATCATAGTGTTTGTTTTACGAGTATATTAAGAAAAGTATTAAGGTAAGGTTGGACTCGAGGGTTACTCTTTATCGGCCCAATGATTTTTGTATTTGTACACATGTTGTAAAGTAACATTTCTGGAACAAAATATAAACAAATCAGGGCAAGTTTCCGTGCTCGTTTTCGTTTAAAGATTATCTGCCCTTGACTAGTAATGGCTATTTTCGCAAAATTACCATCATGTTTTGAAGTCATATAGCAAGTTTTTCTGAATAGGTAATTGCAAATGTTATATCAGTTTAGAGACATATGCGCAAAAGTGCTGATATGATTGAAAGAAATATATTAAAACCCTTTTTCATTTCGAAATCTAAATCACCAAATTACTGATTCTCCGAAAACCATATAAAACAATATTGATTGTTGAAAGATACTTATCATTAGAATTTCCATTCTTCCACAAAACAACTTTTTCAAATTCTAGGTGTTCAAACCATTGTCTGTCTAAATGTTGAAAAGGGCCGACATGAAAATGAAGATTACAATTTCTGATTTTCAATTTTTGTTTGACAAGAAATGTATACACCGTGGGTCATCCAGTAAATAGTGAGACAGTTCCAATCGCAGAAATATCTTGACTTATATTCTTTCAATTTTCCTATATTCCTTCAATATAGGATCTTCCCTTTTTAATGACTAAATTAAATCAGCGGAAAAAGCTTCTTATTTCAGTGGCTAGGCAACCAGAGTTAATGCGTCACATCTGCTTGACCACGTCTACTTCCAATGCATTTAAATCCTCAAAACGCACTCATCGCAATGAGTTTTTCCCTTAGAAGTGACGGGCGACGTTGTCAAGCAGAATAAATGTCGTACGTCCATGCACCTGTGGTCGCTTCGTGTAAAAGACAGGTATCAAGACAAACATTAAAATATGCAATAATACTCTACATTGGCTGTTTTTCCAGATAGGACCCATTTTCACGTAATATGCGATTATTTACATAGACAAAAATCATCATTTTTGAATATTTTCCTTCACATTTCGCTTCTGTTTACAAACCAAAGAACTTTGCAACCCACCAGAAAACAGCTGTCTATGACAAAGCTTTGTCCAAAAATCTTTTCGAGGAGTTTGAAATATCTCCTTTCCAGTATTGCCCTAAAATACGCATTTTTCATACATGCGCTTTTTTGACTACCACCAAGTCGCATGAAACGCGTCTACATTACCATAATTTGTGTCATAGGAAGTGACGTCATAAATGTGCGTAACGACAACATAACATATAACGTAACAACATTTGGTGCAATTTTTCTATAGCTAATATGTTGGGCCATGTAAGTGCCATCTTCGCTAGCCAAGGTTGAACCCACCTACGTTTGCATTCACCCTTGGCGGATTTAGATACTTCACATTTCGTTGCATTGAGACATATTGGTACTTCCGTGGTAGTTGTATCGTGGGAAAATCGGTAAACAAAGGTAGGTGTCGAGCACTTTTTCTTAAATCATTTCGTTTACGAACAGTCTTGGAAAAATCCGATGATGCTGTAATATGAGGAAATGGTCAAAGTTTGTTGTGTACAAGAATATACGGTGTTAGTTAGTATGGTTTAAAGATAATCATTGAAAAACATAATCGAATCGAAAGTAAAAATTGCTAACCGGAGATTTTTGCCCATCATTCTCCCTAAATATTGCAAATAATATATTGATATAACATGTAATTGACTTGCAACTCCCCAAAATACTTAAAATGATAAGAATTTGTATTTTTCTATTATGTAACTGTTAAATTTTGGTGAAAATCGGACGAGTGCAAGTTGCATCGACGAAATGTTAGTTGAAATGGAAATTTGCTTTTCAATGATTGTATTAGAGCCCTGCTAACTAACACCGCATATTCTTGTGCACAGCACACTTTGACCATTTCTTCATATTATGTACAGCGTAGCTGGATTTTTTAAAAAATCTCTGAAAAAGAAATAATTTAAGAAAAATGTGCTCGACACCTACCGATTTTCCCTCGATACAACTACCCCGTTTTGGAGCTAGTTTCTCCGTTTACCACCTGTGTTATATAATCCCTTGGGTATAGATATAAATATCATAGAATAATAATCTTTGCAATATAATTTCCTGATGGGTAATTGGTAAACCATAATTTTGCATGGAAAATTGGTCTAGCAAATGCAAAAGATTATTAGTTGATTTGACACTTTTCACGAGAGCGAAATTGCTGTAATAACATACAGTAAAAACAATATGAATAAATGATATCTATACTAAGCATCTGAGCAAGTGCACAGTCTGAAAAAGATAAATTTTGTTTAAGGTAGTTTATCCCAATGAGATTCATGCGACGTCGTTAACATTCATTTATTCGCTAATTCGCCAATTGACACTTTTTTATGCAGAACTTATCCCAAAGGACTGTTTCCATGTGGAACTAGAACTGTCGCAAAGCGGACAAATACCCCCCACTAGCGCCTTGTCACTGAAAAAGTGCTGTAGGTCAACCAGTTCTTGACTTAGAGCACGGAAACAGATTTTAAACAAAGTCCAATTGTGACCTTGACCTTTGACCTTGGTGACCCAAAAACAATAGGGCACCTCCTTAGGTCACGGGCAACAACTGTGTAAAGTTTCATGTTCCTAGGTCAACCGGTTCTTGACTTAGAGCACGGAAACGGATTTTGAGCAAAGTCTGATTGTGACCTTGACCTTTGACCTTCGTGACCTAAAAACAATAGGGCACCTCCTTGGGTCATGGGCAACAACTGTGTAAAGTTTCATGATCCTAGGTCAACCGGTTCTTGACTTAGAGCACGGAAACGGATTTTAAACAAAGTCCGATTGTGACTTTGACCTTGGTGACCCAAAAACAATAGGGCACCTCCTTGGGTCATGGGCAACAACTGTGTAAAGTTTCATGATCCTAGGTCAACCGGTTCTTGACTTAGAGCACGGAAACGGATTTTGAACAAAGTCCGATTGTGACCTTGACCTTTGACCTTGGTGACCCAAAAACAATAGGGCACCTCCTTGGGTCATGGGCAACAACTGTGTAAAGTTTCATGATCCTAGGTCAACCGGTTCTTGACTTAGAGCACGGAAACGGATTTTAAACAAAGTCCGATTGTGACCTTGACCTTTGACCTTGGTGACCCAAAAACAATAGGGCACCTCCTTGGGTCATGGGCAACAACTGTGTAAAGTTTCATGATCCTAGGTCAACCGGTTCTTGACTTAGAGCACGGAAACGGATTTTAAACAAAGTCCGATTGTGACCTTGACCTTTGACCTTCGTGACCCAAAAACAATAGGGCACCTCCTTGGGTCAAGGGCAATAACTGTGTAAAGTTTCATGATCCTAGGTCAAACCGTTCTTGAGTTAGAGCACGGAAACGAAAAAGTCTACGGACGGACGACTGGACGGACGGACGGATGGACGGATGGACGGACGGACTGACAGACAGACAGACATGGTGAAACCAATATACCCCCCTCTACTTCGTAGGTGGGGGGTATAATTATAATCATAATGCACAATACTGCCATACATTAATATATCATATCATTCATAAATCTCACAGTATAGTCTATATGGAGTTTTCGGAAATACACTTATGGAAAGTTTAACGTAACTCTTTTCCAAACATTAAAATTGCTAGTCCATCCTGAAAGGTCCTGAAGACGGCAAACTTGAAGTTGAAAGAAAGTATTTTGTGTTTAATAGCACAGAAAATAAAAGGAGAAACTGTTGATTATCTGCAATTTCTGTTATGTTTTTGAATGTTTTCTGAAGCATTTTGTATTACGGACTTTAAAATCAGGTCTTCTTTAGGACAGACTTAATTAAGATCGTTTCTGGCGTAAGGAAGGACAAGGAAAAGTTGGTTAAACGTATTCGGTCATATTCTGTTTAATATTTTACTCGACGAAAAATCAAGATATACAGCAATAATATGGTGAAAAGATACGGAAATCGTATTCAATAGAAGCAGAATATAATCGGCTCTGCTGATGCAAAATAACAGACAGTTTTCTTAATAACTGCCAATTTATTTTATACCCGAATAATCAAAAAGATGACACCAATTTAGAAGCTCAGAACCACATGTCATTCATTATAATGTGGAAAATACGAATTACTAGATCTGTCTAAATTGATTGATAACCCGCCAAATTTAGTTCCAATGACATTTAATGATTCAATCACTTTCTGAGCGGCTTTACTGACACATTCTCGCTTGAAAGATTTTTGATTTTGCAAATTAGATATATCTCTTAAATTCTCGCAATTCTTTTGTTACCAAACGGCAAAGACTAAATTTGTAAATGAAGGTATAAAACTGACGTACATGTACTCAACTGCGATTTATCGTATCTGTTTTCACATGTTTGATATTTCAATAATTATCTCTTGCTTATGTAAGGCATTGAAAAGTTCCTACGTTCACTGTTTGATGTATCTAAAAGAAAATTGATTGGGCAATGTGTAATGAAAAAAAAATATTCTCCTTTATATCACTCATACTTGATCAGACATTGTATGAACAATGTTTATTCCACAAGCGTATTTCTTCATTTTTGACGGTTATACAGATGATGATTTCTTAATTAAGTACCAAACGATTTCCTGTAAAAGGAAGAGTCAAATTATTATAGGTACAATAAGGCCTATCCATATTGATATTGAAGTAGATACATGCGTCAACCAATAAATAAGTCTATCTGTCCATTAATATTATACACTAACATAGCAAAACAATGTCAACTAGAATATCACTGAAAGTGATCATACCCCCCCCCCCCCGCCGCAACAGTGTTGTTTTCGTACATTTTGAGAATTACATTTCATTTGAACTGTGAGCTGATCAATTGAAATAAAAGAGCAAACAAAAAATCAACAGACCAAACAACACATGTAAAAGTTGCAAAAAATGCATTTTTCAACAAAAGGACATAGCTCATTTAAAAATTAACAAGCCCCGTCCTGACATGCCCACATTTTTCAATAAATCAAAAATTCACAACCATGTATTGAAGACAGTCACTCAAGGTACATTCCAGTAAGGTTTGTTTCAAATTTGCCCTGCAATTGCTTTTTTAAAGAATTTTCTAATGATTTGATTAAGTCTGATAAGCCCTGCCCTGCCACGACCATATTTTTTGACGAATAAAACATTCGGGACATATTTTGTAATGAGTCGCCAAACGAACATTCCTGCCAAGTTTGGTAACACATCGCCTGATGGTTAAGGAGAAGAAGATGTTTGAAGAAGTATCTAACGATTTCTCGAAGTCTGATCAGCCCCGCTCTGCTAAGCCCACATTTTTCACCCAATCAAAAATTCATGAGCATGTGTTGAATACAGTCACTCAATGGATATTCCTGCCAATTCGGGTTCAAATTGGCAAAATAATTGATTTTTAAAGATCTTTCATGTGATTTTTGAAAGTCGGATAAGCCCCGCCTTGCTACGCCCACAATTTTTGACGAATAAATAATTCACGAACAAATTTCGAAAAGGGTCACCCAAGGAACATTTCTGCCAAGTTTGGTAAGAATTGGCCCAGTGGTTCAGGAGGAGAAGATTTTTGAAGAATTATCTAACACTATCTCAAAGTCTGGTAAGCAGTCTCCTGCTACGCCCACATTTTTCATCCAATCAAAAATCCATGAACATGTGTTGAATACAATCACTCAATGGACATTCCTGCCAAGTTTGGTTCAAATTGGCCTCATAATTGATTTTTAAAGATTTTTCACATGATTTCTTTAAGTCCGATAAGCCCCTCCCTGCCACGCCCACAATTTTTGACAAATCAAACATTCACGAACGAATTTTGAAAAAGGGTCACCAAAGAAACATTCCTGCCAAGTTTGGTAAGAATTGGCCCAGTGGTTAAGGAGGAGAAGATTTTTGAAGAATTATCTAACGATTTCTCGAAGTCTGATCAGCCCTGCCCGACCACGCCCACATTTTCCCCCAATCAGAAATTCATGACCATGTGTTGAATTTTTTTTCACTCAAGGGACATTCCTGCCAATTTTGGTTTACATTGTCCCGATAATTTTTTTTAAAGGTTTCACATGATTTCTCTAAGTCCGATAAGCCCCGCCCTGCCACGCCCACAATTTTTGACAAATAAAAAATGCACAAGCAAATTTTAAAAAAAGAGTCACCCAAGAAACATTCTTTCCAAGTTTGGTAAGAATTGGTCCAGTGGTTAAGGAGGAGAAGATTTTTGAAGAATTATTTAACGATTTCTCGAAGTCAGAGAAGCCTCGACCGGCCACGCCCACATTTCCCACCAATCAAAAATTCATGAACATGTATTGAATACAGTCACTCAAGGGACATTCCTGCAAAGTTTGGTTCAAATTGGCCACATAATTGATTTTTAAAGGTTTTTCACATGATTTCTAAGTCCGATAAGCCCCGCCCTGCTACGCCCATAATTTTTGACGAATCAAAAATTCACAAACAATTTTAAAAAAAGGTCACCCAAGGAACATTCCTGCCAAATTTGGTAAAAATTGGCCCAGTGGTTAAGGAGAAAAAGATTTTTGAAGAATTATCTAACAATTTCTCGAAGTCTCATAAGCCATTTTTCAACAATGGGACATAACTCAGTCAAACATCTATGAACCATAATCAAAATTTCATGTGCACATATTTGAGAGCGATCAAGCATGCCTGTAAAGTGTCAAGAAAATTCACTCAAGGGCCATAACTCTGTGACAAATCAATGGACCGTAACCAAAATGTATTATACACATTGGCTCTTAATAATGAGCTCACATGTAAAGTTTGAATAAAATTGGATCAGTAGTTTAGGAGTAATAGATTGGACAAAAAACAAACAGACGGACCAACAGACCAACGGAAAGACAGACAGACAAGCTGACTCTTATATACCCCCAAATTGAATTTGGGGGGTATAACAATCTGTAAACACGATTTATCGTGACTTTTATTCAACATTTGTTAAACTGAAGTCTCGTTCAAATCAATTAAAGAATAGATAGATATTATACGAGACCGCTTGTTAGATGCACGTCAAAATGTTTATCCAAGCAGTAATAGAACGTGGCGTCGGTATAATATAAATCTATAGAAGCAACACACATCAATTTTCTGGTTCCAGTTCTACGGTTGCCTGATAAATGGTTACTGTTAAATTGTAAAGTACAATGCAATTGTATATCTGATAATATTGCACTTTTGATCATAGGAATTCTCTTAGACAGAGACCTTAATTCAAAAGTATCCTGGTAAGATAAATAAATAGTTCAGACTCAGCGACAAATAAAGGGGCATGTATAATGCCTTCAAATGGAACGAGAAGCGTTATCAGTCTATGGTACAACTTAATAAATCTCACAGTTATTAGGGGATTGAGGAGGTATCAAGGCTAAGATGAGAGTCACAGAAATCGATTGGATACATGTTTGCTTCTTGCAGATGATTTGGTTTACTTTTTATGTTATTATGGCGGGTTGATTGCAAAACTCTAGATTTTTTTAAGCGGAAATCTATTAAAAGTCACCCATAACATGGTCTACATATTCCGAGTTATCAAATGAATCCATCGTTAGTAAAATAAATCGAACCGTTTACGTTTTGTCATGTGAAGTTACGAGATTTTCGTATTTTGAAATTTTCGTGTTTTAATAAACTGGAATACTGTCTAAAGATATTTCCCCTTTGTTTATATATACAATGACAGGGTATATCACAATGTTTGATTCAACCACATTCCTTGGAAAATCGGGAGATAATTCCGATAAGGTCTGTGATCTCATCAGAACATCTCCATAAGCAACCATCAGGCGCTCAGACTTTTTATTGCTCCTCTATTTGTTTTTCCCAATCCAATAACACATCTGTCACTCATACAGGAGTTTTAATAAACCATATTTATTTGTTATTAATGACGTCCACGAATCGATCGCCAATTCTCCTGCAGAATCCACGAACAAGTCAAACATTGAGAAACCATATGTGGATGATTCCCTCAGTAATACAAACCACATTTATCATACATTCGACGAGACGTCAAATACACATTTGTGTATTTATAGATGGTTGCATTAACCCTTTCACAAACGACAATTTTTTTTGGGTGACCCGCTTAAAAAACTGACACAAATGACAAAATGGAAGGTATTTATAGCAGAGTTTGAGTAAAATATGGCATAGAAAATATTGAGACAAAAGGAGAAACTGCTGGTTATCAGCAGTTTCTTCTTTTGTTTCAATATTTTCCCAAGCCTTTTCTATTAGGGACGTCAAAACCAGGTCTTGTTTAGAAAGGGCTAAACGTAAATATAATATGATTAAGATTTCAGCTTTACTAAAAAATGCAATAAATACAAATTCATAGTAACACATTTTAACCTTAAAGAAATAAAAATAACACATGATTGAAATAATTAAGAAATTGTTTTGAAGTAGATTTCTTGCATAATCAGTTCTCCATTCAATAATAGACTTGCTGAAAAAAGGAATAACGGGTATTTCTTAATTAATGAAATACATAACTAGTCCTCTAAACAACAACAACAACAAAAAAAAACGATATAAAGTATACTCATCAAAATAAGTTAAGGACCACATATTTGGAATAAAATATTCTACGATTCTTTTGATAAAATTATTCATGAATTACTGCATAATAACGGCAATCTTTCCTCCATAACAAATCATCGAGAAATTGTAAAAATTGCCGAAACTAAAATTGTAAGAGAACTTGGCAGTGCACTACCCCTCGAAATGCTTGATTTTACATGTAGTGGGTGGGGTAGTATTTTATAGAAAAGGTCCTTGTTTCTCAAGATTTCCCTCTAAAAATTTAGGTACATAACCTGCATGGTCATCTTATGCATCCATCACTTCAATTAAATGTGAACAGGCGCTTGAAATCAACTTCCGGTTCCGGCATGAAGGGATCTAGACAATGCATCTATCGGAACCCGTTTGAAAGATTCCAGTATGTCTGTATGGACATTATAGGAATGAATTCTTCTGTGATGACAGTCCCACACATGTTAAACGAGTTTTATGTAAAGAAAGCTTGCTAACCTTTCAATAATTTGCGTTTTTCCTGCCTGACAACAAAGCTAGACGTGTAAAGACGAGCGTTATCGTCCATCAAATTACACTTGAGACCAACAGTACAAGCTGTTTATGTTCAAACAACAAAAAGCACATCTGAGCTCATAAATTATGCACATGGAGGCTTCCGGTGAGCCCCACTTCAGCTGCACAGACCGGACGATTTTGCATTGACTTTCAACGTCCATAATGCAAACTTTCGCCTTGCAGATTTGAGGTCTATTTTGGGATGCGACTGGTGCAAATTGTGACAGGATACCAAAATCGGAAAAGTCGTAGTGTTTCCTCAGAAAAATCGGCGTTTTAAAGACTTTTATGGTGTAAAAGGCGATAGGTCAAATGGGCCATTTGTGCTTGAGTGGGGTGGGTATGTTAAGATGGTTCTACGGAATTTGGTATCCATCCTAACAGATCACTATCCGGTGATCGATATAGAGATGATGTTCTCGTCAGATAATCTGATCCATTCGCTGGTGCTATTGTTCCTAAATTCATTTTATGGGACGATAACGACCACCAACACATGGTTAGAATTGCATCTGAGTTTTTAAGAGAGAGAAAAATGTAACTTATGCAATGGACAGTACACTCTCATCACGTGAATCCTGTTGAGAATGTGTGGGACCATCATTTACAGAAAGGATCTCTACTCATAATGTTCCGTAAGTGATGATGGAAGCTCTCAAACGGGCGATGGTAGTCATAATGTAAATTCCTCATACAGGGTACCAGAAGTTACTTTACAACTTCTACTTTTCTTCCATTGAGTTAATAGAGGTTCAAGATAGTCAAAACTGGCCATACGTGTGATTTTTCAAAAGAAAATCCTGAGGACAGGGGCTTTTTCTGAAAGTTGCCATTCTACCCACTACATGCAAAAACAAGCATTTTAAAGGGTAGTGTTATGCCATTTCCTGTTACAGTTTTAAATTCGGTTAATTTTCCAATCAACTGATTAACTGATTATGAAGAAAGGGTACTAGTTTTCATGCAACAAATCATAAACAAATTCATATAAGGAATCACAAAATATCGCACTTTGAATGTGTGGTCCTTAACTTTTTTGAGGAGTATATTTACGTCGTTTTCTCTATTTTCCTGAATTGCTCGTACCAGAAAATCTGAAACGGAACAGTTCCACATATATCATTCGGGACAATTTAATCATTTTTGATTATTCGCTTGCAGTGTTTAACAATAACAAATGGTTTTGAGATTGAATTTCTTGTCGGTAACATCAATAACAAGATAATCAAACGTTGTTTTTAAGGTAATAACGACCAGGTGTACCAAGCAAAATGAACAATAGATCAACTTGTGTTTTCATTAAAAAGTCAATTCAAAGTTTGTCGGCCATGCAACATAGTTTATCACTTGTAAAATTAAATACCATATGTTTTCATTGCTTAGTTGGGTTGATATATCAACATGTGAAATTGTAGATAATAGCGCATAATTAAACTAAGACTCGTCACGTTTTAATAGTCTTAATTTACAATGTAATTAAAACAAAAATTAAACCGTATTGCCCCAAACTGTAATGAAAGCCAACCAATGATTTGATTTAATAACGATAGAATGTCACTGGATTATGTTAGCAATAGTAATGCCTTTGAAATTCAATTAAATCCTTTTTGGTTTTGAAAACGCATTCTTTTAAATTTGAAGCGGATGCATCTGTAATTTAAATATATTCTACGCAAACATTTTTTGAAGTATTAAGTACAAAAATGAACACAAATACCAAACTTGAATCGGATTACAACTGTTTTCAATATCTTAAATCACTTTGTTTCCATCGCCCATCGTTTACTACGTTTCACCGAGAAACGACCAAGCTCATTACATTTGCATTTGATTCGGTGACAACAATTGTCAATCTTATGTTTAAAATGGGAACACATATTATGACACCCTGTATATGTACAGGCATAAGCTTTTTATAATGTGAAGGATTGATATACATGTCACCAACAAATAACAGGGGGTAAAGACTTTCTACAATTTTTGATGAATAATACACGAACTATTTTATTTTGTAAAGCCGCCATCCTCCTCTTATTTGTAGGTCCGAACGCTAAACTACATATATGAGCCGGGATTTGGAAAAACGTCCCTTTAGGCTTTTGAGCTCAACGCAGATCCAGATTAGCCTGTGCATACGTACAGTCTGATCAGGATCCATGTTGTTCTCTAATAGCTTCTTTGTGACCCGTAGTAACTTAAAGAGAGCAACATGGATGCATATTGGACTTCATTTGACAACAGGCTGATCTTAAAACTCAATTGTTGAATATGCTATAAAGGACGTTTTTTGTCAGATCTTGGCTTATATGTAAAAACAAATTAGATTTTTGTGTGGCTTAAAGCAGCATCCATTCATTTATTCATTCACCATTTTTCTTTTTCCATATTGTTTTATGCCTATATTCTGCGACAGTTTGTGCGTATATAATTGAGCCAGGATCTGGAAGAAACATCCCTTATAGCATTTCAGAACAACATGGTTCCAGATCAGCCTGCGTATACACGCAGTCTTACCAGGAACCATGTTATTCTCAAATATCTTCCTCATGGTCTGTAGCAACCATTTGAGAGTAACACGGATGCTGGCTAGACTGCATTTAGGCACATCCTGATATTGTAAAATGGCTGTCTCAAATGCTAAAAGGGACGTTTTTCCAGATCCTTGCTCAATTGTTTTCACATAACAAGAGGGCCATTGGCCCTGAAGCGCTCACCTGATATAATAACTTTTTTTTGTAAACCAATTTTCAGGTTGATTGGACAAAGAATGTGACCTCTAGGGTGCACACAAGGTTTATCTAAGATTTGACCTCGTGACCTAGAATTGATCAAGACAATCATTCTGATCAATTTTCAGGTTGATTGGGCAAAAAATGTAGCCTCTGGAGTGCACACAAGGTTTTACAAAGATTTTACCTCATGACTTAGTTTATGACCCCAGATGACCCAATTTCAATCTTGTCTGAAAATTGATCAAGACAATCATTCTGAGCAATTTTCAGGTTGATTGGGCAAAAAATGTGGCCTCTAGAGTGCACACAAGGTTTTTCTAAGATTTGACCCCGTGACCTAGTTTTTGACCCCAGATGACCCAATTTCAAACTTGTTCGAGCTTTAATCAAGACAATCATTCTGAGCAAATTCACAGGTTGATTGGGCAAAAGATGGGGCCTCTAGAGTGCACACAAGGTTTTTCTAAGATTTGACCCCGTGACCTAGTTTTTGACCCCAGATGACCCAATTTCAAACTGTCCGAGATTTTATCCAGACAATAATTCTGATCAATTTTCAGGTTGATTGGGCAAAAAATGTGGCCTCTAGAGGGCACACAAGGTTTTTCTAAGATTTGACCCCGTGACCTAGTTTTTGACCCAGGTAACCCAATTTCAAACTTGTACAAGATTTCACCAAAACAATCATGCTGAGCAAATTTCAGGTTGATTGGGCAAAAAATGTGGCCTCTAGAGTGCACACAAGGTTTTTCTAAGATTTGACCCAGTGACCTAGTTTTTGACCCAAGATGACCCAATTTCGAACTTGTCCGAGATTTTATCAAGACAATTATTCTGAGCAAATTTTAAGTTGATTGGGCAAAAAATGTGGCCTCTAGAGTGCACACAAGGTTTTTCTAAGATTTGACCCCGTGACCTAGTTTTTGACCCCAGATGACCCAATTTCGAACTTGTCCGAGATTTCATCAAGACAATCATTCTGAATAAATTTCAGGTTGATTGGGCAAAAAATGTGACCTCTATAGTGCACACAAGGTTTTTCTAAAATTTGACCCTGTGACCTAGTTTTTGACCCCAGATGACCCAATTTCAAACTTGTCCGAGATTTTATCAAGACAATCATTCTGAGCAAATTTCAGGTTGATTGGGCAAAAAATGTGGCCTCTAGAGTGCACACAAGGTTTTTCTAAGATTTGACCCCGTGACCTAGTTTTTGACCCCAGATGACCCAATTTCGAACTTGTCCGAGATTTCATCAAGACAATCATTCTGAGCAAATTTCAGGTTGATTGGGCAAAAAATGTGGCCTCTAGAGTGCATACAAGGCAAAGTTTGACGGACGACGGACGACGGACGACGGACACCGGACGACGGACGACGGACGCCGGACACAGCGGTATCACAATAGCTCACCATGAGCACATTCGTGCTCAGGTGAGCTAAAAACATGTTTGTCAGGTGAGTTTTAAGTCTGTAAAAGAACGTTGGACTAATGTCACCGAATTTTCGCCGATTTATATATTTGACCTTTTTTCAGAACAAGTCTATGTCAAAATCGTTATAATTCAATATCATTCTACGCCAAATGGTCACGTAAATGTATAAAAGTTGTGTCTATGAAGACATGTTTGAATTCAGTGTTGTACCCTGCAAATCACTTTTGATAAGGTCCGTGACCCAATAAAACTGCCTCGTCCGTATTCAGTAGTAAGTCAGACAAAGTGAAATTTCCGTGATTTGTTTTCTCCAATATCCAATAATGGAGCTGTCACAAATACCACATAACCCAATAAACTTGGACAGGAAACTGTCACTTTCACAATATTAAACATTTTAGAAAGAAATCAGCAAGAAGTCAATATTGAATCACAGCATCCAGGAATTTCACCGGTATAATTTCTGACTTGCATTTTTCTAATTGTTCAGCTTATTCCTTCAAATCGTGTGGTATACAGTCTAAAAGATTTGGACCGACCGGTTGGTAAATTTGTATTGTATAAAAACTGCAGAAAACTACATTTTGATGCAAATTCTAAATCGGAGAATTTCAAATGTATACGTTAAGGAAGTGGAGAAAATGCGCATTGCCATTAATTTTTTCGTCACAAGATTTTGCAACTACATTTCATGTACGGTATTCATATCTTCTGAAATGTAATGTCAAATTTTGAAATAAGTTAAACAATTTTCTTTAAAACACAAATCGAGAACCATATCCCTTAATTAGAAAGCTACGCCTACACAAGACAGAATACTGGCTGGAAAAAAACATACCTAGAAATCACGATTATCGCAATGCAACTTGGAAAATAAATTGGCCGTAAGCAATTTGGTGTCTAATAGTTGTATAATTATTACGATATCGTTAATACAAGATACAATCAGATGATTAGCCTTTTGGTCTTGTTTACTAATTCAGAGATATATCAAAATTAAATCTAATCGGCTAGACGTATCTATGGACCAAGGCATTTCATTTGCTAAAATTCTTTGTAGTTCTTTAGTTTTGACATTCCACTTCCCTAAACAACAGCTAAATGAGATGACTGATTGATCAATGACAATCTATTTGTATTCAGGTTTATTCCTAAATGATAGTTAGGGTTAATTTGTAGACGGAATTTTGAGGTCATTGGAAGCTTAATTCACAAAGAACATGTTTTTGTGCGATGTAAATACGCTTTGGATCAGCTTTCTTTATAAGAACTCTATCAACCCAAAATGAGGATTAATTTCTCGAAATAGGTATGTAATAAATAGAATAACTCACTGCGGAAACGTGATATGAAAATTATTTCAATCGAATGGGATGAGATGCGGGCTAATCATCTTCTAGTTAGTGAAACAAACCAGAAGGAATGGGTCTTGGTAATGATAACGAACGACGAAGAACTATTTCAAGACATTATAAAGATGATTTCTTTCTATGACTTCGCGAGGAAATTGCCGACATCTTCGGAATCATGTCGAGTCAATCTTATGCACTGACTTTATTCCATGCCGTGACCACTTGTATGATTTTTCTTCGATGGCAAAGCAAAAATGGCCCTGAACACTGTTGAGAGTCGTCCCAAAATATCTGGCGGGTCAATGATTGCAGATCAAACATATGCTTTAAAATGCTTGCCATTAATCGGCATTCTCTGTTTCCAAACAGCTCATCACAAAAAGAATACAGAATATATACAGCAACCCCCAGGAATGTAATTTGATGTCGTCTTACGTTAGATTTGACCTTCCAAGGCAAATCGCCGTTAATTGGAAGTACTTTCCTGGCATCGCATCCGTCGAAGAACTAAGTTGCCCCGCTCAACGTGACTCTGTATTGCCATAATGACTGTAGATCGCGCTTTAATGCAAACGACCTACTTTTTGTTGCAGTATCGAAAGCATAAATCTCCAAAGTATTAGTGTTGCAAATATCACTACAATTAGTACATAAATTAACTAGAGCTTCGCAGAGCGGCGCATATACGCCCGAGAGGGGATTGTCAGTAAAATTGGCTATTTTTTTCAATTCAATGGCAGATAATTCAAACATGAAAAGTTATCAAAATTGTGTTTGCACAACAAGACACCATAGAGATTCATTGTGGCTAGTTTGATTAAATTCTGGTTGAACCTGTAGGAGTTGCACACAGGAGAAAATGTTCATTTTTGAGAAAATGGGCATTTTTTCTTAAATTCAAGGGCAGATAATTCAAGAACGAAAACAGTTACTAGTATCTAAATTTCGTAAGCGGTGTGCACAATTAAACACCATGGAGATTCATTGTGGCAAGAAAATGGGCATTTTTAAGTCAAGGGCAGATAATTCAAGAACCAAAAGAGTTAATTGAATTCTGTAAGCGGTATGCACAACTAGACACCATGGAGATTCATTGTGGCAAGTTTGATTGAATTCCGATGAAAACTGTAGGAGGAGTTGCGCACTCAAGAAATAGCTAACGGACGGACAGACGGACGGACAGACGGACAGACGAGCAGGGCCATAACATAATACGACCCTTTGGGCGTATAAAAAGTTATAAAACCATTCCGGATACTTTATCAACAACCCTCGTATGTGTGTGCATGTTATACATGACAAAAAATCCTCAACAAATTATGTTGTAAATATTTTGAATGTAATGTTATTCGTATCCCTGGTATTGACATAAGGTTTTATACCAATTTAATACATACTTTAATGAATAACGAACGAAACATTGAAAATAGCATTTGAATTACAGATACACAATGAGTGTTTCTATGGTAGATAATTCCGATAAGGTCTTTGATCTCATTAGAACATCTCCATAAGAAACCATCAGGCACTCAAACTTTTTATTGCTCCTCTATTTGAGCCGCGACACGAGATTTCCAACAATATGGTCAAAAATGACATTTTCACTTTTTTACATTCATAAAATCTATGGCATTTCATGATTAGAATGCTACAAATTTTGTCTTAATATCTTGACTAGAACCTGTTCAAATGACCCCATGAAGTTTATACCCCTTTTATGATTATGACGTTAAGAAAACTGTTAACGACGTCATGAAATACGTCGAATATCTGCGCGACGTTAATTACGTTCATGCGGCCTGTAAACTTCTGAAACACAGAGAACAACTAAACTTATAATCGAAGGTAATTGTGAAAGAGCGACGTAAAGAAATTAAACTTTGTCAGTCTCTTATATTTCACTTTGAGCTGTCATGTTTTAATACGATTTTCTGGTTAAATTGCATAGAATCAGTTCGCTTGTTATCGACACCTTAAGCTTTCATGTATGTTATTATGACTCGTAGGTATCGTTCATTTGATTTCTTGCAAGATTCGTGTAACCACACTTTTCATTTGTCTATTTTTTGTATTGTATAAGTATTTTGCACTTTTCATCCGATCAAATACATGATTACAAATTAAGCGAGGAACGGTAAAAATTTCGACATTGCCCTTTTATCGACACTTTCCCTCCCCATGGGCGGATCTAGAGGGGGGGGGGGTCGGGGGGTCCGGACCCCCCCTGGGTTTGGCCAAAAATTAAATTTTGACTATACAAATTTAGTGTAATGTTACATATTATTGCATTTTAAGCCATAATTTGAGCTTGGACCCCCCCCCCCCCTGGAAAAAAATGTTGGGCTTGGACCCCCCCCCCTGGAAAAAATTCCTGGATCCGCCCTTGCTCCTAGTTGCAATAATGTAACAGAAACCTTTCCGAATCTTCATCTGAGTTTCAAAACCAGTACCCATCATCAAATTTGTGGCTACGATATCGCAGCTACCTCCCTCCCTATTATCGACACCCAATTTCACTGTGATGTAAGTTGTACGTTAGGTTTGTGTAGTCATTCAAAGATGGCGACAACAATACAGCATGAGAGGTAGGTGTCTTAGTTTTTCATTGATAAATTTCTTAAACGGTCGTATCTTGCCTTGATACTGATATCATTATACAGGGGAAATGTATACCTATCAACGGTTCTATATATCAAAGTACCAGTGTTGTCCTATCGTACCCAGTCGTTGTGCAAAGACAGCCCAGCACGGAAAACTTTTTTCGAAGCGAGAAAGTTGCCCTTTTAAGGATGATTACATAGTAACCAGCGAACTAGGGAACAAACTATTGCTCTAACTTGGATGTTTTTAACATGCTCTTTTCTATGGTTACTGTTATTTTACACAAAAATGTCTAGAATGACCACAAACCCCGTGTTTATTAAATGGCCAGACAACGGTGTAGTCACAGTGAAAATATGCAGACACAACGGTGCAGTTTCTGTGTTTTATGTACGGTGTGGTTATATTTTCATAACAAATTGTGAACGGTGTAGACATAATGCAATTGTGAACGGTGTAGACTTGAAGTAATACAGAACTTATCATTTCTGGAATGATAATATTGTTATGTTTAATGATAACGTTTTCACGGCTGGGAATCATGTTTTACAATTACTACCGAAATTCTTCAACAATTATGTTAATATGTGACTGACTTGTAAATGCTTTGCAGCAAAGAAGGTGACAATATGTCTACAAAATATACTTTAATCAAAATATATCAGAATCTAGTTTCCTTGCTATTTGTCAAAGCAATTCCGTAAGGGTCAAATAGTAGAAATTACCAAGAATCTGCTGGCGTCTGTTTTATTTTTTTCTTTATTTTCAGTTCCACTCTGTTCACCTATTACTACTGTCATTTCGAAGGGAGTTTCGAAAAGGTTGTGAAGCATTCGGAACAGGACCATTCCAGTCAGATATTAAAAGTGCGCAAGGGGCGGGGGAGATCAATGATCAGACAGGTCAAAAAGATTTGAAAACGCTGAACTTTAGTATTATTCCTGATATTATCAAGAAGTCAGACTAGGACATCATCCCCATTTGCGAGCATAGAATACACAAGATAGACCTAATCAACGTAGAAAAAAGGATTTTGGAGTTAACAAGATTCTTTCTATCGATGATATCCCCGATTTTGAATGCATGAGTCCTGAACATAAAAAATGACGAAGTTCAACACCCCATAAAGTCGTTCAAAAAGCCCCGACCTTAATTCCTGATATTTCCATTGGACGTGCTAAAACAGATGAAACGGATAGGGTCTCTTCTCTTTCCCCACGAGAACATGAAAACAATGACTGAAATGAACAGTTTGTTCCCAGATGTGATTAAGTCATTGAGAAGCGTTGATCAACTTGGTATTTGTTTATTTTGGTCAATGAAGGTCGGCTCTCGATGGAAAACATTGCATTTCATTTATTTATGGATGTGTGTAAGTTACACTGTCTTGGTAGTACTTCAATGCGTTTTACTCCAATAGTCAAACGGTTTTGGCGAATAGAATATTGTCTTTTTCATTGCAAATGGTTACATTTTATGAGTGGGCCCAAAAAATCTTGGTCAGAAAATTGTTAGTCCTGAAGAAGAAGTTCATTACGTATGAAAATTCGAAAATGAATTTTGCAGTTCCAGAATTCTATTTTCAAGACTTATTTACTTAAGTCGAACAAGACGAAAAAAAGGCCCAAATGTTTATGAAACAAATTTATAATTTATGTTTTGTTATTTATAATTTATGTTTTGTTGATTGAATCCTTTATTTTGGGTAAAATCAGACTTTTCAATGAGGGGTCAATTTGAAAACAAGATACATTTCGATCAATAATTATCATACTCCATGAGTTGAAATCATTTCATTAATTACAATAATTGATTGTAATAACCAATTAAAACAGTTACAAAGAAAAAATCAAAGCCAGAGCCGAAATTTCGAATCTACAAATCAAATGAACGGATGAACAAGAAATTTGCCGTTGCACTTAACATGGCTTCAAAATGACGGTTATCGTATGTCTTGTTTGATATTTTGTGATGGTATTCCTTTTGATTATCATTTCCGTCAGATGTTTATTCAATCACAAATAACAAAAATGTCTTCCGAAAATTAAATCAAACATACATTGAACTGTTTAAAGCTTAGGTGAATGAAGAAAAGAGAAAACATATTTCCTTAACTTTTGTTTTCATTTACTTTGAGGATGGCGGCATTTTCATCTGAGTTTTCTGAGACCAAAGTATTTGAGGGAGATAAAACAGATGTGCAGATGATCTGCTATCTGTTATAGCTAGTTCGCCCTATACAACATACCAAGTCTACACCGTTCACAATTTGTTGTGAAAATAATAACTACACCGTACAGATAACACAGAAACTGCACCGTTGTGTCTGCATATTTTCACTGTGACTACACCGTTGTTTGGCCATTTAGTAAACACAGCGTTTGTGGTAATTCTAGACATTTGTGTGTAAAATAACGGTAACCATAGAAAAGAGCATGTTAAGAACATCCAAGTTAGAGCAATAGTTTGTTCCCTAGTTCGCTGTTTACTATGTAATCACCCTGAAAAGACTAACTTTCTCGCTTCGAAAAAAGTTTTCCGTGTTGGGCTGTCTTTGCACAACGACTGAGTTCGATAGGACAACACTGGTACTTGACTATATAGCACCGTGAATAGGTATACATTTCTCCTGTACAATGATATCAGTATCAAGACAAGATACGGCCATTTAAGGAAATTATCGACGAAAAACTAAGACACCTACCTCTAACGATTTTCCACCGACGCCATCTTTGATTGACCACTCAAAACTTCCGTACAAACTACACAAATCTAACGTACAACTTACAACACAGTGAATTTATTTATTTGAAATAAAGACTATGCTTGACTCATGTAACCCTTTCCCAAGCTTAACCCGGCTGTGACATTCCTACCTAAATTTGCTTTATAAAACATTTAGAGAAAAGAAGGAATTGTTGATAATCGTTAAATTCTCTTTTCTTTCTCCACATAGTTCGCTTCTTCCATTTGTGACATTAATTATGATTATTATTCGTCTGCAATTCCATTCAATTCGAGTACTCTAAAACCAGCGGCGGATTTTTTTGTGATGGAGGTTCGAATATGCCAATAGGGCGGTTCGTTTGCCTAGTATTGCATAATTATGACTGATTTTTTGCATGAAAATGAAATAATCTGGCTACAGAGGGGGGTTCGTTTGAACCCCCGAACCCCCTCTGGATCCGCCACTGAAAACCGCGATGTTCAGGAAAGGGTTTTCAATAGTTTGCAAATAAAATGAATCATACGAAACGTGGAGAAAACCAAGCTTACGCATTTGTGAAAGACACAAGTACGACAGTAGCGAGACAACTTATGAAATCGCCGTGCAAAAGGATAAATCATTCAATCGTTTTAGTGATTTTCTTTCAAAACCATAGGCATCTACGTAGGGGGATAGACCATGCCGTGATCGGCCCAGGAAAATGAAAAAAAAATATTTTGAAAGTTTTGTAAATATAAAGTAAATGTGATACCTTGTCACTGAATTAATCCAAATGATGATTTGACAGCCTTATTCAATTAAAACTTCATATGTACACCATGAAAATTAAACAAGTGTGCCTCTAAAATTAGTCCCATTGTGTGTTTTTAGTGTACAAAGCGTAAAACATTGAATTGCAGGTGTTGGCGGCTTTGTTTGATGTTCATAAAGTTTCCAAACCAGTCCGTAGTATGACGATTGTATGACGTCATTTTATTCCGACAAAAGAAAATGGGAAATCAGCGACCTGTCAATCCATTATATTAATCATGGAAGGGTGGAGACTTCCAAACTTTTGCAGCCAATCCATAAAGCGGTTGTATATGGCATAAATTACTCAGCATGTAAGCCCTCGCAACTTCAGCTTGAAAAAGCTGCAGTTACAAGGTTTTTGTTGAAAAGTGACTAATTGAATTAAGGAGCGTCTTTTTTCTTAGTGCTTACCGATGATTTTCTACATCATCAAACTAACAGAGGTCTGATTATTCCTGTCGTTTTCTTGCATTGGATTTAACTGGTGTGATGGATTATTAAGGATGTTTCTTACAAAGTAAGACTGTCAGTTTTGTATATGTATATTAATCTTCAGTTGGGAATTTGGACGGCTAAGAATCATGATCATATTAGCTGCAATAATGTAGCCGAAACCTTTCTGAATATTTTGATCTTGGTTTACCCATCATCAAGTTTGTGGCTACGATATCGCAGCTACTATCATCTATGACAATTTTATATACATGTACGTGTTTTCCTATTTCTATTTAAACTGTAAAAATGGCCGTTATTTTCCCCAAGGTCAGAAAACATCCTAACCAAAGAAAGGAAAATTCAACCAACTGTAGAAAATTTGTCATGTAGATTTCTAGACCCACCAAAACAATGATGAGTAAACTCTGGAATGCATCGCTGGATATTTAGGCTTAGTCTTGGATATGTTCAAGCAGTCGTCAATAAAAGCATTGTTATCAAGTTATACATGTATAACATAACAAGCTTTTCTTTTTGTCGTTTATTCGATGAAGTTTTGCAAATTTTGGAAATTACATTGAAAATTCCAAGGCATATGGCAATATCTTACAAGTGAATGGTCGCAAATTAATCTCTGTCGATCTATATCCGTCCGATACAGGTGCCCTAAACTGCTATCAAAATTAAATGTCTTTAAAGCTAAGATGTTCATAGTGCAAACCGATTTTTGAATCTTTACTTTTGAGTCACATAGGACATGAATCGATTTTACTACTGATAGATTTAGGCATAGGCCTACAGCCTACCTGTAGCCGACCATTTTTGGTTCGAAAAAATTTATAAGTCGAGACGATTTTGTAACACCCATTCGGTATTCTCTAAGACTTTTTTGACAAAGGAAAAAATCGAAACAACAAACTGTCTATGCCTTTATCTGAACACAATCGATATAGCCTAGTAAGTTGCTTTTCGGCATCTGATGTGTGATATTAAGTGTCGTTTTCTGGAGGAAATTATAATGACTTTTATTAGCTAATATAGATGTTACGAACAAAAGAAGAAAAGATAATTTAAAAAAAAGTTTGAAAAATATTGGTGATGGGAGGATTCGAACTCGCGAGAACTACGATTCCAAAAGAATAAGGATTTCAAGACCAACTACCATACCCACTCGACCACCTGACTAGTTTCTTCCTTACTGCAATAATAATGTTTTTAAACCTATTACGCTTGCGACTTAGGAAATAAATTGTTGTTTTCGGAGATAAACTTGCCTGGTTTAATCTGTAAAACTATTTTCATATATATTCACCCTTTTTTCAAATAAATACTTCAGATTATGCAAGTATTCAGTGATTTTTAAATGTTCGGAAAACTTCGGTTTCCGACTTTTTGTCATCGGCGTGGGTGGGGCGTAGGCCTATATGATAATAGACCCAAACAATGGCAAATAAATATGATTTGGCGATACAAATCGTGTCTCTAAGGTTAACATTAGTATAAGAAACAGATTTTATCATCCATATGTCTGACAAACTCGTGAAACATGTTTTAGAATCTATTGATTTTTCTGTTTTCCGTAAGGCCTATAGATCTACATGTAAAGTTGAAAAATCCCGCTGGCACAACATTGAAATCGAGGAAAAAACCATAAAATTACTAGGAATCGATCACTGTAACTTCAAAAAACTGATCCTTTGTTCCATCGCTTGTGTGAAAAAGATACTGAATCGACCATCTTTATTGACAAAACCTCCGAATGTTGCTTTTAAAATCAATGCCTGGAGGGGTGCGTGGAGTTATTTTTAGACGTCGGGTTTTAATCGGGGTTTTCCGATGATTATTGTGCTATATAGGCCTATTCTTCTTATACCTTTGACAGCTATCGTCAATTCTTGTTTACAAATAGCGCCTAGTAGGCCTATAGCAACATCCACAGTAGACAATGTTCATAGAAGGCACATGCCTTCGGTTATCAATTGGTTAAAGCAAGTGCGCTATAAATAACGTCGACGTAAAATCACGCTTTCCCGATGACGTCATTTTTGCCACATTGTTGGAAATCTCGCGTCGCGGCTCATTTGTTTTTCCCAATCCAATAACACATCTGTCACTCCTACAAGAGTTTTAATAAACCATATTTATTTGTTATTAATGACGTCCACAAATCGATAGCCATTTCTCCTGTAGAATCCACGAACAAGTCAAACATTGAGAAACCATATGTGAATGGTTCCCTCAGTAATACAAACTACATTTATCTTACAGTCGACGAGACGTCAAATACTTGTTTGTGTATTTATAGATGGTTGCATTAACCCTTTCCCAAACGGCAAAATGTTAGGGTGGTCAATTTCAGAAACTGCCACAAATGACAAAATGGAAGGTATTAATAACAGAGTTTGAATAAAATATTGCATAGAAAATATTGAGACAAAAGGAGAAACTGCTGGTTATCAGCAGTTTCTTCTTTTGTTCCAATGTTTTCCCAAGCCTTTTCTATAAGGAACGTCAAAACCAGGTCTTGTTTGGGAAAGGGCTAAACGTAAATATAATATGATTAAGATTTCAGCTTTACTATAAAATGCAATAAATACAAATACAAAGTAACACAGTTTAAGCTTAAAAAATAAAAATAACAGACGATTGAAATAATTAAAAATTGTTTTTTAAGTAGAGTTCTTGAATAATCAGCTCTCCATTTAATAATAGGCTTGCTGAAAAAAGGAATAACGAGTACCGTAATTCTTAATTGATGAAATACGTAACTAGTCCTCTAAACAACAAAAATCCCGATATAAAGAATTTACGTCGTTTCCCCATTTCCTGAATTGCTCGTACCAGAAAATCTGAAACGGAACAGTTCTACATATATCATTCGGGACAATTTAATCATTTTTGATTATTCGCTTGCAGTGTTTAACAATAACAAATGGTTTTGAGATTGAATTTCCTGTCGGTAACATCAATAACAAGATAATCAAACGTTGTTTTTAAGGTAATTAAGATCATGTGGAACAAGCAAAATGAACAATAGATCAACTTGTGTTTTCATTATAAAGTTAATTCAAAGTTTTTCGGCGCATCGCGCACCATGCAACATAGTTTATCACTCGTAAAATTGAATACCGTGCATTTTAATTGCGTAGTTGGTTTGACATATCAACATGTGGAATTGTGGCTAATAGCGCATAATTAAACTAAGACTTGTCACTTTTTAATAGTCTTAATTTACAATGTATACTCCCAATCATAAGAAAGTAGGCACTTGTTTAATGCAAATTGTTGGCAATCTTAGGATTATTCATAAACGTATCGAAATAAATACAAAACATTGCAACAGGGCAAGTAAAATGCTTTCGTGAAAGTATCGAAGACAGTCGAATTATCTCATTAGCTATGGTAGCTTGATGGTAGTTCCAGGAAATCAGTTACTGATACGGAATACACTTCTGAAATTCACGGCCATATATAGGGCTAGGAAAGGGGCAAAAATGAATAAGGACATGTGTTTATGATACTGATTTTATTCGAAATGCTTAGTGACTAATAAGTGATTATCATTACACCCAAGACCCTTGCAAAATGGCGGTTTCCGGTTAAAGCCCAGCCAACCCCCAATTTTCTCTCAAAAGCTCTATTCATTGAAATTTTGTTTCCATTTGATCTTTAGCAAGTTCCTTATTCGGAAAATGTTTCCCATCACTTTCCTCGCCAACCACTTCCGGTTATTACCAGACTTTTAATATTGAAATATGCCAAACCGATAGTGCTGAATTTTCACAGCTCTCCAGTAATTCGACGGATTGTTTTTCTGTTAAATCAAAATGGGACTTTTATTTGTGTTTTAACAGCGTCAACTTATTCAGAAAATGACAGCTGTAAGTAAACAACACTGAACTTTTTATCCTAAAATACCGTTTTGAACCCTTATTACAACTAAGCATCTTTCCGGACATTTTGAAATCATTTAACCATTGAGGTGTAAAGAGGTAGCATTGGGAATGCGTATGAATGTGTAAAAACAAAAATACACAAATAATTGTGGAACATATGGCTATTTGAAAAGTGGCTACTTTCTTATGACGGTGAGTATATATAAGTAGGAATTCGTCTATTACAAGAAACAGTGGAAATCGATAAATGTTGGAATTAAGACAAAAATTAAAGCGTATTTCCCCAAACTGTAATGAATGCCAACCAATGATTTGATTTAATAACGAAAGAATGTCACTGGATTATGTAATGCCTTTGAAATTCAATTAAATCCTTTTTCGTTGGAAACGCATTCTTTTAAATTTGAATCAGATGCATCTGTAATTGAAATGTATTCAACGCAAATATTTTTTGAGGTATTTAGTACAAAAATGAACACAAATACCAAAACTTGAATCGGATTACAATTGTTTTCATTCTTTTAAAATTAATTTGTTTCCATCGCACATCGTTTACTACGTTTCACTAAGAAACGGTCAAGCTCATTACATTTGCAAATCTCGAACCTCATACTGATTTGATTCGGTGACAATAACTGTCAATCTTATGTTTAAAATGGGGACACATATTATGACAACCTGTATATGTACAGGCATAACCTTTTTATAATGTTAAGGATTGATATACATGTCAGCAACAGATAACAGGGGGTAAAGACTTTCTACAATTTTTGATGAATAATACACGAACTATTTCATTTTGTAAAGCCGCCATTCATCTCTTATTTGTAGGTCTGAACGCTAAACAACACATATGTAAAAACAATTTAGATTTTTGTGTGGCTTAAAGCAGCATCCATTCATTTATTCATTCACCATTTATCTTTTCCATATTGTTTTAAACCTATATTCTACGACAATTTGTGCGTATATAATTGAGCCAGGATCTGGAAAAGCAACCCTTATAGCATTTGAGAACAACACGGTTCAAGATCAGCCTGCGTATACACACAGTCTTACCAGGAACCATGTTACTCTCAAATAGCTTCCTCATGGTCTGTAGCAACCATATGAGAGTAACATGGATTCTGGCTTGACTGCATCTAGGCACATCCTGATATTGAAACCTGACTGTCTCAAATGCTATAAGGGACGTTTTTTCCAGATCCTTGCTAAATTGTTTTCCAATATTGAATTCATTTTTAAAAACATGTTTGTTAGGTAAGTTTTATGTCTGTAAAAGAACGTTGGACTAATGTCACCGAATTTTTGCCGATTTATATATTTAACTTTTGACTATGTCAAAATCGTTATAATCCAATATCATTCTACGCCAAATGGTCACGTATATGTATAAAAGTTGTGTCTATGAAGACATGTTTGAACTAAGTTCTGTACCCTGCAAATCACTTTCGATGAGGTCCATGACCCAATAAAAATGCCGCGTACAAAGTCAGACAAAGTGAAATTTCCGTGATTTGTTTTCTACAATATCCAATAATAGAGCTGTCACAACTACCACATAACCCAATAAACCTGGACAGGAAACTGTCACTTTCACAATATTAAACATTTTAGAAAGAAATCAACAAAAAGTCAATATTGAATCGCAGCATCCAAGAATTTCACCGGTTTAATTTCTGACTTGCATTTTTCTAATTGTTTCACTTATTCCTTCAAATCGTGTGACAAACAGTCTAAAAGATTTGGACCGACCGGATTGTAAATTTGAGGGACTAATCCCCGAATGCTTGTATTAAAACTGCAGACAAATACACATTGATGCAAATTCTAAATCGGACAATTTCAAATGTATACGTTAAGGAAGTGGAGAAAATGCTAATTTGCGCATTGCCATTTTTCGTCTCAAGACTTTGCAACTACATTTCATGTACGGTATTTATATCTTCTGAAACACAATGTCCAATTTTGAAATAAGTATAAACAATTATCTTTAAAATATAAATCGAGAACCATATTCCTTAATTAGAAAGATACGCGTACACTAGACAGAGGACTGGCTGGAAAAAAACATACCGAGAAATCACGATTATCGAATCGCAACTTGGAAAATAAATTGGTTCAGTATTGATCAGTAAGCAGTTCGGTGTCTAATAGTTGTATAATTATGTACGATATCGTTTATATAAGATACAATCAGATGATTAGCCTTTTGGTCTTGTTTACTAATTCAGAGATATATCAATATTAAATCTAATCGGCTAGACGAAACTTTGTATCTATGGGCTAATGCATTTCATTTGCTAAATAGTTTGTAGTTCTTTAGTTTTGACATTCCATTTCCCTAAACAACAGCTAAGTTAGATGACTAATTGATCAATGACAATCTTTTTGTATTCAAGTTTATTCCTAAATGCTATTTAGTGTTAATTTGTAGACAGAATCTTGAGGTCATTTGAAGGGGTTCCTATTTGGTGTATAAATAATTATCAAGATAAATTTGTGTACTATTTGCCATCTTTTGTTCCGCTATTTTAGTATACTTTTCATTAATTCACATGATGTTGAAAAATGCTATTTCATAATATACTTGGTATGGCTTCAGCAAACTGTACATAAGCGGCAATCTAGTGTGGGATTACTAGGTGTACTGTGGGACTCACGTTATTAATATCCATACACTCGTGTTAATGTTCGTTTCGTTGCTTGAGCGAACCAGTAAGATTCGGTCATGGTTCTGATTGCTACCGCCTAAAATCGAACAAAACCTTATAGATATTGTTGACGATCAATTTTATTACATTCCTATCAGTGAAATCCCGTGATTTCACAGTAAAATAAAGTTTGATATTTCGCTCCAGTGAAATATTTCACTGCATGTTTCACTCCTATCGGAACTATGCTTTTTATAATTCTTTTCCTCTATTTATTCAGCCCTGATAACCCCCAAAAATAATGAAACATCAAAATATCTATGAAAGGAAAGCCTAAAATTGAACAAACCACCGAAAATGCATGTAATCGCTGTGCTTTTCACTTTGATTTTTGTTACTTTCTTTAGAATACTACGATAACAAGTAATTTTCATGTATTTCCGATTTTATGGAATGTACATTAGAAATACGTTTAAACGCCAGAGTGTTCAGAACGATGATATTTCAGCACTTTTCAAGATACAGCCATCATCTTTGATCTTAAATACGAGAATTGCCAATGTTTGTACAGAAAAATACAGATTTAATAGATTACACGTCCGATATGTATTAATATTTGCCAGAAAGTAATCAGAAGCTAAATACACAACGAGCGTGTTTTGTGCGATGTAAATACGCCTTGGATCAGCTTTCTTTATAAGAACTATATCAACCCAAAATGAGGATTAATTTCTCGAAATAGGTATGTAATAAATAGAATAACTAACTGCGGAAATGTGATATGAAAATTATTTCACTCGAATGAGATGAGATGCGGACTAATCATCTTCTAGTTAGTGAAACAAACCAGAAGGAATGGGTCTTGGTAATTATAACGAACGACGAAGAAATAATATTTCAAGACGTTATAAAGATGATTTCTATGACTTCGTGAGGAAATTGTCGACATCTTCGGAATCATGTCGAGTCAATCTTATACACTGACTTTATTCCATGCCGCGACCACTTGTATGACTTTTCTTTTATGACAAAATAAAAATGGCCCTAAACACTGTTGAGAGTCGTCCCAAAATATCTGGCGGGTCAAGGATTGCACATCAAACATAGGCTTTAAAATGTGTGCCATTAATCGGCATGCTCTGTTTCCAAACAGCTCATCACCAAAAGAATACAGAATACACTGAACAGATGTTCTAAACCGCCATTTTTCAGAACAGATTTTTTGGTAAAAATGAAAAACGAAAAGCTCGTTTGAAACAATATTTTGAACCTAAGACTTTGTGATCACTAGCTACCGATTTAACGCGATTTTTTATGACAAAATAAAAATGGCCCTAAACACTGACATTGAGAGTCGTCCCAAAATATCTGGCGGGTCAATGATTGCAGATCAAACATAAGCTTTAAATGCATGCCATTAAGGTATATGACCCATCATTAAAAACATCACTTTCTAGCCATGGGACATGCATCAAATTACACACACTTGTAAATACACTTCAAATAAGTTGATTCACCGTGCCGGATTTCAAGATTATGTTTCAAGAAGAAAATAATTTACAAATATCTTTTTACTCATATGCAAGGGAGGTAATTTATAACATTTTTAACAAATATTTCCATAATTATGCTTTAATTCAAAATTCTAAACCGTTCAAAATGGTTATGTTTGTATTTGGAGTGGAAATATAACACAGATAAGTAATTACTAGCACTTTTCAAATTTCGCCTCTGGCTCTTTGGTGCTAATGATGGGTTGTATACGTTAATCGGCATTCTCTGTTTCCAAACAGCTCATCACCAAAAGAATACAGAATATGTACCCCCCCCCCCCCCCCAAGGAATGTAATTTGGTGTCGTCTTACGTTAGATTTGACCTTCCAAGGCAAATCTCCGTTAATTGGAAGTACTTTCATGGCATCGTATCTGTCAAAGAACTAAGCTGTCCCGCTCAACGTGACTCTGTGTTGCAATAGCGACTGTAGATCGCACTTTAATGCAAACAACCTAGTTTTTGTTGCTGTATCAAAAGCATAATTCTCCAAAGTATTAGTGTTGCAAATATCACTACAATTAGTACATAAATTAAAAAGTTATAAGACCATTCTGGATAATTTATTAACAACCCTCGTATGTGTGTGCATGTTATTAATTTGTTAGAAGAATCCTCAACCAAATTTTATTATGTTGTAAATATTTTGAATGTAATGTTATTCATATCCCTGGTTTTGACTCTATTTATTTCTTTATGAATTCTATCATGGTCACATTCCAGTAATTTTTCTTTGATTATGTCATAAGGTTTTATACCAACTTAATACATACTTTAATGAATAACGAACAAAACATTGAAAATAGCATTTGAATTACAGATACACAATGAGTGTTTCTATCAAGAGATAATTCCGATAAGGTCTGTGATTTCATTAGAACATCTCCATAAGAAACCATCAGGCGCTCAGACTTTTTATTGCTCCTCTATTTGTTTTCCCCAATCCAATAATGCATCTGTCACTCCTACAGGAGTTTTAATAAACCATATTTATTTGTTATTAATGACGTCCACAAATCGATCGCCATTTCTCCTGCAGAATCCACGAACAAGTCAAACATTGAGAAACCATATGTGGATGGTTTCCTCAGTAATATAAACCACATTTATCATACAGTCGACGAGACGTCACATACATGTTTGTGTATTTATATATGGTTGCATTAACCCTTTCACAAACGAAAAAATTTTTTGGGGGTGACCCGCTTCAAAAACTGACACAAATGACAAAATGGAAGGTATTTATAACGGAGTTTGAGTAAAATATGGCATAGAAAATATTGAGACAAAAGGAGAAACTGCTGGTTATCAGCAGTTTCTTCTTTTGTTTCAATATTTTCACAAGCCTTTTCTATTAGGGACGTCAAAACCAGGTCTTGTATGGAAAGGGCTAAACGTAAATATAATATGATTAAGATTTCAGCTTTACTAAAAAATGCAATAAATACAAATTCATAGTAACACATTTTAACCTTAAAGAAATAAAAATAACACATGATTGAAATAATTAAAAATTGTTTTGAAGTAGATTTCTTGCATAATCAGTTCTCCATTTAATAATAGACTCGCTGAAAAAAGGAATAACGGGTGATTCTTAATTAATGAAATACATAACTAGTCCTCTAAACAACAACAAAAAACGATATACGTAAAGTATTTACGTCGTTTTTTCCATTTTCCTGAATTGCTCGTACCAGAAAATCTGATTCGGAACAGTTCCACATATATCACTCGGGACAATTTAATCATTTTTGATTATTCGCTTGCAGTGTTTAACAATAACAAATGGGTTTGAAATTGAATTTCCTGTCGGTTACATCAATAACAAGATAATCAAACGTTGTTTTTAAGGTAATTACGATCAGGTGGGCCAAGCAAAATGAACAATAGATCAACTTGTGTTTTCATTAAAAAGTTAATTCCAACTTTATGGCGCATCACGCACCATGCCACGCAGTATATTACCCGTAAATATGGACATGGTGTGTTTTAATGGATGTGGTGTTTTAATACCTACATGTTTGTTAGAACTAATTAAAATACGGGACAATACCGCATGACTTAATTACGACAATCACTGTTTAGTCGTCTAACTTTACAGTGTTTGGGAAATACATAGTTACAATGAAAACTGTTTAGTTTCTTTATGATATGTAATTGTAGACGATGTGTTTAGCCGGAATTGACAAATTGCAAATGCAAACGCAAACAAAACATGTTTTAAGGTTTACAGACCCTAAAATAATCGCTAACTTTCTAGCCATACAAAATACATCAAATTACAAAAACTTGTTAATACACTTCACCTTAAAGTGACATTTCAGAATTTTTTGTCATGAATTTTACTTTTATTTTTATCTGAAAGAGCATATTTCCTTATGAAAATTCTGAAAATTTCAAGCCAAAATATTGTGCTGTTTACGAGAAATTTATATTTTTGTGTTAGAATTGAACAAACTGTTGTGGACAACAGTTGGAATTTATATGCAATTTATCGATTGTGTCTCAACTTTAAATGCGTGTTTCTCGCTTATTGGCAACAACTTAAAAAACTAATAGTATTTATGCTCATAAGAATAACCAATCTTGGCATCAAGACATACTTTAAAAAATTGAAATTGGAATGAAATGTCTCTTTTATTGATTCACCGTTAAGATTATGCTTCAAGAAGAAAATAATTTACAAATACTATTTTACTCTCTATTCATATGCAAGTGAGGTAATTTTGAACATTTAAATATTTTCATAAATATGCATTAAATTAAACTTCTAAACCGTACAAAATGCTTATGTTTGTATTTGAAACGGAAATGTAACACAGTTTAGGAATTACTGGGACTTTTCAAATTTCTCATCTGGCTCTTTGGTGCTAATGAGGGGTTGGATACCTTAACCCAAACTCGTCATGAACGGGGAATTATGAGATACACAAATAATAACCAAAGTATTTCTTTTAATTTTATTATGTTTATGGCAGTTCTTGTCATGCAACGAAATCCAATATGATATAATTTAACTAATATGAAATACAGTAACTTTAACTTAATTTATTGCTTTCAAAATTTAATCAACTGGATGAGTGTTGAAATTATAAAATGAATTAATGTGTATTTCCCCCCAACCTGTAATAAATGTCATCAAATAACTTGATTTAAGAACGACAGAACGTCACTGGATAATGTTAAGCAATGTAAGTGATCTAAGAAAGAGTACCAAAGCGAACAAAAGAGACTAATTTTGACAGGCGAGGTATCAATCGTACGCCATGATAAGAATTCGGTCTTATGGCTTAATTTATGAACCTTACTCTTACTTTTTTGAAGTTTCCACAACTAGAATTGCACGATTTTTTTTTACATTTTAATCGTGTAATCAACACGACGTTTTTATTAGATTTCGCTTTTGAGTACAGGTTGGTATTGGAGGGTTCGAAGCGACTAAACTAATAGCTTAATTCATGAAGCTTACTCTTACTTATTTGAAGTTACATCAACTAGAATTGCACAAGTTCCTTACATTTTATCGTGCAACCAGCACGACGTTTATATTAGATTTCGCTCTTAAGGACAGATTGGCATTCAGAGACATAAAGGGGTTCGAGGCGACTAAACTAAGTTAGCATTTCTCGAGGCAAGAAGGCCGGACCTTGAGCAAAACTCATGCTTATTTTCTCCTACATTTTACAGTTTTTTGAAAGAAAATTTTCTGGAATTCATTCGTTTGAAACAAGTTCTTTCATAAGTTCTTGTAATATAAAAGTAATTTTTCGGTTTTTAAAAATACCAAACGCTTCTTCTTTTGTCACCTTTGTGTTTTATTTGTTTAATTTTAGACAAGTCCTGTTTCAAATGTGCTTTAATTAACCATAACGTAAGTGCAGCGAACATTTTGTATAGACGACGTGCCTATAACAATTGTCTGGGCAAACATTGAGAGAAAAAATCTGATATCATCAATTTATCCTTTTCCCTCCATATATTTTCAATGGTATACTCATGTAACATAAACATTATCTGTTTATCACATTGAATATTTTGTCTCTGCAAGAACCATTAAATTGGACTAGGCTGAAATTTTACCATTTGACAAAAGCGGTTTAGCCCATTTTCACGCGTTGATTCTTTTTGACTCTTTAACAGATAGTTTTTGGAAAAGTGGAAAATTGAATGAACAAACTGCCTTCATTAAGCAACTTCTTCATTTCCCAAATATTTTCTACCCGAAAGGCCATAAATGAAATATAATTGACGTAACGTCAAAAGTTGCGGACCAACGTTGTAACACGCATATCGACCGTTTTCCGACGTTAACGTTACGCGAAGGTGTAAAGAAAGTTATAACTTCCCCCAAAACATGAGAAATGACAAATTTTCAATGTTGGCCAAAAGAAAACATTATACAATAATACCAATACATGCATACATGAAAATAGCACCGTACAAAATTAATAATCTCAACTATCAATAAATAAATAACAGAATTATTTCGTAAGTATTGAAAAATCAAGCTCTAATGAATATTGAAAGTGAAGATTTTACACCTGTAGGAGAAATGGAGCCGTTTCATACGCTAAATATAACTTGTCAAGTATGCATATTTTTGTTATTAAGATATTTCTACTTGCGCAAATGTAAAAAAAAATAAAAATAAATAAACAAATAAAAATAAAAAAAATGTGAAAATACTTACTAAATAATCGTCTTCAAGTTTACTCGCTAGCAGACAAAAGATAGAATATTCTTTTAAATGGGGTCTACAACAAATGCATTATATGTAGGAAAAATGAAACTCCGAGACTAAATGCTGTGCAAACATATTAGATGAAATCAATGAAATGATTTACTTAAGAAATGTCTTCTATTATCTCAACGTTTTCTTATGCCTTGGTCAATGCTTTTCTCTCTTTTTTTCTGTTACGGGTCTCAAATTTTAACCTTAAGTTGCGTAGACCACAAATAGCAAGACAGTCAAACAAACAACGATAGAACAAGTGAATCTAGAGCATCGATACATGATCGTAAAACGCCATGAATAGTTCTTCACAAATCAACATGACGTCAAATCGTCAAAAACGCGTTTTTGTGACATTTTTAAGACGCTACATCACACTATATCTTCGCTAGTTGAAGAGATATCGACAAATGCATTTATTTTTTCAAATTTTATCCGAGATGTATGTCGAAAATCAATTCAAATTCAAAATATTTTGATTTTCTTAGAAAAAAAGCTATATATGAAAAAATCACCCTTGCATTTGGGACCGTTTTAGTGAAAATGTGACATTTTTAAGACGCTACAAACACAATAAAATAATGATTTTCTTCAACTCCAATCAAGACAAAAAATTAACTACAAAAACTAGAGCTCAGATGTATGTCCCAAAATTTTTTATATTGATTTCTAATCGCTATTGGAAAAATTAATTAGATTTAAAAAATAGACATACCGAAAAAATCAACATGACGTCAAATCGTCAAAAACGCGTTTTTGTGACATTTTTAAGACGCTACATCACACTCTATATCTTCGCTAGTTGAAGAGATATTGACAAATGCATTTATTTTTTCAAATTTTATCCGAGATGTATGTCGAAAATCAATTCAAATTCAAAATATTTTGATTTTCTTAGAAAAAAAGCTATATATGAAAAAATCACCCTTGCACCTGGGACCGTTTTAGTGAAAATGTGACATTTTTAAGACGCTACAAACACAATAAAATAATGATTTTCTTCAACTCCAATCAAGACAAAAAATTAACTACAAAAACTAGAGCTCAGATGTATGTCCCAAATTTTTTTATATTGATTTCTAATCGCTATTGGAAAAATAAATTAGATTTAAAAATTAGACATACCGAAAAAATGACGTTTTTGTAACAGCGTGGCGCTACTTATCTCTTTCTGTCGATTCCTCCATAGTTTGTTTACACCATCCAACTGCCGTAAGATTTACGCTATATCTTCTGTGACATCACTGACGTAATTTGCCAGAGTTTGTGCGCTTTAAAAAGTCTTACTTTTTATTCTATTGGGATTCTCGCAAGTTTGTTTGGTAATTTCTGTTACACGTGACGACGTCATTTTCTGCGTCAGAGTTTATTTATTTTGTTTATCAAATTGTCTGTATTCAAACAACGTTAAAATTCGACATATATTAATAAATTACAATTCAATATCTTTTATATGATATCAAATACATGTGTGTTTCTCAAATAAAAATTCAACAAATATGCGGTTTTAAACAGAAGTGCATAGCCAATTTTGGCTTGGTCCGCAACTTTTGACGTTACGTCAATTATATTCACTTGAAATTGTCGTTTGCAGCATCTTTGAATAGTCTTAAATTTTGTCGTTTGGTAATGATTTGAATCAAACCAACCCATTTGTTACTTGATGTTTTAATTGACCGGTTCCAACGTTATCTATTGAGCTGTGAGTTTCTGATATTTTATTTAAAAAAAAACACACACACAAAAAGAGAGAAAAGACGTATTTTGAATACGCACAGTATTTCTTTTCCACCGAAGTTTTCTGAAGCATCCTTAATCAAAATTGGGTACATTAGCTGAACGGGTTTATCCATTATGGAAATAGCATAATGTCAATAAAATCGCTTTCAAGCGACCTTTCGATAAAAAGCCTGTGAAGGGTTTTAAAATATTAGATTAGGTTACATGTAAGAAACATGTCCTCGATATAGAAAAGAATGGTTTTGACTTTGAATACCACTTTGTCATCGAGTGTCTTTCTGGGGCATTAGCAGTAACTTCAGGCGTCCTTTGTTGAATTTAACTGAATCAAGGAACTGTTCTTGAATTAAGCCATAAGTTAGAATTTCTCGAGGCAAGAAGGTCGGACCTTGAACTAAACCCAAGCCCATTTTCTCCTACATTTCACAGAATTTTGAAAGAAAATTTGCAGGAATGTATTCGTTTGAAACAAGTTCTTCCATACAAACAAGTTCTTGTAATATAAAAGTAAATTTTTCGCTTTTTGAAAATGCCAAACTTCTTCTTTTGTCACCTTTTTTTCATTTTTATTTTATTTGTTTAATTTTAGACAAGCCGTGTTTCAAATGTGTTGTAATTAACCATAACGTAAATGCAGCGAAAATTTTGTATACACGGCGTGCCTATAACAATGGTCTGGGCAAACATTGAGAGAAAAAATGTGATATAATCAATTTTTTCCCTTTTCCCCATATGTTTTGAATGCTATATTCATATAACACAAACTTTTTCTGTTTTTCATATTGAATATTTTGTCGTCTGAACCATTAAATAAGGAACAATTTTCGCGGGTTCGTGTGCTAAAAATAGATTTCTGTTGGGAAATCCCTCAACATTGTTTGCCGGGTACCAGTCTAATATTCATGAATCGGACATTCTTTTCGTAACAGTGTTAGCGAAAAATTATGGTCTTCAAGCGAGATATTAGTCGATCATAGATAATGCAGACGGAAACTAAAACTACGAAACATTGTGCATATTCAACATGCAACATTTATTCCAGATACGGAGACAGACCAGAAATGAAAACCGTTTTTTCTTATGATTCCTGAACAGCTTGACCAGAAAAAAACATCGAAAAGTCTGAATGTAAAGTAGCTATGATCATGAAACTTCGCGGGTAGATAGATCTCACCAAGGAGAAGTGCAACATACAAGGAGCATAATTCTACCTTGCTTATTTTGTAAGTTATTGCCCTCTGTTGTAGTGAAATCCTGTGGGGGTATCAAATCACATTCAGCGACAAATTCTAGTTTTTTTCTAGATTAATCCTTTCCCAAACAAGACCGGTTTTGACGTCCCCAACAGAAAATTCTTGGGAAAACATTGAGGCAAAAGAAGAAAATGATGATCGACCAAATTGAAAAGGCCTGAACAGCAGACAAAATGAGTGTGAATAACTTCTTTGGATATTGATGATCATTCTACCTTTGCCTCGATATTTTCTCTGACATATAACACTAAAAGTATTCACATCCGTTTTGTCATCTGCAGACTTTTTTCGATTTGGCCCAACATGACATTTTGTCGTTTTGGAAAGGGTAAGCGAGTAAGCACGAGCGGCACGACGAAGCTAAGGCAGGACCGTATGTGTAAACATTACTTGTCAACTGGTTATTTCATAGTTACCTATCTTAAAAAGTACACGGCAGTGCAGCAACCTTCTCAACTCTGAATTATAATGTTTCTCAACACATGGTTACGACCATCCAGCTATTAGAACGTCATCTTCAGCAAGTTGAACGTGGAAAAACTTCGCGAGATTCACAGCCATGTTTGTACGATAGAGGATTCCCAATCTATTTTTAGACCAGTGAGGAGTGACGATGACGTATCTGTTTACACGAGAAAACCGAACCTTATTGGACTAGGCATTTGACAGTTTAAGCGGTTAAGCCCATTTCCACACGTTGACTCTTTTTGACTCTTTTCAAAACAGATAATTTTGGGAAAAGTTGAAAATTGAATGAACAAACTGCTTTCAGTAAGCAACTTCTTCATTTCCCAAAATATTTTCTACTCGAAAGGACAATAATTAAATGAAATATATTTACTTGAAATTGTCGTTTGCAGTATCTTTGAATTTGGAATAGTCTAGAATATTGTCGTCCGGTAATGACTCGATTAAAACCAACCCATTCTTAACTAGATGTTTCAATTCATCGATTCCAACGATATCTACTGAACTGTGAGGTTCTGATAATTTATTAAAAAACATAAAAAGACGCATTTTAAATACGCACAGAATTTCTTTTCCACCGAAGTTTTCTGAAGCATTCTTAATCAAAATTGGGTACATTAGCTGAACAGGTTTATCCATTATAAAAATGGTATATAGCCTAATGTCAATAAAATCGGTTTTAAGCGACCTTTCGATAAAAAGCGTGTAAAGGGTTTTGAAATATTATATTTGATTACAAAAAATGTTAAGAAACATTTCCTCGATATAGAAAAGAACGATTTTGACTGTGAATACCACTTTGTCACTGAGTCTTTCTGGTCAGGGGATCTCGTGCTAACGGCATTAGCGGTAACTTCAGGCGTCCTTTGTTGAATTTGACTGAAGTGAGAGTCAATGAACTGTTCATTAGAATGGCTTAACGAATAGAAGGGCCTTTTTGTCAATGCATCAAATGCATAGGTTTTAGATAATTTAATGACTAGGAATTAAATACACATTGTTTCTATCCTACATTTTCATGCTCTAACATAACGGAAATAAGTATATTTAAAATAGGGATTAAAATATGTTTCTGGGGTAGAGCAGAATCCATTTTGTTCTTCATTTATATTGTTTTCTTTTTGTTTGAAGTAAAGAATGACATACTACTGATATATCAAATGAAAACAAAATGCTACAATTACCTGCCGGATATTCATTTGCCTCGTTTGTTGACCAAATTAGACTGCAAAGTCGTGTGTGTGATCGTTTCATAACCGCATAAATGGGTTTTGTTTATTATATTTTGTCTGTCTCCGTTACAGTTTAAATTATTTCCCTTTTGGGGCCTGATTAATTTCGGTCTGATAACCCTGCAATTCACTTTTGATGAGGTCCGTGACCCAATAAAACTGCCGCGTCCGTATCCAACAGTAAGTCAGACAAAGTGAAATTTCCGTGATTTGTTTTCTCCAATATCCAATAATGGAGCTGTCACAACTACCGCATAACCCAATAAACTTGGACAGGAAACTGTCACTTTCACAATATTAAACATTTTAGAAAGAAATAATCGAAAATACAAAATTAACGACGTTTGCAGAGTGTTTGGTGCACATGTAGCTCTTTATGGAGATGGTGACTGCCAAAACAAGTGCACGAGGTTGATAGTAGTGTAATTTTAAGGTTAGATATAAAAAAGTAATAATTTTACCGATAGCGTGTATTCCAAAATCAAAACTATTAATGATTAAAGTTACGTCTAAAAATGATAAACAAATGGTGATCCTATAATTTCTTCAGACGAAATGGTTGAATAGACATAGGCCTACCCAACGCCAAAAATGATGGCACAATTGACATTACTGAGAACAGAGTTGTGTTAACCCTTTTCAAAACAAGATCTGGTTTTGATGTCCCTTATAAAATAGGTTTAGGAAAACTTTGAGACAAAAGAAGTAAACGCTGATGATTGGTAAACTTGACAGAACAAATGGGTGGAGCTGGAAAGGGGCTGTGTCGAAAACTAACGTATTTTTTAATCAAAATACATATCAGACTTCTTCTATTTAAGGTTTAAACCCTATTAATATCCCTCAATTACAGAACGATGATAGCCAAGTACAGAGTATACAATAGTTCTCACAAAATCTATCAATAAATGCAATAAGATCAAAAAGCAGAGGACATCCACTGCTGTGTCGAATAAAGGTGGATATTCCAATTATATCTATTACATTAAAATGTGTGACTTTAATTGATATCAATTTAAGTAGAAAACATAAGAAAGATAAAAATAAGATGGTGGTATTTACACTATTGACATATTGGACTATTTTGATAAGTGTTTCTAACTTTTTCCAATTTCAAATTATCATTTGGAGTGTTTTTCTATGTTCGCTTTTACGTCATATGATGTATTTGTCCAAGTATACAATGCATACCACGGAACTACCTATACGAATAACAGATGCATCGTAGAAGAGATGTTTTGACTAAGTCTCGTAAACCTGCATTTCACTTTCGATGAGGTATGTGACCCATTAAAACTGCCGCGTCCGTATCTAGTAGGAAGTCAGACAAAGTGAAATTTCCGTGATTTGTTTTCTCCAATATCCAATAATGGAGCTGTCACAACTACCACATAACCCAATAAACTTGGACAGGAAACTGTCACTTTCACAATATTAAACATTTTAGAAAGAAATCAACAAAAATCAATATTGAATCACAGCATCCAAGAATTTCACTGCTGCATTACTTCTTGAATTTCAGATAAATTTCAACGTTTTAATGTGTTTATTCAGTTTCATAGTTTTTCCACACTGTGCAACGTAATGAGCAACGGTCGTTCAATAACGATAAAGAAGTAACTTCCGAAAGTATATTTAACATATTACAGACAAGAACAGTTTTGAAAGATACATGAGAATTAGAAATGTGCAGGTCGTACGTTTCAGAAGTACAAAAAATTCTGACTATAGTACTCTTTTTTATCGTTTCAAACGTTTCAAAGCTAGTATCTTAAATTGTCGCATTGTATTAAATTGAAAATTATACATAGACTAGATAGAAGACTTACTGAAAAATACAAACAGAGAAAACACGATTATCGATACTTGAAATAAGTAATTAACCTGGTGTCTTGTTGTGTAATATCCGTTTATATAAGATATTATCAGATAATTAACCTTTTGTTCGTGTTTACTAAATCAGAGATAAATCTCTACGACTAGACAAAACAGAATGATAGAATATTATCTATGGGTCAGAGGCAATTGATTTGTTAAAACAGATTTGTGGCTGATTAGTTTCGACTTGGCATTTCTCTGAATTATAGTAAATTTAACCCTTTCCCAAACAAGACCTGGTTATGACGTCCCTTATAGAAAAGGCTTTGGAAACAAAAGAAGAACCTGTTGATAACCAGCAGTTTCTCCTTTTGCCCCAATATTTTCTATGATGTATTTTACACAAATTCTATTTTTGATAACTTCCATTTCATTTTTTACAGTTTCTGAAGTGGATCACCCTGTAATATTGCCTTTGGGAAAGGGTTATATCTAGATGATGGTATTGATAAATGTCTACCTAAGTTCTTTTTTGGAATGATTGGGTTAATTTGTCAGACGGAGTTTGGAGGCCCATGGTTGGAGGTTGTATACGCATCTAAATATCTCTCTTCTTATCAATAACAGGGACATGTTTTCCTTTAAACCTGAAATCCGTAAACTCACATGGACTTGAACAACGCTCTTTTATATTTTCATGCGGTCAACCAGTGGTAATAAGGGTCATAGCTTTTTATTATCACATCCGCGTCGAATGCAAATGCCCTGTCTAATATAACCAATCTTCGACTAGTTAGAGCACGGGTGGTAAACTTTGGAACGACCTCCAAAAAGAGGTAGTGAATTTCTGTTCCCATAGCACATCCGGGAACCCGCGAGGTCGGTCCAATAGCTGAAAACTTGTAAACAAAGGTAGGTGTCGGTGGTTCTTTTGATTGTTTTCTATGTTTCTAGCGAAAAATGGATAATTATGGCAATGCTATGTCGTGTAAATATGACTGCTCGACGCATACGGCCCAAAACTGCGGTCGAAACCGAAGTAATTTCCGCTAGATCGTTTTTAAAAGTTCGAACACGATGTTGCTTATTCGCAACAGTTTGTCAATAACTGACACATTTTTGCATAATTTGTGCTTTTCCGCGAAGAATACAGCCCCGGTACGCTCGCCCTAGGAAAACGAACACTCTGTATTACATATCCTGTTAAAAATGGCAACGGAGCGCATTATTTAAACAAATTATTAAAGAAATTGCAGTAGAGGTCGTTCCAATAAGGCGGAGCTTGTTCCAATTTGAATGAGATCGTTCCCAGTGCTCTCCTGTATCTGTGATATCAGACCAAACAAACTCGTACAAAAATGATGGCGTTTGAAATACTGTAACCAGTGGTCTAGACTCACTCCAAAATCTTACATGTCCATAGGACCAGTACATAAGAAAATCAACAAGTCCCCCTCGAATTCAACTGGTCCCAAAATTAGCGAAGTCAAAATCTTGCATCATTCTGAATATTTATTCAATTCAACATGAATTTTCAGGTTTCCACCACAATTTCATTATTCTATTCAGGGTTCACTCTGGCTCTCAAAAAGTTGGGGCCATCACTTTCGCCAAATGAAAAAAGTTGGGGCCAACCTGGTGAAAGTTGGGGCCACATTTCAGGTGTCTGGGCCGATACAAGTTGACAAAATTTTCGACATTTTGCACCCAACTCTTTTCAAAATAAGCTGTTTTAGTAATAAAATACATTTCAGAAAACATTGATGCAAAAGAAAGGAATTATGAAAACCATAATTTTCTCCTTTTTCCATTTTGTTTGTCTTAGACTTTACTCATTGCATGTATGTAGACTTCCATAATTAGATTGTTGAGTATGCTTGTACACATGTGGCTGTTCAGGCAACCATGTAGCAAGCATATTCATCAATGTTGAGCTGTCTATTGAATAAAGAAAAACAAATAGTTTCAAATATTTTATCAGTTCTATGTTCTGTTCCTCCAAACCCCCTAACAGCACCCTCATGCCCGCTTGAAAAATCATATTTTGTCAATAAAACAAACAGGTTTGGGAAAGGAGAAAATATGATTTTCAGGGTCCCGATTAAATTTGTAATTTAGGCAGGAATCATGACTAACTTTTGTTGAATATTCCTTGAAGGTCGCTGGGACATTCTTACGATGAAAAGCATAAAACAAGGGTCTAGTTTATTCCAAAAAATTTACGAGATTTAACTTACCCGAACCATCGTAGTTCGGCACTTTCCATAACTACAGCATTCTGAACAATTTAATATTTGCAACAAGATTAGTTTTGAACAACTCCATTTCGTGTGAAATATGTCGTAAAGTAAAGGATTAACTAGGGGATATTCGATAACCATTTTAACTCGACCCGTCAATCAAATTAAAACTCAAGATGCATCATTCTGATCAGGCTTAAAAGTTTACCTATGCAATATCTTATGTTCAACAATATTCCGTCCAAATTTTGTGTTGATTGATAAATATTTGTGGATGCTAGAGTGTAGACGGACAGACAGACGGACGTACGACGGACAAAAAGTGACCAGTAGCTCACCTGAGCATGAAGAAATATGTATTTCAAGAGATCCATGCGTAGAGTTTAAGAAACATCAGAAACAGACTTTCATGTAAAACAATGTCACCACACAAGACAAAACGGCGCCTCCGATATGACGATAATTCTGATATTTCAAACGCCATCATTTTTTGTCTGAGTTTCGCTTGTTTGATATCACAGATATTAATTTCATTGTATAAAACAGGAGAGCATTGGGAACAATCTCATTCAAATTGGAACAAGCTCCGCCGCATTGGAACGACCTCTACTGAAGTTTTCTCAATAGTTTTCTTAAATTATGTGCCTCGTTGCCATTTTTTACAGGATATGTAATACAGAGTACTCGTTTCCACAGGGCGAGCGTATCGGGGCTTTATTATTCGCGGAAAACCACAAATTATGCAAAAATGTGTCAGTTGTTGACAAACTGTTGTGAAAAAGCGACATCGTGTTCGAACTTTTAAAAACGACCCAGCGGAAATTACTTCGGTTTCGACCGCAGTTTTGGGCCGTATGCGTCGAGCAGTCATATTTACACGACATAGCATTGCCATAATTATCCATTTTTCGCTAGAAACATAGAAAACAATCAAAAGAACCACCAACACCTACCTTTGTTTACACGTTTTCAGCTATTGGACCGACCTCGCGGGTTCCCGGATGAGCTATGGGAACAGAAATTCACTACCTCTTTTTGGAGGTCGTTCCAAAGTTTACCACCCGTGTAGAGTAACGAACCAGAAAGATTCGGTCTCGGTAAAGATATCGATTGGACAAGACACATTTGGACACCTTACGCAAGATGTTTTCTTCAGTGAAAAGGCTTTGGTCTTATCATTTTACCGATTTCCGTCTTGAAAAGTATTGACGCTTACATATGTTTGCATTAGGTTATGGTTCTCTCTAGGTATACCATTCAGCTATAGCCTGCAATCATTCCGTCAATTAATGCCCAGAGCTGTCTACTTTTGTGGTTTAATGAAACAGAGTAAGTATACGATGTGCTGTAGTCACAAATTGGACACCTTATTTCTGTGAAGTCAAATGGTTGTCCAAACAGATCGTATCTCAACATATAACGTCAAGAACAATTGGGCTAGGATCTGGAAAAACGTCCCTTATAGCGTTTTTAAAAAAATGAGTTTGATGATCAGACTGTTGTCAAATGCAGTCCAATATGCATCAATGTTGCTCTCTATAAGTAACTACAGGTCAGGAAAAAGCTATTGCAGAACAGCGTGGATCCTGGTCAGACTGTGCGTATGCACAGGCTGATCTGGATCTATGTTGGGCTCAAAAGCCTGAAGGGACGTTTTTCCAGATCCTGGCTCAATTATATATTCTCCTTTTTAACCGTTCAATGAATAAGCTTGAACAAAGTATCAAGAGAGGGTTTGAATGAACAATACGTGTATCGAAAGCCATGTTTTACATGCGGAATGGTTTTAAAACTGGTCATGTAAGAGTCGATAGGTATTGTTCATTTTTACATGACGGTTCGTGTAAGTAAGCTACAAGATGCCAGTATTATACGTATTGATCGTCATTAAATTGAATATTATGCATTTCCTAGCTAGGAATGAATCACTCAATTTAGTTTGTAGCCGTTTCATAGATATTTCAATAATTTCATAGACTTGCGGCACTCTTTTTGTACCATCCATATTAATTTAAATTCTTTTTCTCCCGGGAATTAATTCCACAAACGGTATAGACTTCACATTTATATAAAGTTACACAAATGAAAGAAAAAAATCAAGTCACAATTTGGAAATGTTTCGATCATGGTCATCGAAACCATACCTCTTGACGCGACATGGTTCAAACTTCTCCGTTTGATATATACTAGTCAAAACTTCTAACCGGCCACTTAAAAAACAAAGATATTTTTTTTCTGTGGTGATTGGATTTTCATGAAATTTGCTTCGTGAATTTTTATGCAACTTTCCAGATGATTTTGGCGAAAAGTTACCATTGTTTTATTGAAATAAACGCGTAACATGAGAAAAGCTAAAAACACTCTTAAATCACACAGAGCTCAGAATATTGTGAATGTAGTGTTTTTGGTCTCGTGGATCGTTAGCTACAGCATAGACTAAGAAAAAAATTGAAAATGTTTGACAATTGTACGCGGCATATGACCGTAAAAGAAAATGAAAGAGGTCATGTATGCAGAAAAACGGTTCTTAAAGACAACATCTAAAACACCTTTTTCTTCGAAAATGCTTTAAACATAGACTGATGATTCACGGCGAGCAACAAAATGTAGGATATGTGAAAAAATAAGTTCGTTGCATCGTTTTTCCACACCAGACCATATTTGAGCATATTTGCTTGATAAAATGTTTTTCCGGTTGAATTTAAACATCATTTTACCATGTCTCCCACTTTTTCTGCTTCTTCTGTAGTCAAATGTCACACAAAATTGACAATGTTTTCCATTTTTTTCATGGTCTGGGTAGCAGCTAACGATCTCTGTACTTTGAAATGTTGAAAGTGTATTATCTCGGGCTCTATTCAGATTTAGAGCTTTTTGAGCTTTTTCTTTATTACACGTCAAAATTTGACAATTATTGGTAAATCATCATAAACATCCAAGGGCATTATGCTTAAAAATTTACATATCAAATTTCATTATAATGTAATCACTTTTAAAAAAGTTGAAGTCATTTTTAAAGTGGCCGGTTAGGACTTTTGGCCAGTATATTATGTTAGCTCTCTGATTTTTAGGACTTTTCTTGAAATGTTGGTTAAATAAAATTGTAATTAGGATCTTCATGACTGTCCTCTTGTTGAGTGCTCTCGTCTTGATGTGTGATATTCACGCTAAAAGGGGCCTTCCGGTAAGTGTTAAGTATGATACCCTGAAAAAACAGCACTTTCTAGCAATACGAAATGCATCAAATTACACTCACTTGTAAATACACTTCACATACGTTGATTCACCATGCCAGATTTCAAAATTATACTTCAAGAAAAAAATAATTTACAAATATTACCCTGCTCTATATTCATATGCAAGGGAGGTAATTTTGAACATTTTGTCAAATATTTCCATAGGTATGCATTAATTCAAAATTCTAAACTGTTCAAAATGCTTATGTTTGTTTTTGGAATGGAAATATAACACACTTTAGGAATCACTGTCACTTTTCAAATTTCGCCTCCAGCTCTCTGGTGCTTTTGAGGGTTTGGATACCTTAAAGGTAACGACTTCAGTCAATTTGTTGACAGGAAATTACGGGGCTCAGAATATGTCAGTTGCATCGTATTGACATGGTGTTTTTGTCAAGAGAATCCTTCTTCTCGACAACATTTCTCTAAACTAACATGCACAAGGTATCGGTAAAATGTCAAGTTTTCTTTCCAAAGCAAGACCTTGTTTTGACGTATCTAATACAATAGACTTGGGAAAACATTGAGACAAAAAAGAAATTGCTGAAAATCAGCAATTTCTCCTTTTGCCTCAATATTTTCTGTGCCCTATTACACACAAATCTCATCTTTAATAACATGGATCCATCTTGTCATCTGCAGCTCCTATGAATTTAGAGCACCCTAAAATGTTGTTGTATGGTAAAGGGTTACCTCCATTATAGACATCGCTTAAATATTTTGAAACCCCAGCCATAGCGCAGTTGATATTCCGTCGCCTTCTTCAATCAGGAGGTCTTAGGTTCGTGCGCTGGCGATTATTCTGTAAGATATTTTCTTCCAATAATTGGTGAATAAGCATAGATCTCAATAGAATGAGTCTCCGAAAGGATGATGTTGTAGCACGGATGATGAGAACGTCAAGAATCCATAGTTAAGGCTGCAGCCAACAGAGTATGACGAAAGAAATATAAAAAAATGGCATTATACAACATTCAATCAATTGAGTCCAATGCATTGGAGTCGGGATCTGAAAAAAGGTCCATCGAGGCTTTTGAGCCCAATATGGTTCCAGATCAACCCTTGCAGATCTGATCAGGAACCATGTTGTTCTGTAATAGTTTTTCATAGATCTGGGGGCAACTTTTAGAGTGCATCATGGGTCCGGATCAGCAAGCACTTTGGCTTAATGTGATCTTGAAACATGAATATCTCAAAAGCCTTAAGGGACTTTTTTTCAGATTCTGGTTCATTTATTACATAAAATGCCAGAAAATGGCACCTAAGGTTAGAGTCGGACACCGCGACAGCGACTATTGATTAAATCTAGCATGATAAGAGAGACCAAGATAGAGTCCCCTTCTTGCTGTATTCTGACGCTATAGTAGTACGGCAAAATTTTGGACAGTTCGAATTTGAAAGGCGTTGCAGACGACAATTTTGAAGTCAATAAAGAAAGAATTGGTGCACAATGTAGCACAGAAAATATTGAGACAAAAAGAAGAAACTGCTGGTTATCAGCAGTTTCTTCTTTTGTTTCAATGTTTTCCCAAGCCTTTTCCTTTAGGGAAGTCAAAACCAGGTCTTGTTTGGGAATGGGTTAAGTGACCTTTTTTTCAGATTTCGGCTCATTTATTACATAAAATGCCAGAAAATGGCACCTAAGGCTAGAGTCGGACACCGCGACAGCGACTATTGATTAAATCTAGCATGATAAGAGAGACCAAGATAGAGTCCCCTTCCACGCAGTATTCCGACGCTATAGTAGTCTAGAGAGCATTAATATCTCCAATTTATAGATAAAAGTCGAGCCTGTTAGAAAGAACCAATAAAGACCATGGACCGGACGCTTGTATGCTCTAATTGGATCTATTTTGTTTTGATTCAACTCAGTAGGTAAGTTGTTTCTTTGTTTCTTTCATATTTGGCATGCTATTGTTATCTTTTCTCTTATTTGGATTGTCAATCGCTTTGCGTTCGTCAGATAGATATTTATTAAATGGTATGTAATGTGGTAGGTGTGTGCAAAGATTATGTATTGAAAGACATGGAAATAATTATTGTCTATTTTCAAGTAACACGAAGTTAATATCGCGACTATAAGACGTCGTACAAAAGCCGAGGGCATTGCTCAGGCTTGGTACAACCTACCCCGACACATCGCTCATTTCTTCGTTAACCCTGTCCCAAACGGCAACATTTTAGGGTGGTCCACTTCAAAAACTGCCACAAATGACAAAAAAGATGTAGGATATGATTTGTGTAAAATATGGCACAGAAAATATTGAGACAAAAGTAGAAACTGCTGGTTATCAGCAGTTTCTTCTTTTGTTTCAATGTTTTCCCTAACGTCAAAACCAGGTCTTGTTTGGGAAAGGGTTAACATATAGCTTTAGACGGTTTGATTTACAAAGCAGTTGTACACAGAAAAATAAAGGCTATTAAAATTTGAAACATGTAGCGATATAGCGTAAAATAATACGCCATTTCATCTTTGAATGAATAAAATGTAATATCATGAACAACAATGTATCATTTCATTAGTAACTTTGTTACTTTTTTGTTATTTGATGAAGACGCCAATATTCTTTTTTCTTTTCTTGAAAATAAAAACTGGTACGAAATGCGTTCAAGAAATATCGTACTTCGTACATCATAAACGTGTATGAAATTGTCAATCTGCGTGAGTAGATCGTTTCTGTCGTACGGAAATCTGCACACACTTAATTTAGACCCCATAAAGTGTGTCTGAATTATCTAGCATGGATCTACCATTATCATTCAAACATATACGTACTATTCGAAAAGCACTTGCTTCTATGATAGTTACTAGAACCTTTTAGCATTCACAATTTTGAAAAGCTATGCAAATGTATCTACATGTACGTTTCTAGTGCAATTAATTAGAAAAACGTACACTGATTGCGAATTAATGCTTTCCTTAACTACGACGCCCATTTGAGTTCCCTGAGAAATATTGGAGAAAAAGAGGGAAATCCCGAATACATGTACCAGGCTTTTCTGTGCTTTCTATAGTAGTTTTCACTACATCAAAATATTTTGTCGCATGCAACACCTTTGCTTTTTAACAAGTCAAAGTTTTGTTGTTTTGGAAATGTTACACAACACTTTCTTTCAATTACAAAAGTGTTATTCCTAGTCTCTTTCAAAATACAAAATGATTTGAGCAGAATTTTGTAATTTATTTGACAAATCTCGTGAAAAACATAATTAAAAGCATGTCATGCCACATTCTTATTTTCGGAGATTCTCCCAACGGAGCGTATTCAGCATCGATTTTACACCTTTTGTAAGAGGAATTCCCGCGCGAGCGTGAAATATGCGACATGTAATGCATTTTAAGAAGGCAATTTTTGAGAGGAAATTAGGAGGCTTAGAAGGTTTCCATGCTTTCCAATTGACACGGCGTTAGTGTCGGGAAAATATTTTTGTCAGAAGTAATTTTCCATTTCTAATCTGACCTAAATAAATATATCGCTAAAGGGACAATTTCAGAAATCCAGAAATCAATTTACCGATAGAAGATACATATATACAAGTCATGAGCACGAAGACAAATAAATTCAAGAAAATCCCCCTGGATTTTTTACGGTACTTTTTTTCCTGATGGATCTTTCGATATTGTCCCTTGGGAAAGCTAGTGCACAGTTCATAGGAATGAAATCATAGGCATAGCAACCCGTACGCAAAAACGCAATTGCGTACACATTGCTAAAAAATAAAGAAAAATGTGGATTTTTGTTTTTGTTTCCCTTGAAATAAACAGCTGAATCGCCATTGAATACATACCAAATACCCACCAGGAGACACGAATGACCATTGGTCATTCGTGACTCGACGGTGGGCATTTGGTATGTGTTTCATAAAAATCTATATTAAATTTTCAAAACTTTTCTGGGAGATGCCCGCAAGAGTCACCCAAACAGTATTGAGCCCGCCATTAAACCTTCCCTGATATTGTCCAACAAGGTTAACCCGGGACAATTTAATTTTCTTGCGCAAAGTCCGTTAGTTGAGCGTCTTAACAAAACAAAGCCGAAGTGGGGTCATTACATATGCAGATGTCTCGGGTTAATCTTGCTGGACAGTACATTAGGCATAGCCTACGTTTTGCGTACAGTATATTTACGGCAGTTGAAGTATAGAACTGGATATTATTGTTCTGAAGCCTATGCTTTCCCTCCAGTCACGATAATATGACACTGCGAAACTAATATTACCTAATATGTAAACATGGGAAGGCGTTTTTAATTTATCGATGCAATTTTGCAGGCGTCAGTTCATATCTTGCAGGTGTGACACAACTGGAGGATTCGAGCGGTCGCATCCAACATTACAGCAGTTTGGAGTTCAATATATATATGTGACCCATCGCGCTAAATGGGACAATTTGGGAATTGTGAAAAGCATCGACCCTAGCCTGTCTGCGCAGTACGCGCAACCAGACTAGGGCCGATATTTTCCACTTTTATATATTTTCTAAAACTAGAATGTTTAACCTACCGTAGCATGTGTTCCTTTTCCAAATACGTCTTCTGGTTGACCTCTGCTGAGCATGATCAGAATGTCAAAACTTTGATTTTTGGACTTCTGATAAGGTCTCTTTTTAGCGTGACGGGTCACATATGATTATTTTAAAACATGTGCCAAAATATCAAAATATCAAGATCGGTCTGTAGAAAAAAATACTGTAGGTCTGGTCATCAATTTCAGATTAACAAAAAGATGTCCTATGTTATTTTTTTTACCCTGCCTCTGATTTAGATAGAACACATTCAGGTGTATCGCAAATCATCTTTGCTACGTGCTTACAACAGCTCGAGGTTTTAGCATCGTCTTGGAAAAGACACACATTATGATTCGCGCTGTTCTTTGACATTTACCATATATCGCTACAGATCTCTCCAGAGAAGCACACGATACAAATACAGGCTGCTCTACTCTAAAATGCCATACAGAACAAAATGGTACAAACACTGGCTGATTAATCCGAGTTTTCTCTGATGAAATTCGCTCTTTGATATGTTGATGTCGCTCATTTGCTGAAGAGCGAATTTTATCAGAGAATACTCGGATTACAGGCTGATCTGATCTAAAATTCCATTTGATACATAATTGTACAAACATAGGCTGATCTGGTTTAAAGTACGACAGATTCAGGTCCAACTGTATATCCATGTATTTTGTTTGAAGACAGAAACAAGAAAAAAAATATTCAAATAATTTGGCAATCCTACAGTTTATACGGACAAGGAAGTGTTTGTTTTGTTTATTTGTCATAGACGAAACAGCTCTACAATTACACGCTATTAGCCAATTCGTTGTATTGCATCGTTTTATTAATCTAAAAATGTAACAGCCATACATTACCAGACCTAACCATAATTTCTGTATCTGCTTTGTCCTTTTATTCTACGATAAAGGTAACAGTCCTAGAATAACAAAGTCTAACCTAATTTCTGTGACTGGTAGATGAATTGGATTCTGATTAAGACCATGTTAACATTGACAATCATTCGCTACCAGCATTCAGAGGCGAGTTAATCAGGTTTATTTTGACAAGAGGATGTCAAATCACGGCTTCTTTGCTGGTCTATATGGATTTGTGATCCTTCAATCTATAAAGCAAACATGCAAAGTCTATCACTTTGTGCCTACTAGTATACCCACGACAGGGAATCACGCGACACAGTTATCGCAGAAACTCTTAAAAAGATTCCGTTAATAAGAGACCGATTTGAGGGAAAATGCTTCAAATCGAATTCAAATTGATTAAGTATTAAAGTGACATTTCAGAATTTTTTGTCATAAATTTTACTTTTATTTTTATCTGAAAGAGCATATTTCCTTATGAAAATTCTGAAAATTCCAAGCCAAAATATTGCGCCGTTTACGAGAAATTTATATTTTTGTGTTAAAATTAAACAAATTGTTGTGGACAACAGTTCGGATTTATATGCAATTTATCGATTATGTCTCAACTTTAAATGCGTGTTTCCCGCTTATTGCCTACAACTTAAAAAAAACTAATAGTATTTATACTCATTAGAATAATCAATTTTGGCATCAAGACATACTTTAAAAAATTGAAATTGGAATGAAATGTCCCTTTAAAAAATGATTTTCTGGAATTGTTGTGTCACGTGATTTCCGGCTGTTAAATGGGTAGAATGCATCACTTGGTGCCTGCATAATTTAAAATTGTTCAGAAGGCTTCTTTTATTTCTGTATATCGAACAATGACTAAACAATATTTTGAAAATATGCGAAATAAGTAATTAAGGTCTTTAAGTATTCTAACAATTTTTATAAATACTTATAATTGAAACTTGGTCATGGAAGCACACAGAAAATGTTGGCATTGGACTGAATATTTCAGTGCATTAACCCATTTACACATAGTGACGCTTTTTGACGCCCTCAAAAGAAATGCCCGGGAAAACATTGTAAAAATGAAGAAATTGCTTGTGACAAGCTATTTTTCACAACGTTGTCTATACCAAAATGGAAATATTTTTGAAATCATCAACTTGAAATTAGCGTCTGCAATTTCTTTCAAATTGGAACAGTCCAAATTGTATCATTTAGGTTAGCGCTTAGTGTCCATAGATGAAATACGAAAAGTTCATTCAGAGTTTTTTTTTCATAAAAGATGCACACACTTACTTGGAAATTTGTAGTTTTGTGTACATTTTTTTTTCAGGGTCCTTAACGTCGTCATAGTGCCGGGCCGATTTTTCGTTTAAATTCAATTCTTAACCATTGACCATTTAGAAGATATTTGGTTGTGTTATGAAAGCTTTCTCAGAAACCGTACGCCTACATATTTCTTAAACAAACACCATGCACTCTTCAGAGTTGGAATTATGTCACAATACGTCTGATTTAAAGAGGAAATGCAAATACCGGAGTTTAATTTAGAAATAACAAGTTTCAGTTTGTTATGCAAGACACACATTTTACAATGGAAATGAATTTTGTGCAAAAAAATAGACTAGGTTCACCATCATGTTTTGATTAACCGTTGGTGATGTTACAAAAAGTCGTAACTACGGCTTGATTCAGGCCGAGATTTTATAGAACAACTCTCGCGAAATACTATTTCTTTGTCGGTAATAACGTTGTGTTTAACCAGATAAATCGTTCCCTATTCACATATGGAAATCTAGATCCTAGGTGAAACAAAAGATAACAAAATAAGCTTTAGTTTTAGGAATTAATTAAAGTATGCATTATTCATAAAATGCAGCCGAATGTTATGTTTAATATGGGCCCATTCACTTATTTATCTCGACGCCAAACCACGCAATAGGGAACGATTTTATCAAGTAAACAGTGACGTATTTTCGGACAAATATCATTTCGTAGGTGTTGTTACAAAATATCTAAACTCTGGCTTGATTCAAGCCGTAGTTACGAGATTTTATAACAACACCAACGGTTTATCAAAACATAACGTTAAAACCAGTCTTTATCTAGCACAAAAATCATTGCCATTTTACAATATATAAAAGAAGGCTTTGCCTTTACGATACACTAGGTATAGTGGTACCATCAACATTGAGACTCAAATGTACTTTTAACTATTGAGTGTCCTGTGTGATAGGGGTGTTGTCATTACATCTAACGGTAAACGCCTTCTTAAAATCACGACGTTTACATACCTAGTTTACCTGTTCAGTTTGACTCGTCTGTCCAGAGGTCATGGTTTATTTATACACACGTAAACGCAAAACTTTCGGAATTATTATGCGATTACTCTTTCGACCTTAAGATATTTAATTTTTCAAAAACATGACAGGCCAATGATTGGATTCCTTTTTCGAAAAGGCTTCTTGACAATATGTTTCACGAGATTTGTTTTATTTATGTTGAATCATTAATAATATTAGCTTTAATACATCTCAATACCATACACAGGTAAGATATTTCTTGCGCATTCCACACGAAAGTAGTGCCATGGAAAATTAAAATAGGCATTTTAATAATATTTTATCGTATAGTTAATTATTTTCAACATTCAATGAAATTTTCCTAGATGAATGGTCCCTGCTGTACACTCAGACATTAAAAAAGTAAATCATAACCCACATATAACACATTGTGCGTTCGCAATATCGCTGGTAAAATTGTTAACACTTTAAAGAGATCTTCATTTTGCTAATAATCAGTATTTTGTCTTAAGGCTAATAGACTATAATGAATTCTACACAAAGGGACACTTTAGGGGAACCTCTGTACGTGGTAAATACCAATTATCTTTCATTTCATTCAATGAGCAGTTGAAAGGGCATCAAACCTTACATGTATATTAAGCTTCTAAGGAAAGCAACTTTGTCGAAAACAGAGCAATTCCTTACATGAAGATTAAACATTTACTTGGCAGACATTAAACCCTTTCCCAAACGACCAAATTTTAGGGTACTCCTCTTCAAAAATTGCCACAAAAGACAAAATGGGTGGTATGAAAAATAGGATTTGTGTAAAATATGGCATAGAAAATATTGAGACAAAAGGAGAAACTGCTGGTTATCAGCAGTTTCTTCTTTTGTTTCAATGTTTTTCCAAGCCTATTCCATCAGGGACGTCAAAACCAGGTCTTGCTTGGGAAAGGGTTAAGAAAAAGCAACAGACACTGTTACAGTATACTGTCTGTAGGGATGATGTAATGATATAAAACAATCTTCAAAATATTTACGCAGACAATACAAATTTAATCGTCCAGGAAATGTTACTAAACTGTATTTATAAATCAATAAGAAGGCATTAGTGTTGGAACGCTTTCGCGGCCGTGATAAAGCAACAAACGAACATTTTGCCTAGTATGAGATGTTGACACTGTATTTTGGTAGCGAATCATATATAGCTCACGATAATTGGCCTGACAGAGCACTTCGTTCAATTAACATGGGCTGCTCTTCCAGGTCATTTAACGTGAGATATACCACAGGTGATCGAGTATTAGTAACGTTAATACAATTAATGGATAGGCGCATTTCACGAAAAAAATATTTTGACGGATAAAACTTTATTTCAAAATAAAAATCCCAAATAAACATAGTTTACTGACTGTGTCAATTGTTTGATAATACAATGTCATCCTTGCATACCCCTGGGTATAAGCTACGCATGTAGTGTAGCTCATACCCCGTTGTATCCGAGGATGATACAATTTATGAAAGTTATTATCTTTAAATGTTTGTTTAAAAATTTAACTTGGTGACACTTAAATTTCTGTTTTTACTGATCAATAACAGACATTTGCGTTGGGATTTATTCGTCGTCAGGCTTACAAATTATTGTAGCTAGAGCTTATGCAAACTGTAGTTACAATATATTGGGAATCCACCGAAAGTTTTCTCCCCAAAACTGCTGTCATCGGTTATAGAGACACGTGATTAGAATGACATTGGGGTAATTTAGTTTACTCGTCCGCGAAGACAAATTAACATTTTCCCAAACGGCAAATTTTTAGGGTGATCCACTTCAAAAACTGCTATAAATGACAAAATGGATGTTATTAAAGATATAATATTATCAAATATGACATAGAAAATATTGAGACAAAAGGAGAAACTGCTGGTTATCAGCAGTTTCTTCTTTTGTTTCAATGTTTTCCCAAGCCTTTTCTACTAGGGACGTCAAACCCAGGTCTTGTTTGGGAAAGGGTTAAGAGTTGAGACTCCTTAAGGTTGACAGTTAGGCCCTGCTAATGGATGATGCTTCACTACATTGTGTCTTTTTAGTGTAATGTAAGTAAATATATACACAGCTTAAATTTGTTATATATTGCTGGTCGAATTACTAATTTAACGGACCTATTTGCGAAATTTAAACTTTAAACGTCGAATTCAAAACGCGAATTGGCAACACCAGCATGTTAAAAAACTCTCTGGGGTTGATTAATTTAGTTGCTAAAAGAAAATTATGAGATACTTCCACATAGCAGACAAAAACTAGTAATGGTATATCAACTGTATTTGGACGTACCGAACGTCGAGTATCTCGTGGATTTTTTCTGCTAATATGGGATAACGATAGTCGATATATTTCGTCTTTATTGTCGCAATATTCATTGGAAAACACCAAATTCTCCTACCATTAACTCCTAATGTTAATATCCGCCACCCCGGAAAAGGACCCCTTAAACAATTTAGATAAAATAGGATCCGGATCAAGTTGTACCTCAATGTAGTCTGATAACGATAAATGCTGCTATCTTTATGGGACTACAGGTCACGAAGAAGCTATTAGAGAACAACATGGATCTTGATCTATACCCTGTTGTTCTCAAATGCCGTAAGGGCTTCCTCCAGATCCAGATTCTTTGCTGATTGAATCCTGTATTGTTTACTATTATCAATGCGTTCTACAGACATTCGAAAAAAGAAAGCCACGTCCAATGGATATATTTAGGAATATAATCTGTCTGAAGTCTGGTCTCTGAATAGCCACTGACTGAGACTAACGAATAACTTGTATTGTTTGCAAGGACGTGCAGACAGCTTCATACGGGATTTGTAAACCGGCTACGCTTTCATCGTATATTAGTGTTTGCCATATTCGACTAGGAGTTCAGATAAGATATCATACACACCCACATGATGCCATCTTTATGGAGTACCGATGTACACATTTCTACGTACATATGGTAGATATATCGATGCCTTAGAAGAATAAGGGCGTAAGTGGTACTTACGACCTTTTACGATGCATACATTTTTGGAAAGGGCATTTCAAGCTCTAAATATGGTGCAAATTTTATAGACATTTGAACTTGTCATGCTGACAAATTTGGCTATAGAAAAAAGTTGTTTGTTCTTTTTTCCTTTTGAAATAAAACTGTCTTTTCCAAATTTCTCAAAACTATGTTTTTTCACTTACGTCCTTCTTCTTCTAAGGCATCGATATGTACATGTATATTGTACCTGATTTAATGCGGGTTATCTGCATATGTAATGACACAACTTTGTCTAAAGACGCTAAGCATGTGGACATCACCGACGACGAAACAGTTTATCCCGGGGTTAACTTTGGTGCATTGAAGATCTACTTGTAAGTCGTTTAGAATTCGCTAAATTTAATCACCATTTACAGAATGATTTGATAATGTATATGAATAAATAATGTTGAACCATTTGTAAACGAATTTATATAAATTAGAGAGAAACTTATTCGACCTGGCAATGCACGATACATTATGTAGAATGCACTTTGAGATAATGTTATGTAACACAATTCTATACAATCCACAATTGATTCACTCTGATTCTAGATAAAGTATTCCAACAAGAATAGATTTAACCATCTAAGAGAAATCCAAGAAGAATCGGTTTTTAGACGATCACCAAAGACATATCTGTTTTCAAATTGTTATAGTTACATGTAAATAATGTACTGATTTCTTAATTTTTGCCGCCGCGATATGACCCTGGTAGTTGAAAACGGCGTAAAACCCCAATACACTCAAACTCTTAATGTTTGTTCAGCGCAATAGCATGCTTCGTGAGCAGTTTTTGTGCTATACAAATACATGTATCATTGTATTGTATTGTATTGTATTAGAGACGTTACTAACCTTGGACAATTGGTTTGGGGAGAAAGTTGTATTGCCCTGTTAGAATTTTTGTTCTTTCCGAGTTTTTCCCATATTCAACAGAAAAAAATGTGGTATATGATACTTCAGATCTGAATCCCTGGTGTCAAGATTTAACATGGAACATATTGAATTATTCTCCTATCTCTTTTACATGAAAACTGATTCTCTTATTGTCCATGTTATTTGTTGTTAGAAAGTCTTGGTTATTCAATAATTATTGGTAAAACCTTTATCCCACACGTATAAATCGAAACAAATGTCACCGTTAAGGATGAAACTACAAGATGTCAAAAATGAGCACTATGCAGTCGTTTTAAAGGCTTTTTCATGTGATTTGGTTACCCAACAACTTTCTTATGGGTGTAGTTATATATCATTTCGCATGCCATTCTCAAACAGAATTTTTTAAAGACCTGAGATATGAATGTATAACAATTTGTCTCCCACCCACATATAAACCGCAGAAATGTACGATAAAGATGTTCTATTGATTTTCTCTGATTCTTTATAAAATCAGAACAAAAAGTAAATAATATGATTAGATGCGTTGTTTGCCATAGACCTTTGGTTTTGGGGGAATTATATTGCATCATTATTTTTCTAAATGTCACCAAGATATCCACGTGTTCAACAAAACAATCAGATATATACAGCGGGCTGAATTCCTTAGTGTAAAAAATTAGCTTAGGTCAGAAAATATGTTACAATGTTGGAGTTCCTTTAGAACTATCTCATTGACGTTATATGTCTAAAGTTTCACTGTGTCTGTAGTGGTTTTATTTGTTTTTGTTTTTTTGGTCTTGTCTGTTTATATAATCCAAGTGTTGCTCTTGCTGCAATTCTAATTGTTCCATCTGATATACGAACCCTAGGCGTATTTTAAAATTAAACAAACTTTATATATCTACTGTAAAATTCAAGATATTATTGGAAGCTATGAGCAATGATATTTTAAACATGATATGTAGAGTTATCCCTGTTTGTGGAATGTAAGCAATATGTGGTAGAAGACAGAACAACATGACGTCATAACGATACACACTGTACCATTAAAGAAAGATGCTGCAATAATGTCACATATTTTGCATTTTCGTGAAAGTATCTTTCCCTTTTCCTTACAGAGATCTAGGCTTATCTCTAAATGGAACTTTCGTTTAATTTCATGCAAAATTGGAATACACATACCAGTAATTATGTATTTTTACAAGTACTTTTAAAAGTGTCTGAGCTGATATACAAGATGAAGGATGTGCTTCACGGTGGATAATCACGTGATAAATATTTTCAGAAAATCTTCAATAATTTTGTAATTACTGGGCCGATTTGAATTCGGTTTGAAGCAGAGAATGTGGACAGACGTCACGCATTAGATGGACGTGATTGTTTTTTTTTTAATCAACTGATAAAAAAGTTATTGAAGATAAACCAAAATTTTGGTTTATCTTCAATAACTTTTTCATCAGTTGATTTTTCAAAAATCCAACACGTCCAGCTCATTCCTGGGATTTCCTCCACCTTCTCTGCTTCAAATCGAATTCAAATTGGTCAAGTATTACAAAAGATATTGAAGATGATCGGAAATTCTGAGTCACGTGATTATACACCGTGTGTTCCTTTATAACGAGGTTCAAGTTGTGTACCAGGTAGAGGGGGTGGGGTAATTAACAAATTAATCCGAACTTGTGTTTGCTCAAATTCTACAGGCATCCTGTTCCTTTTAATTTAGAATCGAAATAATAGATGTTCTACAATGGTTTATCATTCAGTTAATCACTGTTAGAATCCACTCGGGCGATTGTCCTTGTGAGTTATTTATTGTACCGCCAAACCCAGAACCATGGTAAAATGGGCGATAATCGATGGTACAATATGGGTTATTTCTAAAAAAATCATAGTTAGCTCTAATATTCATGTTCTTTTACCATAAATATTTTTTATTGTTGATATTATCGTTTTTATTAAAGGGACATTTCATTCAAATTTCAATTTTTTAAAGTATGTCTTGATGCCAAGATTGGTTATTCTAATGAGTATAAATAATATTAGTTTTTTTAAGTTGTTGCCAATAAGCGAAAAACACGCATTTAAAGTTGAGACATAATCGATAAATTGCATATAAATCCGAACTGTTGTCCACAACAATTTGTTCAATTTTAACACAAAAATATAGATTTCTCGTAAACGGCGCCATATTTTGGCTTGAAATTTTCAGAATTTTCATAAGAAAATGTACTCTTTCAGATAAAAATAAAAGTAAAATTTATGACAAAAAATTCTGAAATGTCACTTTAAAACAATTTGTCGGAAATCAGCTTTGTGCAGAATTTGTTCAGGGACAAACTATACTGTTATAATTATGTTTATATCGTACTTCATGTTAGCCACAAAAGGCAAATTTCCTTAGACATGTATGCTAAGCAAATTTGTTCAATGTATCATTGATTTACCCTAATTCTATATGAAGCCAAAGTTAATTTGATTAGAGACGCTGTTGTTCTGGACGATTGGTTTCTGGATAGAATGGCTTTGCCTTGTTAATTTTTGTTGCATCTCCGAGTCTCCCAACATGTTTCCCACTGTCCAAAATAGTCGAATAATCGAATATCATTAAGGGTAACCTACCTTAATCATGTATGTTAACCCATTACCAAACGGCAAAATGTTGAACCATTCCAAATTCAAAGGTGTTGCAGACGACAACTAAAATGAATGAAAAAGTACACTTTTTTATCATTTTATATGGAAAATATTGTGGGAAATGAAGAAATTGCTTGTCACAAGCAATTTCTTCATTTTCCACAATGTTTTCCATAGCCAGTTTCTTGTGGGGAGTCAAAAAGAGTCATTGTGTGGTAATGGGTTAATCGGCTACGTTGGTTGAAAAGTGGTTATTTATTTCATTTGCTCGTTGATGACAAAATGTACACGTATTTTAGTGCCGAAAGAATATATAGCCTAAACACACAATTGTTTTAAATTCCGATGATTTTCCTAATCGAACGAGCTTTTCAACCCAAGCGTTTAGATTGAGATCAAATCCATATTATAATGTTGATTTGTGAGTTGTCAAATGTAAAAATATTTAGTTTACCTTGTTTACCAACACATATATCGGATTTCATAGGATCTGAAATAATGATTCAGCTTTCTAGAAAGGTTAAAGAAATCACTTGGATAAATCCTTTTCCAACACATATTCGGACCTTACTATTGGCAAATGAGATGAAGAAGACATGTTTAACAGCAAAATCATTTGCGGTAATTGCCAATCAATGAAAAAATGCAACTAAATTGGATTCTTATTTCCTTTACGTTAGCTTTTCCATCTGAAATAGATTGGCAGTTCTTATGCTATTAGTCTGCGAAAGTGTCCTAAATAGAAGAACATTAATCGCCTAATGGGGTGAAATGACGGCGTAAATAGACCACGGCTGACAAGGGGAAATTGGAGCTTAGTGGGTGTCCAAGTACCAGATGTGTCTCAGAATTCGTGAAACTTCCGAGTAATAGAAATACGAGCAATTGTTTTTGACAGGTCGTGTTTAATTTGTTCGCTGCTCCAAGACCTCTGAAACAAGTGTAATGTTTGATACTAGTTGGAACGGTGTTACTATTTTCTAACGCTATTCCCTTGAAATTAAGTACATCATTTTGCCAAAATGGAGCTCATTATTAGAAGGAAAATACTCTCTTATCAACCTACGTAAGCCACCCACTCTCTAAAATGTTCTTTACTCTTTATAAAGGGGTCTTCTTTTGATGCTTCTAATTTTGCATATTTTCGAGAAAAGTATTCAATTTCATAGAAAGGAAGATAATTCTTGTAACAAAGACTTTCTTTTTGTGTCTCATAAATACATGTACTATAATTGTATTACTATAATTGTATCTGGGCCACAGTTAAGTTTGTACCTGTCCACGAATCGATCATTTCGAAAATGGCTTGAAGACATGGTTTCGAAGCTTCCAACGAGACATTAAATGTCGATTCCTAAATACGAATAAAATTGTAAAACATCAACAATAACAAAATAATTCTTCTTTTCTAGACCGTCCATTTGTAGATTGTTTAAATTCAAAAGTTTTGTTAAAAAATAAAGGCGTACCGGTATATTGCCTCGTGTAATGATACATGTATGTGCAAGTCAGCTCAAATATAAAATGAGCACATGTATTAACAATTTCCCAAACTGAATTTTAAACCGACCTAATTTGAAAGACGAAATTGGTGTTGATTCCTATGATAAAGCACAGAAAATATAGGGAAAATGCGTGTTATCAAGTTCATCTCCACTTCGTCTTAACGTTTTCTCAAGTCTTTCCTTCGAGGGACGTCAAAACCACACCAAAGCCACTTGTTGTTTGGAGACGGGTTAAACACATTAGACGAAGACCATGAAGACGCAGATTCATATTATGCTCCATAACTCGTCGCTTTTTTAACGAAAACATCGTAACTGCAGCTTGTTTTAAGCTGCAGTTACGAGGTTTTCGTTGAAAAGCAGAGATATTTTCTGACCCATATAAATCTTGCCACAAGAGATTTGAGTCCGTAGCTAATATCTAGTTGTTTCCATTGAATACTGCGATATCTCGAAGAGAAATAGACACAAAAAATCTAACAAGGCAATACAATTTTCTCCACAAACCAATTGTCCAGGGCCAGCAACGTCTCTAATTAAATTTACTGTTTGTTGGATTATTCTGACTTCATCTAGAATCAGGGTAAATCAATTGTACATTGTACAGAACTTTGTTACATTACATTCACTACAATTAGTAGTGTTGCAAATCCTCGTAACTACAGCCTGATTAAAGCTGTAGATACGTGGCTTTGCAATAACACCGAAGATGTGCCTATATAGTAAATCTTCATTCTAGAGCTGAGAGCTTTTGTACAACCTTATCATAGTGTCCGGTCTTCAAACGAATGTCAGATCGAAACATTTTTTATCAAGTCAGTGATTTAACAAACAGCAAGCACAGAACTTGAAATATTTATGTTAAAATATTTTTACCTGATTGTACAAAACATTTCGTCAGTTTTAAAGTGAAAGTACAGACAGAACTATCTAAACACGGAAATGCAATTCATTTTTTTCTTTTACAATGTAAACATGCTTAGTCAAAAAAGAAAGTGTGCACAGAGAATAACTAGAATTTCTATCGTAATTTATAATATTGATACAGTCGTATGAACAGTAGCGGGTCACTAGTGAGATTTCTCGTGACTGTGGCGAACGTGTATTACATACTTGTTTTTTTCTTTCGTTTCTTGTTAAATTAGTATATATTCTTCCCTTAGACGCAGAAATCAACATTTGAACTGCAGAATGTCGGAATTAAACAGCAATTTACTATGGGAGGTAATTGGAACAATAACGGGTCAGTGTGACGTATATCGGGTCACCTGATATTTCCTTGTTGGGGGCCATCTCAAACACTCTGTGTTGTGTCAAAACCTCCAGGAATACACTCACCTTGCAACAAATTCGTGATTTCCCAAGGTTTCACGAAGGTTTGAAGGTGATCAAGCCTTCTAGGGCTATGGAAAATTTGAGCTGGAATTGGATTTTCAAAATTTTAATTTACCATAAGCACGAATATTTCACTTTCAAGACAGGCTACAAATGTTTGAGGACAAAAGAGAAGATGACACAGCTCATTTGATTAGTAACATTTGCTTCTCTTTTCTCAAAGTTGATATATCACTTTGCAGAAATTACAAAAATTTCTGCATGCCTCCAAATGAGATGGGGTTTGTTGGGTCAATGCTTTCCAAACAAGACTGTTATGAGGTCCCTGAAAAGCACTGATAGAGAAAAAAAAAAGAAAATGGTTATAGCAATTTTTCATTTCCCCGTCAGGCTCTCAGTTTTTTCTGTCCTGACAAAACGGAACACCTAAAATTTTGTCGATTTGGAAATAAAGGGTTATAAACATTTCCAGTCTAATTCGCTCTGTTGGTAAGACAATGGCTCAACCACCTGTAGGGTTTTGGGTAGTATTCCGGCAGCGGCAATGTTTTTCTGGTGAAGTTTGACCTCTCATGCGAATAGATTTTACTTTTTCCACAACATAAATCAGTCTTTTTCATTCATTCTCGTGTCTACAAGAATGAGACGCACTCTAAAGTTAAGGACGCTCCTCTACTCTACTGTAGATCTACTAAGAGGAGTATTCTTAATACTTATGCAGGAAATATTAGAGCTCGTTCTTTTGAAAATACCATTTATTCGTGAAATTATATAATAAAACAACAAGAGTTCTATGTTTTCTAAATATCCTTATTTAACAGTCACAGCATATGTTGTGGGCACTCATTGGAATCGTCTGAAGACAATTCCAATGTGTACAAACTACATATAGGTTTATAAACAGAAGTGAAATTTTGAATTTTTGAAATCCTAAACCGCTTATCTATAGCGTAGTGTGAATATACATAAAAATAAGATATGGACATTATGACATTTCAGACCCGTGTAGATCCAGATAAGCCTGAGCATAGGGTAAGACACTGTCTGTTCAGGAACAAAGTGTCAAAATGGCACTCTTGTATTAGCTAATAAAGTTAATAAAAAAGCTTATAGGCCTAAGGGTATAGATTCGATCTTGCTCTAAATGTATGCATGCACAGTATTATCTAGAACTTTATTGGTCTGAAATGATGAGATATGTATAAAGGAAACTGTTTGAGGAATAACAACAGAATGGATTAAGCTTCAAACAAATGAATAAGTATCCTTTCCAAAACAGCAGAATTTTAGACAGGCACATATTGAAAAACGTTGTAGAACATAAAAATAAGTTACGGTACTTTGCATATGGATAGAAGTACTATTTTAAACATATGCCATACAGCGAAATTTTAGACTGTTGCAATTTGAAAGAAGTTGCAGAAGGCAATTTCAAGTTGATGAAATTTTCAGATTTTACATTTTCTGGATAAGAAGAATTATGGAAATGAATGAATTAATTGTCACCAACATTAATTCTTTCTTTCCTCAATGTTTGTCCAAATTTCATTTTGAGAGGTGGCAAAATTCATCTGTGCTGCTGGTTTAGTTAACAGTACACTAAACCGCGTGAAATCTTCAAAAGCAGCATTATCATCTCTCTAAATGCTTTCTTGAATTGTAAAATATTTTGGTTATTGACATCAAAACCCAGGACTGTATTTTTTCGCAATGGCTTTCGCTGACACCTGAGCAGAACTCTGCCCTTTACGTGTTGGACCCATGACCTGTAAAAAAAGCACAATTAACACACGTCTTTGAAAATAAGGTGAAATGCTGCAAAATTCTCAATTCAATCAGTTTTCAAAGACTGATGCAATTGTTAATCCTTCAGGGTTTACCGAACAAGACCCCTTTTTTGATGTCCCTAATATAATTGGCTATGGAAAACATTGAGACAAGAGAAGAAGAAAATGCTGATAATCAGCATTTTCTCTCAATGTTTTCTTAGCGATAATATTTACAAATTTTACCAAAGTAAGTTACATTTTTGTCATCTACACTAGTTTTCAAATTGGACCAGTCTAAAATTTCGCTGTTTGGGAATGGGTTAACCCACTTCTCCTATAAATAAAAAGTACAGAGAAAGAAAAAAAGGAAGAGCAAAATAGATAAGTAAGTATATAGCATTTTCTCCTATGCCCCCATTCTCTTTTCTATATTTTTTTTTCAAAATGCATAGGCCTAATTAGATCCTATTTCATTTCATTGTCTGCATAAACTGACCTACAATTCTGTTGTCTGGGAAAGGATTGAATTTACCAGTGCTGTAATTTGCTATATTCTTACATAGGCCATTTCAATTGAGAAAAACATGGATAGAAAATCGGAAATGGCTTTTTCTCATTTTCCCTAGAGATGATGTTTTGAATTTAAGTTATTCTATACATGTAGATTACATGTATAATTTCATTTTTGAGTATCTTCTAGATCCTTTGCTATTTCTAAATATTTTAGCCTCAAATGATCTCTAATTTGGACCAATCTTCCTTTTTTATTCCGGGAATGGGTTGAACAAATAATATTTACGTTTGTGCTATGATATTATCAACTCGACTAGTTTGAGAAAACCCCTGATTTGGTTTCAGACTGATCCGTTATTGTTCATACAACACTGTGGTAAAAACGTCCGATTTAAATGCAATTGCAAATACCTAAAACAAAAAGTTTTAGTCTAAGACCAAGAAAACAAGCTGATCTTTCTGATAAAAGCGAAAAAATTGCAAAAAATTCGACCAGATTCAAGTTTTACGTCATTTTGCACGAAAATGGTATCAAGAATGATGCCGTTTTATTCTAGGTCAAGCAGACGACGAAACAAGCGTTTCTTCGAAAAGGACCTCTTTGTTTACATTTCTTCTTCAAAACATTTGTATACGCGGACAAGATATTGAGGTACATGACTGCAAATTTGCAATTTAAAATATGGATAAACTCCGGAGAAATCATATCGAAAGCCCGTAAGTGACCCGCTATTGTTCATGACCCGCTACTGTTCATACGACTGTATTATAAATATAGGTATCAAATCAAAGATAATTCAATTGCCTATAAGTATGTGTCTTTTTAAATTGTGTGAAGTGGAATTTTTCTTGCGTTTTATTAAGATTTTTGAGATAGGGGTCAATTTCGAAATTCACAGAACTTGCTGACGAACGCGAAGAGAATAACTAATGCATTTTTCTTAGGATTTCTGCTTCAATTTCTATTGTGACATGTCTTCAGGGAATAACGGCAAACATATGTGGTCTCACTGATCGAACATAACGTTTCATTTTATCGTTTAGAATTTCGTTGCGTTCATATTGCAAGACGTATTCCACGTCCTGCGAACTCTTTAACTGGATCCTAAATTTTACGAAACTCAGGCGGTGGAGATGCTCGGCCCTACAGCACTCTCATGACTAATTTTTTCGCGTCCCTTGACGATGACGATGTGCCTAATGCAGACGTAACGTACGATTAATTTTAGGCTTCATGATAATGTGACAAATATATGGTCTCAAATCTCTTATGAGCCGTTTATCTGCCTTCGTCGATTTCAAATGTTGCTTACGTATGCTTGCTTTACTGAATCGCCATAAATGGTGTAGGTTTGAAACGTTGCCGCAAGGGCGCCAAGGTCATGTACCGATCTTGTCTAGTCATTACTGCATTCGGGATATCAGACCGAAGCCCATTAAAAACGCATCATTTGTTTTGGAAACATGATTGCAAACGCCTAATTTCAGAATGATGACATTTAAACGACAACGACACATTTCACGCCGGTTCAAGACACTAGCAAACCTAACGTGTAAAGTCTGTTGTGTTTACTAAGACGTAGCATCTTCGGCTATTCAGATTTTTGAAATTTTATGTTTGATTTAGATTTTATACACTTTGAATACAGATTTAAGACAATAAAGTTTATTATGAAACGTTTGTTTTGATAACCACGTGCAAAAAGGTGCTAATAGCGTTTTGCCATATGCCAGACAATTTAATCACCCAAAGTTGCTTCCCATGTCAATAGACATGAGAAAGTTGATAGCTTAACTCCGTGTAGGAGTTTGGTGAAGTTAACCCATTAATGACCACATTTTTTTATTTTGAGGTTTTATCAAAAAATAATACATTTGAGGTAGCTATGATGAATCAAAGTGCTGAGAGCACTGTAATTGGACGTCTCTGATTGATTGAGCGGGATTGTACATGAAAGAAAGATATTTTATTCATTCTTCTGTGTTTAATTCTATAAGATCGGTTTCGGACATACGAAATCGGCTTTAATACCAGAAAACCCTTCTCAGGCTTCAAATTGATTTGATTGCCGTTTCAAGACAACTGATTTGTCGCTATGAATAATCACTATTAATTTGATTACCAAATTCAATTAAGGCCATGCGATTAGCACTTTTGTCTTCTTGTTTCGGTTTACTATGAGTATTGTCGTCAGTTATACTTTTCATTGATTTTATAAAGTACGCTACAAAGCAATTTATTCAAAATGTAAGCCAACGCGCTACATAAATTAAAGCCGCGATAGCTCACTCAGCAGAGCACTCACCTTGTACTCTTTACACATGTTATATCCGGAAGTCCCTGGGTTCGAATTCTACTCAGACATTGTTCTTTTTAATCATCTTTTTTTATACGCCGCCGGAGGCGGACGTATATTGGCGTCATCTTCTCCGTCTGTCCGTCCGTCCATCCGTCCGTCTGTCCGTCTGTCCGTCCATCCGTCCGTCCGTACGTCCGTCCACTTTTCTTGTCAACGCAACTCCTCCTAAGTTTCTGGCTGGATCTTCTTGAAACTTGGTCAATGTTATCACCTCAATTGATAGATATGCATGAAGGAAGGATTTTATGGTTCGTTGATTTTTGCCAGAGTTATGCCCCTTAAAAACTTAGTCTCTGGGGCTTATTGAAATTGCAGCCTTGTCAACGCAACTCCTCCTAAGTTTCTAGCTGGATCTTAATGAAACTTGGTCAATGTTATCACCTTAATTGGTAGATGTGCATGAAGGAAGGATTTTATGGTTCGTTGATTTTTGCCTGAGTTATGCCCCTTAAAAACTTAGTCTCTCGGGCTTATTGAAATTGCAGCCTTGTCAACACAACTCCTCCTAAGTTTCTGGCTAGATCTTAATGAAACTTGGTCAATGTTATCACCTCAATTGGTAGATGTGCATGAAGGAAGAATTTTATGATTCATTGATTTTTGCCAGAGTTATGCCCCCTTAAAACTTAGTCTGTGGGGCATATTGAAATTGCAGCCTTGTCAACGCAAGTCCTCCTACATTTATGGCTGGATATTAATGACACTTGGTCAATCACCTCAATTGGTAGATTTGCATGAAGGAAGGATTTTATGGTTCATTGATTTTTTTCTAGAGTTATGCCCCCTTAAAACTTAGTCTCTGGGGCTGATTGAAATTGCAGCCTTGTCAACACAACTTCTTCTAAGATTCTGACTGATCCTTATGAAACTTGGTGGATGTTATAACCTTAATTGGTAGATGTGCATGAAGTAAGGATTTTATGGTTCATTGATTTTTGCCTGAGTTATGCCCCCTTCAATCTTAGTCTCTAGGGCTTAATGATATTTCAGTCTCGTGAACGCAATTCCTTCCAGGTTTTTGACTGGATATTTATAAAAACCTTTTTGTGAACACAATTTTTTACAGGTTTTTGTGTGAATATTTATAAATCCTTGTCAATGTCATTTTTTTTTGTCTCAAGTTTTATAAGTGGCGGCGTATATTGTGACCATGGCACTCTTGTTCGACTTCTATCTCCACCATCGTTGGCGAAAAAACGACCGCAGTGATTTAGAATCGATCTTAACACAAATTCAACGAAATAAAGTAATGAAACGCCGATCATTTACATACAATTCCGCTCAATCAATGAGAGGCGTCTAAATATAGTGCTCCAAGCACTTTGATTTTTATTCCTGTTTAGAGTAAAAAAAGAAAAAAAAACACGGTAGCAGTTTTCCCTGGTTGTGGTTACAAAACAAATTCAATACATACTTTTCCTGAAACAAAATACCAGATGAATTGGAGCACCTAACCATGGATTCCTCATACCAGTACTACCGCAGCATGCTTACATCTACAGATGTGCATAAAAAGAAGAAATTGGGAACGTGCCGTCGGGAAAATGGCAGTGGAGTACAATAAGCAATTTAAATCTTCATATCATTATCAACGAAAATTTGAGAATAGCAATGTCCCTATCTGTAAACATATTCATACGATCATCCAGGTACCATCTGTTGCAGACCCATTGCTTCATCTTCTTAGCTCAATACACGTAAACGGGTCTCTTAAACGAAATAAATACAGATCGCTGTCACTTAGTCTTATACTAGTAATAATCATTGTTGTCATGATCATCGATCAGTATGTAAATAGGTCATGATACTGTCGAATATCAGTGATACAGATGCTGGAGAAAAAAAACTCGTAAGAGCAACTATTTTTCTGAATAGGTGGATTTCTCTAGTGTCTCATCTGAGGCTGTTCAGATGGAACACCGATTTGTCATCGAGTCGAACCCGAGTTGCGAAATGAACTCACTCCCCGATAATCAATTTCAAAACCCTGGTTCCAAAGTACGTCACGTGGAAACCCCGTTCCTTTAAGTATGTCAAAGACTTAAACAACAATGATCAAAGAAAAGGAACCTATCATACACAATACGTGCATTAAATTGGGTAATCATTCTAAAATGTGTGTTTTCAGTAAACACATCAAGAAAAACAAACGTTTTACAGAAGAAATAATCCGAACTGGTTTTGAACCAACGGCGTTCCAAATTTCAAACTGAAAAAAGGTTGCGAGGTTAATCCTTTCCCGTTTGAGCTATCGCTGCTGCTGATGATATAGGGTGTCTGTTTACATTATAACCATAGTGTATGCATGTATCGCTTTCTAAAGAGCTTACCCTTTACACAATAAATATTACGAAAGTCGAAAAACTACAAGAAAATGATTAAATCGAAAAAAGATCGTAAAGTTGGTTAAGACGTGGCATGAATTGAATCGGCCAATGAATCTTATAGTATTTGTTAGAGAACACATAGAAAGTAGGAAAAGATACGACAGTTTTCCTGTATGGTCGCAAAATCTATTTTAAATTTTGGTCAACTGGCAATTGAGTCTGAGAAAGGGTTTTTTGGTAATAAAAACCCATTTCGCCTGTCCAAAAGTGGTTATAAGAATTGTACGTCCTTTCGGACGTCCAATTAAAAATAACAAAATAACTGGATATCCGACTGAAATATTGTTGAAAAATGCATTTTTTGTTGTGTCCCATATTTAGGACATGGGTCACTAAAGACATCACTTTTGCAAAATAAGCTGACTTTCCGTCACACTGATTGTCACAACATACAGGCTTCTATATCCCTTTTATGAGATTATTAATCCAGAACACACTCAGAACTGTAAGATTTTAGTACATTCCTGCTTTACTGGTGATGAAAGTCCACGAAACATCTGTCGTGAAGAGGAACATTGCACTTCACGCAGATTCGTTTAGATTTTCCTCCACAATAGGCGCACCTCCGTTGAGTGTCAATTGGTGCTATGTAGTGATCACAGCGGTCTCGCCTGACACTGGCTGGAACTCTGTGGTCAATGTTCAAAACCCTGGTCCTTGCTACTGGCCGCCCCCGCACTGCCCTTTGGGAATACTTCATTAGATACATTTTACATATTTCACGCATGAAGTCCAGTAGATCGAGTGGATTCCTATGATATTTGCTAGTAAGCCGGTACAGTATCCAAGCATTCTGAACCACCATGTCTGGAACAAAGGCAAACAGCGCCCACCACCACTTTTTCATTCTAATTCCTATTCTGTACGAGTTAATGTTTTGGTCCATCCGATCGACTCCCCCCATGTATCGGTTGTACTCTGCAATGACTTTTGGCTGCTGTATTTCTACCATACGTCTTTCTCGTTTAGACCAACGTTTTACTTTGTTAACTGGCATCACATTGTGACAGTTTGTTCCCATGTAGACAATGTTATTATCATTCCATTCTACGATCAAGCTTTTACCATATTCATCAAATTGGTGATCAAAAGACCCCCTATCCATTTTCGACATTTGCTGAGCAGAGGTCAATGGGCATTTTTCTATTCTGTTAGATCGTAGTGTACCTGTTCCTCCAATACCAAGTTCTGTTAGTCTGTCCAAAAGCTTTACACTTGTAAAAAGATTGTCAAAGTAGAGTCGATATGGAGCCTTGGGAAGCTCTGATATCAGATCAAGGACAACGCCAGCACCCATTCCAAGATCATGATGAACTGCAGCTGCACCTTGGTAGGGTTCAAACTGAATGAGGTAACCAAGTCTTGTTGCCAAGCACCATAACTTAAATCCAAACCTAATTGGTTTTCCCCGAATAAACTGTTTTGTACTGTGTTTACCGAAGTTAGGAATCATTGCCTCGTCAATTGAGAGATCCTGTTCCATTTGAAAGTACTGCAAACATCTGTCATTGATAAGAGATTATAAAGGCCTTATCTTACCCATCTTATCATTTGGATTCAGCTCATTGTTATCACAAACATGAAGGTATTTCAGTATTTCTTCAAATCGTTTCCTAGACATAGCATTGAAAATTGCTTCAATTCTAGTGTCGGTTTGCTGCTCCCAATACATCCTGCGTCTTGGAAGATTGACATATCCTGTGACAAGCAGTACTGCAAGGAAAAGCCGCACTTCCTCGAGGGATATTTGAAACGTGTGATTACCCTGATGTCTTGCATAATTTGTGCTCTGATCTTTAATAAGTAAACAAACTTCGTCATCAAAAAACAGTTCAAATAGAGAGTGAGGTTCCCAATCTCTTTCAAAGAATTGAGATTGTCTGTAAGTCCATGCAGAGTAGATATCTGTCTGATCATCGGGAATATCTTGTTTAATCCAGTGACGTGGAGGTGCAGGTGCTCGTCTTACTCTTAGATTGGCAGCACCTCTCGGATGCACATTTAGTTGCGTAGGTACCGGTATCTGAACATTATAGTCAATTGTACTGCCAGATGAATCTGAAACAGATCCCGATTCTTCATCCGTTGTAGTACCAGAATCTTCTTCGCCTATAGTATTGAAGTCTAGTCTGGTGACATGTCTGACAGACACTGTTGCATCTGCCCGTAATTGATTTCCTGTCAGATTGTTTATATTTCCACCAAAATCCTCATCGCCGCTGTCTTCATCACTTTTTGTGGCATCCTCTGGTCCAGTCAAAAATACATTGGCTTCTTGAAAGGCGTTGTCATCTTCCAGAAGATGTAGCACCTCATTTAAAGTGAATCTGTAAACATAAATGATGATTAAATGTCAATAAAAATGGTAGAATTTGAAACACATATATTCGTATAAACTCACATTTTGTACACTCTAGTGACCACCGTCCTAAATTTGGGACGTTATATCGAAAGTGAAAAAAGCATGGAAAAATATCAAATATACATTACTTTTGTATTGACTTGTATAAAAGAGACACCAATCAACATTTTAATTGCTTTGTTGGAATATTTTCATGAACAGCATTTAAAGAGCATAAAAATTGCCTACCTTTTGTTTGCCATTTTCACTCCACCAAAAATTTGTCCTTTCTTCAACAGTCTAATCATGTAAATGACTGTAAAATGTTTCTGTTTCATCTCTTAACTAGTGTTACCTGATACAACAGACAATAATTTCAGCCACAATAGGGAGATAATAGCAATTCAACACTGATAACTGTTGGCATAAACCAGATTCCGTAACCGTACTATATAAAGGACAAGGGTCATTAATGGGTTGCAGTGGTTACGTAGATATATAGAGTAGAAGTATGCACACTTTCTTTTTTGACTCAGTATATAAAGTATAGCAAACGGGATAAATTGTGAAAAGGGGAAGCAGGTTAATAACCCTTTCACAAACGAGACCTGATTTTGACGTTCCTAATAGAATTGGTTTGTGAAGACTTTGAGCCGAAAGAAGAACATGCTGATAATAGGCATTTTCTACTTTGCCACCAATTTTTTCTATCTTGTATTATTCGCTAATTGTATCATTAGTGGCAATCATTGTGTCTTCTAACACAGCATTCAAATTGGACCACCCTGAAATTTTGTCGATTGTGAGAAGGTTCACAAATCCGTATGAATCTGTCTGCACGTCCTTGCAAACAATACAAGTTATTCATTTGTCTCAGTCAGTGGCTATTCAGAGGCCAGACTTCAGACAGATTATAGTCCTAAATATATCTACCATGAGAGCCTGAATGTCTTCGTCTGATCGCTGGTATACGATAATTAGGCCTACAAATCGCTGCTTTTCAACAAAAAACATCGTAACTGCAGCTTAAAACAAGCTGCAGTTACGAGGTTATTGTTGAATAGCGACAATATGTATGTTTCTAAATGTAGGTCTATATCTGGACTAGATGCAGACAGATATCCTATTATAGCCTAATTCATCTTATCTATTTGAATCGCCCATGTTATTAGCTTTATTTAATTTTAGATACATTATGGATCAGCACTAGGTTCAGAGATAAAGACACGTTTCCTGTATTTAAGGCAGCGGCCATTGCTCAGTTGGTAGCGCTGGTGGCGCAACTGCCTCTGACTTAAGAGGTCCCTGGTTTGATCACCGGTACTGACAAATATCCTTCCTGATAATATTGTCACCCACCAATGGTTTGCTAATCGTTAACCTATGTGGGCGAGCACCATGCGCTTGGTACATGTAGAAACTCTTTGTGTGTAAACGCATGTGAAACGTTTGTGATTTTGAGATTTGATGATAAAACATAATTATTAGGACATACAGGGCGTAGATATAATATTTAAACGTAAAACTGTTTGATTCACTGTTGGTGGGTAACTCAGAAAATGAGAATGCGCTTCCTAAAAGCATCATCCATATTGTCAACCTTAAGGAGTCTGAACTGTTAATTTGTCCTCGCGGACGAGTAAATCAAATTACCCCAATGTCATTCTAATCACGCGTCTCTATAAGCGCTGACAGCAGTTATGGAGAAAGAAATGTTCTTTTTGGCTTATAAAATATAGTAAACAGAGCTTTAACCAAGTTCATTTACAGTATTTTGTTATATTAACCCTTTCCCAAACAAGACCTGGTTTTGACGTCCCTGATTGAAATGGCTTGGGAAAACATTGAGGCAAAAGAAGAAACTGCTGATAACCAGCAGTTTCTCCTTTTGCCTCAATATTTTCTGTGCTATATTTTACACAAATCTTATCTTTAGTTACATCCATTCTGTCATTTGTGGCAGTTTATGAAGAGGATCACCCTAAAATTTGGCTGTTTGGGAAAGGGTTAATACCGAGAATATATCCCGGCGCAAATAAGTACTTATTGATCTGTTAACCCTTTCCCCAAAAACAAAATTTTAGGGCGGTCCTATATAAAAATGGCTGTGGCCGACAATATTGATGTTAAAAAGGAAGGGATTTGTGTACAATATAGCACAGAAAATATTGAGACAAAAGGAGAAACTGCTGGTTATCAGCAGTTTCTTCTTTTGTTTCAATGTTTTCCCAAGCCTATCCTATTAGGGACATCAAAACTAGGTCTTGTTTGGGAAAGGTTTAAGGCAGTTTAGTAAGTAACATTTTCTAGACGATTATTTGTATCGTCTGTGCAAATATTTCAAGATTGTTTTATGCCATTAAATCATTTCTGTAGACAGTACATCGTTTATGTTGCCGATTTTGTGAAGATATCCTTGCAACGTTTCATTAATCCGTCTGTGGTACATCGCCGGAATGAAAGTACAAAGTAGGCCTACATGTATTTAATATATTTAGCGTTTTCTTGTGATTAGATATACCTATTTTATCGTATCATATATAAGGATAAACATAAAAGATACATCTTTATAAGGTCACATTTGTAGAGAATATCAATGGCATTACCAAACGGCAAAATTTTAGACTGGTCCAAATTAAAGATGTTGCAGATGACAAATTCAAGCAAATAAAATGTGATTATTCTTAATATTTTTGGGAAGAAAATATTGTGGTAAATGAAGAAATTGCTTGTCACAAGCCATTTCTTCATTTTCCACAATGTTTTCAAATGTCATTATCTTATGGGGAGTTGAATTAGTCATTGTGTGGTAATGGGCTATGGCATTTGTTAACTTAAATGACAATGATGCCATTTCAATCATGCGTCTCTTTTAGCGTTGAAAGCGATTAAGTGGATAAGACTTTAGATGAGGTTCCATTATGCAGCCGCTTTTCTTAAAAATCTTCAAAAATGAAAGCTGGAATTACGAGGTCTTGGAAGAAAAACAGCGATAGCATAACTACAGCTTCATCAACACTTTATATACCGCTGATATTCTACCAAAACCACGTATCTGCAGCTTAAGGTAGAAGACCCATAATGAAAAAAAAACCACATTTTGAAAAATGCCAGTAATGCCTTAACTGTGTTACATTTCCATTCCAAATATAAACATAAGGATTTTGATCTGTTTAGAATTTTGAATTTATGCTTACTTATGAAAATATTTGACAAAAATTTCAAAATTACCTCCCTTGAACATATAATTATGTAAATTCTGAAGTAGATTAGATTACATGATCCAAAGAAAATCATGTGGTCATGATATGTATAATGGTTATATTCTACATAATGTTTAATTGGCCTTTTACGGCGCCATTTCACAAACAGATCCTAATGATTTTAGAAAATCATCGAAATCTTTTATCACAAATCGTCCCTTGATTTCCAGAAGGGGCTATCAGCACTTTTCATAGTTTTGAGAAAAACGCGTTTAAAGGTTTTGAATGCTTGTCAAAAATTAGGTTTTTAATGGTCAGATACCATGTTTGGCCCGTGGGTAGAACATGATAGCCACTATACACATACACATTATCAACCTTCATTTCCAATGATTTACGCTTTTTTTTTGTAAAAAAACCGCTGGCTGCCGGAAAAAATACCAAAATACAGATGATATGTTTCTGCCAAAAGGAGTCAACAGCAAGACATGTATTGTACAAAAATGATTTATTCTCATAAATAATATATTTCTGCACATTTTACTGTTTGTTTATGCTTTCATCAAGCCACCACGGTACATTTCCTTCTTTTTTAGCAACTGATATTGATAGTTTCTCTTTATAATTCATTGGCAGAATTTCAGAGGGTCTTTAGCAAAGACATTTTCACCTCAGTGCAAATAAATTCTGGATTATTGTATTTGTATCTGGCAATTATAATGAAATATTTCATCTGGATGGCTTCTTTGCACTTTCAACACATTGACCTTGTGCTAGTTTATTCTACTGCCATCAGCGCACGTTTTAAAATGTTCAAATGAAGCATACGCTTTCAATGAAAAAGTTGGCGTATCACACAAAGTGTGACCCCCTGTCCATAAAGATGCATCGACCCCACTACACAGGTTCATGTAAATCAGTGTAATGTCCTTACAGCTTAAAAAGTACACACACTGCTTATTCTCTTCAAAATTTTCACCAGATAAAGAGTAGCTTATGCATTTCGTTTCAAAACTGATAATAATGCATTTTTGTCATTATGATAATTGGTTACAACACATTGGAAAAGAATAAAAGAAAGAGCAATATATTCTTTTCTGATTATGTTTGTATTCACAATCCTTTGCATAAATATTGTGTTTCAAGGTTTATCGAGACTTATATAATTCGCCAATGCAGATTCAAACTATTGTGCGGAGAACCCTGACACACTGTATGGGTTATAACGTCTGACAATTTGAAATATGCAGTTCAATTGTTGTGGAACGTATATAAGGATGTCTGTTTTTGGCGAGGATGCTCAATCGCTGAACGTATTGAATCGCTTTCCACTTGTGTGTGTTCGGACTCCAAATGTTACTGCTAAATCACTTCTATATTAGGATGTGTCGATACAACTTTCAGCAAACCTGGGGCCAGATATCTGGTTCTGTTCTGTCCGGAACAGCAGTCAGAATAGAGTATATGCTTAATAACTAATGGTAGAGAATTAAGATGCGTCATTATGCAAATACCCATTTCCCATGATCCACGCTAGCCATGAACCTCATCCAGGTCCCTTTTTTTGTCTGCCAGTAAATACAGGTTAGCGATCCAACTTTCGTTTTTTGTTATAAATTGGAGCATGGCGTTTAGCCGTTCTAACGGCCTGTAAGTCAAAGGTTGATACATACATAGTTTTGTGTTACATTTCGCATTATTCTTTTCAGTGTCTTTTTCGATTCTTGCCTGTTCTTTCTGAAAGTATGTTCTTTGACCATTCTGAAGTTTCTATCCGAAATAGGCAAAAATCAGGCTGCCAGAAGGGGCTATAAAAGAATTGAAACTCATTTCTTTCTATTCTAAGGAGTTTGTTAAGACACAATTTTATCTATTTAATTAAATATATTACTTTTCCTTAATGCGATATATATATATATTTCATGTACACAAACAGTAAAATATGCTTTTATCAAAATTTTAGATCTTGGCAGCCAGAAGGGGCTATCAACGACTTCGCTAATAGCTAGTAGGCCATATGTTCCACTTTTTCTGATTATTTCTTGGATGAATTAATTGAAAACTGCAACTACCACATTGATAGATTTAAAGGGCTGATAAACAACACAAATAACAACATAAATTCACTTGCACCTCTTCACATAATAATAGCTTTGGAGTATTCCGATTCGTTTAACAATTATGTCGCACTGTAGTTCTATTTAAAACAAGAGATGTTTGTAAAACATATATGCCCCCTCAAGGGCCTACATTTGATGTAGGTCAAAGTCCAAGGTCAAGTTAACAAGGTCCAAGGTCATGGTCAAATATGAAAGGTCTTGGTAGGAGGTGTCTATGTGTGAAATATCAAAGCTGTATATGTAAAAGTAAAATGAAACATAGGCCAGGTTAAATTTTTTAAAAGTAGGCCAAATGCCAAGGTCAAGTTCATGGTCAAATGTGAAAGGTCTTGGTTGGAGGTGTCCATGTGTGAAATATCAAGGCTGTAGGTGTAAAAGGACATGATATATATGCCTGGTTTCAGTCTTTTTAAAAGTAGGTCAAACTCCAAGGTCAAGGTTGCAATATTCAAGGTCATGATCAAATGTGAAAGGTCTTGGTAAGAGGTGTCTATGTGTGAAATATCAAGGCTGTAGGTGTAATAGGACATAAGATAAAGGCTAGGTTAAAGATTTCTAAAAGTATGTAAAAATCAAAGGTCAGGGTCACACAGGCCAAGGTCATGGTCAAATGCGAAAGGTCTTGGTAGGAGGTGTCCATGTGTAAAATATTGAGACTGTATAAGTAACAGGACATGAGATATAGGCCTAGTTTAAGTTTTTTAAAAGTAGGTCAAACTCCAAGGTCAAGGTCCAAGGTCATGGTCAAAAGTGAAATATTTTGGTTGGAAGTGACAATGTGTGAAATATCAAGGCTGTATATGTAAAATGACATGAAATATAGGCCAGGTTAATGTATTATTAAAGTAGGTCAAACACCAAGGTCAAGGTCACAAGGTCCAAGGTCATGGTCAAATGTGAAAGGTCTTGGTCGTAGGTGTCCATGTGTCAAATATCAAGGCTGTATGTGTAAAAGGAATTGATATGTCGGCTAGGTTAAAGTTTTTTTAAAGTAGGTCAAAGGTCAAGGTCACAAGGTCCAAGGTCATGGTCAAATGTGAAAGGTCTTGGTAAGATGTGTCCATGTGTGAAATACTAAGGCTGTATGTGTAATAGCACATAAGATATAGGCCCAGTTTATTTTTTTTAAAAGTAGGTCAAACTCCAAGGTCAAGGCCACATGGTCCAAGGTCATAGTCCTATGTGATAGGTCTTGGTCGGAGGTTTCCATGTGTCAAATATCAAGGCTGTATGTGCAAAAGGACATGATATATTGGCCAGGTTAAAGTTTTTTTTAAGTAGGTCAAACTCCAAGGTCAAGGTCACAAAGTCCAAGGTCATGGTCAATTGTGAAAGGTCTTGGTAAGATGTGTGAAATATCAAGGCTGTATTTGTAAAAGGTCATGAGACATATGCCGGGTTTAATTTTTTTTAAGGTAGGTCAAACTCCAAGGTCAAGGTCACAAGGTCCAAGGTCATGGTTAAATGTGAACGATGTTGATAGGAGGTATCTATGTGTGAGATATCAAGGCTGTATGTGTAAAAGGACATGAGATATAGGCAAGGTTAAGAATTAACAGTAAAAATCAACAAAGGGCAATAACTCCAAGAATTTGATTGGCAGAGTTACGGTTCTTGTGCACTGCACCTCTCCATAATGAAATCTATCCACCTGTAAAGTTTCATGATTCTACCTTACATATTTTTTGAGTTATGCTTCGGACAATAATCAAATTTGAAAATCAACAAAGGACAATAACTCCAAAAATATGATCAGAAGAGTTACGGTTCTTGTGCACTGCACCTCTCCATAATGAGATCTATCCACCTGTAAAGTTTCATGATTGTACCTTACATACTTTTTGAGTTATGCTCCGGACAAGAATCAAGTTATAAAATCAACAAAGGGCAATAACTCAAAAAAATTGATCGGCAGAGTTACGGTTCTTGTGCGCTGCACCTCTCCATAATGAGATCTATATACCTATGTAGTTTCATGATTCTACCTTTAATACTTTTCGAGTTATGCTCCGGACAAGGTTTGGTCTACGGACAGACCGACCGACCTACGGACCGACAGACCGACCGACCTTCCGACCGACCGACACTTGCAAAACAATATACCCCCATTTTCTTCGAAAGGGGGCATAATTACTGGGACGAAAGAGGGCATAATTACTGGGATTATTCCATTAATTAAGTAAATTGTCATGACAAATTAACACAATGTCCTTCTTTGCTTACATTAAACGTTTCCAAAAAGCAAAACTTTAGGGTGGTTTGAATTTAATGTAGACGAAAAAAATAAATGCTAATAAATCAAAACTTTTCGACATTATAGTATAGAAAATATTATGGCAAACGGATGAAATGTCGGCTATGTGCATCTTCTTCTTTTTTTTGTCATTTTCGCCAAAAAGTGCTGATAGCCCCATCTGCCAATCAAGGGACGAAATCTATTCGAAGAAAAGATAAATACATTCAATTTAGTCCTAAGCTATGTCTTCATTCGTCATACTTTAGTCTTCAATGGAAGCATATGGTATCCTTGCTCTATATGTGTCTGAATAAAATGTAAATAAATGAATTATCTTCTGGACTGAAAGTAACTAAGCTTGGTGGAGCCAATTTTTGCATACAATTGGAGAACATGTTATGAATAATGCATTTTGTTTAACAACTCAATTTCAACACATTTCCGTTATTCCTTATTTCATCTAGGATATATGTACTAGGCAAAAAAAGAAACGCAACTTCCTTTTCAATTCCTCCTTACACAAAGACATCAAGTTAGATTTTAACCAAATGTAATACAGTATATTTAGAGAAATAACATTTCACGTTGTAAAGTTATTGTTTGTAGTAAATTCCATTATTTAGAAAACGTACAATTTACACCGGACGTCAACACAATTTGACAAAAAAAACATTGTATGTAGGTCTAACAAACACAACCAGTATCGTTCAGTTTGTTACAGTATTCGAATTTTGTGAAGTCCATGCGTTTTGTTAGCGGCCTCCGTTGCTGTCCTAAACCTATCCCGTAGGTGGGGTTAACCTTATGATAGGCCTACAGTTCTGCCTTGACGTCATATCTCTTGGACGTCCGATCCGTGCTCGATCGGTTGTGGTCTCGTTGAGAACCAACATCGTATACAGACGCGAATACGTCAAATTGCTGCGCCAACAATGTCTTGCGACAACAATTTTGACTTTTTCCACGTAACATCTGTACTGCAGCTTGACGCTGGTTTTGGTGTAGTCGTGCTATGCGTAGGATAGTGAGAACTGTATGAACGCTTTGGCCTATTACATGTTTATGTTTTAGCTTGTATTTTTAGAAATTTATTTTGATAGTAGTCATTTAGAAAACACGGCAGGGGATAGTCAGTTTTTAACAATTTACTATGCACTACGAGCTGAATTTACGACATCTGAAGAATGTGGCACTGTATCTATGCGTATGGATGCATGTACTCAATAGCCATTAAAACATTATTTTTTTTTTGAAATTATTATGAAAACTTGGTGTTGGGTATCTTTTTTGTCCTTGTATATTTCCATTGATTATAAAATATGCTGATTTTTCCAAAATCTCGGACGACGACGTTACGTGTTACGAGTAACTTAATTCTTAATCAGTGTTTTATTGTGTAATAAAAACTGCTGTCTTCCCCCGAGCGCATTTCCGAGTCACTTCCGCTTCCGTAACAATTCGATTTACATATTCTCCTGTCTCCAGGAATCAAATTACTTCATTAATTCTTTGGTAGGCCTAGATCTAAATGGTGCATACATATTGTTTCAAGTTCTCACAATCCTGATATTGAAACAGGATAGTTGATGCTATGTGTAGATCCCATAGTTAACCAATTCCCAAACGGCAACATTTTAGGGTGACCCACTTCAAAACTTGCCATCAATGACAAAAAAGATGTTATTAAGGATAGGATTTGTGTGAAACATGGCACAGAAAATATTGAGACAAAAGGAGAAACTGCTGGTTATCAGCAGTTTCTTCTTTTGTTTCATTTTTTTCTATTAATCCTTTTCCATTAGGGACGTCAAAAACAGGTCGTGTTTTGGAAAGGGTTAAGTCATCAACAATCTTTGGGTTGCATGATTTAGAATCAGTACACACCAAGTATCCTCACAGATAATGATAAGTGACATCACTAATACTAAGTACTAGACAAGATAGCCTTGAAAACATTGATAGAAAAGGAAAGATTCCGGTAACAATTGGCTTTTTTCTGTTCCTTCAATACTGTCCAACAGTTTCAATTTGAGACGTCAAAATCGCGAGTCGTTTTGGGTATCAATAGATAAACGGCTATGAAGTTCGGGTAATAGCCTACATTGAGAAAGCTGGTAGAATTTCGGTTACAAACATTTCGTTTTCGGCATACGTCGCCAAAATTTATCAGAAAATTATGATAGTGGTGCAGTTAAACTTGATCATTGTCAACACGAAAACCCTCTACGGAACAATTTATCACCTGAATATTGTCAAACCCATCCAATATACTTTCTGTTGTGGACTGAAAATAGAGAAATAAAGTTCGTTCCAGGTGATCTTCAGATGTCCCGAATAGTTCTAAACGATCTGACAAGTTTACAGAGAAAAGGGAGATGTCGATATACGTATGTTCATTAGTCGTATAAACTATTTACAATTTGAACTGAGATTTATTATATGCGGTCTGAAAGATCTTAACTCATAGCCAAACGAAAAAATTTAGACCGGTCCAAATTCAAAGATGTTGCAGACTACAATTTCAAGTGAATGAAATTTAAAACATCTGATCTGTTTGGATAGAAAACATTGTGGCAAATGCAGAAATTGCTTGTGACAAGCAGTTTCTTTACTTTCCACAATGTTTTCCAAAGCTTTTATCTTCTGTTAAGTAGTCAAAAAGAGTGAATGTGTGCATGGTAATGGATTAATCATCTCTTTTAAGTCAGCATTTTAGTTCCATCAGTAGTTTAATGGTGACAGGAAATATGGATCCATACAATTACTCCCCCTTTTATTACAAAAATTACTTCTCTTTTTATTTCAGTCTGCGTGGTGCAAGATTTATTAGCAGGACTCATAAAATTGGCAGGAACAATAATTCGGCAAATTGTATCTCACTTTAGTACCCGATTTTAATGACCTGCACGCGGTAGGCGAAATCCTGGGGAATTGTTCATTGGATTCACTGTGCTTGAAAACTCCGTTCCTGTGCCAAAAAAAGATATGAGCCAGGATCGGGAAATCCGTCCTTTATGGCATTTGAGAACAACCTGGATCCAGACCAGCCAGTGCATACGCACAGTCTAAACAGGATCCATGCTGTCCCCAAAAAGCTTGTCCGTAATTTATAGCAACTATAAGACAACAGCATTGATCCAGGTCAGATTGCTCTAAGGCACATGCTAATCTGGAAACATGGTAGTCCGAAAATGCTATAAGGGACGTTTTACTAGCTCCCAGCTCATGTCATATTGTAGAAAAAATATTTGCAGGTGTTGAGTGAGGATGTGTCCAATTGGTATTGTGGAAGTCTACGTAAGCTTCCGAACATTCATCGGCCTTGAGTCAAATCCTTACCGTATACATCCATGATCCATGGCAAAGATGTTTAAGGACACAATACATCGGCCATTACTAGTCTAAATGCCATTAAGATACCCACTGATCAAACATTGGTATGGTAGGCATATCATATACCTAAGCGTGTAAAATAAGGACACAGTAACAATGCTGACACATATATATTATATATTATATATTATATATAATTATGTTCTCTGACTTTTTGCAGTATCGATAGAGGCCAACTTCGAGCATATGTAGCTGCATAACAAGCATTGTCAGTCTAAAACAGCGGTATCAAGAAGTCCATTCTATATCGTCATTTGGAGACCGAAAACCGAGTTTTTGATCTCCCATCAAAGTACATGGAACTAGGGCACAACAACCATTCTAACTCAAATATAATAAATGTACTCTGTCTCTTTGCAGCATTGTACGAGGCCAACTTCCCTCCCACGCGGAAAATGTAACAGAGGTCCTAGATAAGTTACTTAATGGTTATCGGAAGGAAATTCGACCGGGCTTCGGAGGTAGGATGAATGTAACTAATTTCATTAGCGCAGACTTTTTACCGCGAAAAATTGTTGAAACTAATGGTGGGCTTCGTACTAATGGCGGGCTTGTGGAAACGATGAAAACAACTGAGTCAGGATATTGGAAAAGGGACACTTTGGTATTTGGAACCGACATCGATCCAGTTCATCCTTCGTATACACGTCCATATTGTCCTCTTTTGTGCAGCATTTTCTTTAGATTTTTTTTAAATCTTGACCTGGGTTTCACGAACCAATACAGTTCATCCCATGTATACACTTCCATATTGTTCTTTATTGTACAGCATTTTCTTTAGTTTTTTAAATCTTGACCTGGGTTTCACAAACCAATACAAATCATCAAGTTTGTGGCTACGATATCGCAGCTACTGTTTCATTACCTGTAGCAAATGTATAAGTACACCATGAGAGCTTAAATATATTTAATAGACTCCATTCACTGGAATGCTTATTTGGTTATTTAACCTATTACCAGACGGTAAAATTTAAGACCCGTCCAAATTCAAAGATTTTGCAGACAACAATTTCAAATGGATGGAATTTTACATTCTGTTTTGGGCACAGTTATGGTCACACAACAGCAAGCAATTATACAAGCAATTTCTTTATCTTTCCTCGTTGATTTCTAAAGTATTCATCTTCTTGTGCGTCTAATTTTTAGCATCAATGTGTGGGAATTGGATAACTGTTTTAAATGTCAGCAGGCCCATTTTCTAGATCCTAGATCACCTAATTTCATCAGGAGGACTCCTATCTCGAACAAATTGTTCAGCCTAATAACAAATTGAACGCCTCTTACTTGTACTTTACCCTAGTTCATTTCGTAGCAGTGATTAGGTCAGGCTTTCGAAAATCGTATCATTTTGAGAAATAAAATTATGGTCATATTTCAACAACCATTTTTTTTTAAGACGAGGTATGGCGTTGGTGAAAATAGTACAAAAATCAGTAAGTATCATTACAAGCGCATCGCCAATGATTATACAACCACTTTGTTTATTACAAGGGAACAATATTTTTTCCTTCTACGTTAAAAAAAAGGAATAAAATTTTCATTGACTTGAAATTCTCGTCTGTCGGATCTTTCAATTTGGACGGACCAAAAAGTTGTCGTTGGTAATGGGTTAAGTGATCTGGTGACGTGATTTGTTCCAGGACCGCCACTAATAATAGAAACAGATCTGCTAATTCGCAGTATGGGACAGATATCAGAGAGCGCTATGGTAAGTATGACCTTTAACATTTTCACAAATAGTACAGAAGTCTTGAATCGAATAAATACCAACTGTGAAAGTTCTATATTGGGTTGTAATACAGAAACTATAGAGAGAAGACCGCTAAATGTGGTAACATAAGAATGAGCCATGATCTGGAAATAAGAATCCTTATCAATTTAGAATATTTGATACTAGTAATCATTATTTCCTAACATGTGTGTCTGAATGCAGTCTTATTAGGATCTATATAGGCCTATCGCTGCTTTTCTTCAAAAACCTCGTATCTGCAGCTTAAAACAAGCTGCAGATACGAGAATTTTGCAGAAAAGCGACGATATATGAATTAGAAAACTAAATGGCTGTTGGTTAGATTGTGCGTATACACATGCTGATCTAGATACCCGTTGGTCTCAAATACCATAAGTGGCCTTTCAGGGATCCCGGGGTATGAAACATGCACTCATTGCATCGAAACAAACATGATTCTGAATCAGCTTGTGCATCCTGTGCATACACACATTGAAGTAATCAACATTGTCCTTTTTCTCAAAATGATCTCTAAATGACATTCTTTAAATATTCTTTATTGTAGGCCGACATTTTTTGGGGATGTCAAATGTAGCGTTTGTTTGGGGAATACTTTGGACACTATATTATGTTTGTGACTTATGGACTTCATTAATTTTTGATTTGTCATTTGTAAAAGGTCACGGGTTTAATACGTACTTCAAAAATCTATATCATAGTTATAGTTAGGACAAAGGACCTTTACGCTGAGTTGATACATTTACTTTGATTAAAAAATCATTTATTTGATATTGTAACATTTATTCAATCACAGAAGTAATTTGTCTTAATTTGAAAAAAAAATATATAAAAAACAACGTTGCAACTAATAATAGTTAATCAAAAGTAGTGTTACTGTATTACCATATTTAAAGCAATGAAACATGACTTTCTGTTAGGAAAAAACATCGAAGACCAGGCTCATAAAATAACATTGATTAAATAAAAACTCATCATGTCATGTAACATTTATTTGATTAGAGACGTTATTTGTCAGAATTAGTGTATGACCCTATTTAGAACAATAAAACATAATCAATTACATGAGACTCCCTAACGATTTGTGATTAATGGAGTTTTTATATTCTTAATTTGTGGGACGCATTACCTTCACTCCTTCCCAAGGAAAAATACTGTTACAATTTAAAAGCTTCTGCAGATAGCTCAGAAAATATTTCTACAAAGAGGGAAAACCTTTTACATTAGCCATTTTCTTCCTTTTATTCAATGGATCGCTCGCATTTTCTATTACGGACGTGAAAATCAGGTATCTTTTTGAGAAAGATACAGAATAAAAGATAAATAGAACAGGGAAAGCCATGAAACCAATAATGTGATGCTTGAACTCGGTTAATGAACCATGATTTATTAAATTCAAACCCATGACGAGAACCAGGGTTTTATAATGGCTTCTTAGCGGGTTACATTGCCAACAAATTTTATTAAAATAACACGCACTGTTTTTGGTTTTAAAAGATGAAAGAATGTGCGGAAATAGAGCAAGCCGGGATCCATTAATCTTGATTTCATGTTGCGAATAAAAACACATTCCCTGGTAGGATAATTGAATTAAAGGATGTCGTTTGACAAAAAATAACATTGCGGGACGTCGCGTTAAAATGGCTTATATGGATTTCAAATCGACACAATGCGCCTTACTTGAGGCTTTACAAGTCCACCTGTCTTTAAACTACTAGTATTCGTGTATACGAAAAAATGCTAAAATGTATATTAGTTGTGTAGCGTTAGTCCAAAAAGTGGCCGAAAACTTCACTTTGTGATACAAGCACCAAATTTACTCCAATTTACTTGATCTCGTTTGTTTATCATTTTTAGGACTATTCCTTCCAATGCTATTTTCGTCAACGTTGGACGGACGAACGTCTGAAGTTTGACATCTACAACATAACAGAAGTAACGTTAAACAATCTGTTTCTATCGCATATCTGGAAGCCAAATACCTACTTTCTGAATGGACAGAAATCTCACCAACACAAAATAACCCGACCCAACTTGTTTGTACGTATACGGAACGATGGACGAGTCTATTTGTCTCGCAGGTTTGTTATTAAACCCTTTCCTAAGCGGCAAAAATGAATAGACAGTTCCAATTTGTAAGCGGCTGCAGTCAACGAAATGGACGATAAAGAAAGAATGTGTGTTTCGTACATCACAGAAACTATTGAGGCATAATTATGGATGAAAATGTTGGTTATCAGCATCGTTGTTTCTTCTTCTTTTGTCTCAATGTTTTTAAAAGAGGGACAAAAAAAAACAGAAATTGTTTGTACAAGTTTAAGAATGTCATTTTAACAGTCGAAAGAGACCCAATAGTCTCTGTCTGACTTTAATATTTTGGCACTTTTATTTGCATTTGAATGAATTATAATGCGATATATCAAAGATGTTGGACAGACAGTATATGAAATTATTTCGAAAAAAGGCCGGAATAGAAAGTTGTGTTTCATTTTTATTACAATCTTAAAAAAGCGTCCGTATGCATTTAAATACACGTTCGCGTCACGTGAATTGTGCTATTATCTTATCATACATACCGCTATTCGATAACATTCAAAATGTCGTAGTTTTCAGCTTATTTAAGCTGTAAGTATGGCATTTTCGAATGTAACCAATGACGTACATGTAGTCTACAATACTAATTTCAGTATGATCAAATGACAATATCAAGATGACGATTCCACCATTCCGTACGGCCTAGTCCATAATTGGATAAGTTAGTTCTGTCTCCTCACCCAACCACAAGTCATTGTTAGAGTATGAAGTAGGTTTAGTCGTAATTTAAGATGTGAATCTGTATTCTTCAGATTGACGATCAAAGCCTCGTGTCCGATGAAATTGAACACCTATCCTATGGACAGACCGGTATGTCCTTTAGTGCTAGGAAGTTGTAAGTATAACTTTCAGATTGACTCTCAGATGACTAGCAATGTGTACACATTGTATTTAGTGTAAGGCATACTTGTACGGAATGTCAAACTAAACAAAGTCCTTTTAGAATTTCAAGAAGAGCCAATTGTCCATCATATACACATGCACAGTAGGCTATATTGTATTTGAAGATTGTGATTTGAAGCTAAAATAATTTCCATCACCAGCTCTACCCTCACAGGTCATTTAATGAAGCTGGTAACCCACATTCAACCCGCAAGTTCTTTATTCTTGATACATCCAAAAGATAGTGTAGATAACCATGTGGCTACTGGTAACGTGTGTGGTTATTTCACCTGTGGTTATTTCGATGCTTTTTAACAAAAACCTCGTAACTGCAGCTTCTTTTAAGCTGCAGTTACGAGGTTTTTGTTGAAAAACGACGATATTTTCAATCTTTCAGATGGATTCACTGCCGATGACGTAGTATATTTATGGAAGTACGGTAACGAACATTCTGTAGAAGTTAACAATGACGTCAGACTCTCTCAGTTTGACCTGATCGCAGTCAAGTCAAGCAACCATACTGATAAATCCGCTCTAGGTATACATATTGTTCGTTCAAATGATTTTTAATATTATATACATTTTGTATATATATATTTTTTTGAATAATTTGTATCGCAGAATATCTGCTTAATTAAGACAAGTGTGAAAATATTACCAAAAGTAAAAATCAAAGCACACGTTTCAAAAATTTAGCTCTTCACATGAAGAATGTCGAAGGAAGGTCTTGATTAACCCTTTCCCAAACGAGGGAATTTTAGGGTGATCCACTTCAAAAACTGCCACAAATTACAAAATGGATGTTATTAAAGACAGGATTTGTGTAAAATATGACACAGAAAATATTGAGACAAAAGGAGAAGCTGCTGGTTATCAGCAGTTTCTTCTTTTGTTTCAATGTTTTCCCAAGCCTTTTCTGTCAGGGACGCCAATACCAGGTCTTGTTTGGGAAAGGGTTAAATAAAGGTTTTTGTCTCCCACTACTTAATTCCTGCTCTTGCATAATTATTGTACATGAATCGATCTCATAAAAAGAATTCAGACTTTTGAGTGCATCATAATAATGAATACTCATATTTTACTTACGCGCCTAACAAATAGCGTACACGTCTATATTCTACAAAGTTGGTAAATGTGCATTTAGTACGATGTGCAACATCGGTATAGTATAATTTTATAACTGAACGCAAGCTTTGGTATGTAATAATAATAATGATCTTTAAATTCAGCTACACTTGCATTCTCAAGTACATGTATATTATATATCATTTGCATATGTAATCGTTGGTTTCTTTTTATTTCAGGATCATTTTCGGTATTGAAGATCCACATCTATTTTGAGCGCCATCTTGGATTCTTCATCCTCCAGACGTATCTACCATGCAGTATGATCACGTGTCTATCCTGGGTCTCGTTCTGGATAAACAGAGATGCAGCACCCGCGAGAGTTCTATTAGGTAGGAAATTTGTAAACTGAAAAAGTTTGTTTCATGATAGCACCAGGTGAGTGAATCTGGTGAATATTCATATACAAAAAGGTGCAAAAACTGCATTGTACTTAGGCGTGCTACTGAATGAGTGTCTTGCAAAGGGCTCTGTGTAACCCAAATATGGGATTCAGGTACTCATTTATAAAACATGCGTTTTAAAAGCCTTTGCTGAAGTGAAGTCAAAGCTTCAAGGAGAAAGATTCGCTCAAATGATTGAATCCGATCGGAGCAGTGAAGGATGCAAAGTATGCGCTGTCAATATTCTTGGTAATACACTGAGGCTATAATTATGTCCTAAAAGATACATTCGTTGATTTGTTTATTCTTGATTGGAAACCATCTTTTTCATTTTATCAGGTGTAACAACTATCTTGGCATCGGCCGGTATAGGAATGACCGTACGAGAAGGTTTACCGCGAGTATCGTACGCTACAGCACTGGACATGTACCTGAACGTGTGCGTGATATACGAGATGGCCGCCATGATAGAATACGCCGCCGTCAACTATTTTACCAAAGTCATGCCGCTGGAAGGGAAAAAACAACGAGAAGAAGATGAACAAGAACAAGTAAAATATTATACTGTGATCAAACCTTATCGATTAATAGTAAAAGGTCGAAATGAGAAAAAAAAACTTTAAACTGTTTAGGAAACTGGTTTAACACGCATTTTAGTCTTGATTTATTGCTCGACAACTGCAATTTCATAAGCAAAAGTAGGTCGAACACTTAGTCACATGGAGTCTGTATAGTATGTTCTACACGAAATAAACCCACATGCGCAAGCCTGCGACTTCGAGGGTTACTTTCGTGTAGAATGTACATATGTACTATACAGACTCTGTAATAAGTAATAGAGTCAGCCTAAACACGCCTGTGGAAAATGTGAACATCGAACATTATTTAGCGGCGTCTCTTTTCTCGACAAAAAGTTCTACAGAAAAAAAATGCGGTATTGGCTTTTCAAAACGAAATATTTCATTTATTCTTCGCCAAATCATGAGTTGTTGGTACACATTAGAATCGTCCCATCTAGACGATTCAAATGAGTACTAACAACAAAGGACTTAGGATAGCAATAACAAAAGAATGCATTTATGTCCTAGTTCTGTTGCTATAGATCCATTCGAAGGGCACCTCACTTGTTTCGTTTTTTTTTGTTTTTTTTTTCAGAGAGAATTGCTGAATGGAAGAACTGCAACAGTTACTACAGATGGAACAAACTCAAGAATGTATGATTTTTTGGAACCACAGACGTTTTACCACAAGCCAATACCTACCTATAAACACGAATCAAGTTTAGCACGAATATTTCATTTGTTTATCCGGTGTCTTACCGGAAATACAAAATATAGGTCAACCATCCGGGGCAGAGGTGATCCATCGACCGGAAACAGTGTCAGTGATATAGACATATGGTGCAGATACGCATTTCCGCTTACTTTCGCGGTGTTTAACATTGCATACTGGTTGTGGTATATGCTTCATAAATGACGATTCAAAGATTGCTATATTCATCATAACACAATCATAGTTAGACACAACAAAACATCCACCGACCGTTTTAGGGTAATATATGGATGACAATAAGATGGTTTGGCTGACGACAGAAAAATATTTATTTGTCTCCGACACAAAGACTGGTCAATAGACCCAATCAAACTATACATTTACAATTTCTATCCGGAAGCCTTTTACCACATATGCGAGCTAAATCATCAATTTTGATACTATTTCATGTACATGCAATCACGAAGAGCTTTTCTAGGCATCACGGTTGGTATAGTCCGGCAGATATTCCCCGTTTTTTAGCTGAACCTTGCAGTGGAGTATAAAGTTTTTTTTCTTTGCTGATTCCTAATGTAGACATCCTACTGTTAAAGATTCCGACGGGTGCCATCGTGTCACCCTTTAGCATTTTGAGAAATTCAAGATGGCCACCAAGATGGCGGAAATTACCTAAATAATCAATGTAAGGGTTATAAATTCCTATGAAAACTGATATTTTTTTAGGTAAAATATCTTTAATACACTTACTGGTGCTCTTAGAATAAAGATAAGTCATATTTTTTACCATTTCAGTTGACGCGTTTGTGTAACTTACGTTACATTATGGGGTAATTGCTTCATTTATTCACTAAACTACTTTCATTTGGTCATAAGTCATTCAAACAAATCGGTAAATGGTTTGTGCACCAATATTTTTACTAGACGCCTTTTCAAGAAAAAAACATACATGCATTATGTAATTTACGTTACCTTAATATAGCACAATACCTTCGTTTATTCACTTATCCACTATCATGTGGCCATAAATCATTTAAACAATGCATTGAATAATTTGCTTATCAACTTTACTAGAAGCTTCCGTCACGATAAAAGCAGCAGGCTGTACAAATGTGTTATGCAGTTTACGTTACCTTAATTTCCTTACTGTTCCATGTACTTGTGGCAATAATAACAGTAATTTAAATCGAACAGAATGCAACTTGGCTGATTAATGTAAGTAGGATGAGATATAGTTAAAGTAAAAAGTTAAAGTTAAAACAAGACACACATGTAGCCACTGATGTACACGCAAACATTATGTTTTATACAGAGCAGAATAGTGAATTAATTGCACACAATCGTAAAAAGTAGGTCACAATGACCTAGTTTTAGTACAATGGTACACGACAAAGCTTTGGGTCATGGCACATCCACACAACAAATTTGGTGTCCCTTATGTCAAACAGTACATGAGCTATGGAGCGGCAGAAAATTTCTAACTAAGAGGACCCAATTCTAGAAAAGTAGGTGACACCGAACTACTTCTGGTACGGGACATACGACACAATTTGTATCTGTTGGTCAAATTGTGCAAGAGATATGGAGCGGAACAGAAACGGACTGATCCTGCAGCCGTACAGCCGCCGATTGAGTCTTATACGTTTAACCCGCAGTGCATTGCTTAGAGGTAAAACTTTTGTTTGTCATATAGTATATTTCTTGTTTCTTAGAGTCTTCATTGTTACACAGCACACATCCTCGGCACGTGAAAAGCATGTGCTTTATAACGTCCCATTCTAGCATTAGCATAACAACATTTAGTAGAATAACTTGGTCCATCTCTTCCATACTGTCACTTTGAAGAGCTAGAGCTTCAACCTCGAGGTCAATCAGTGATACTAGTACTTAAGCTGTATTGTCACGTTGCATGCAGTAATTAGAGGATAGCATGTCAAAAGCTCCTACCATTCCCTCCAAACACAAGCATTTTAATAGAATGATAAAAGGAATCAAGCACACAATTGGAAACACGCTCTTGCACAAGAATCCCGGACGTGGGATTAAGGGATCAAGTGCTAGTACAACGGGCTGTCCCAAGCGAGTGTGTAGCTCTAGCTCCTTGAAATAACGATATCTCGAAAATGACAAAATGGCAATGAGGAGGTGATGGACCATGCTCTTCAACTAGATGTAGTCTTGCTATGGTTAGAAAGGGGTGTACATTGCTTTGCAAATGCCGAGGAGGAGTGCTATGTAACAATGAAAGCATTAAAACAGAACTATCAAAACACAATGTAATATTTTGATTTGCATAGAACATGCACGTTTTGACCCCTTAGCAATATACCACGGGTATTATACAAGTCTTTGGTAACGGAGATATCATCTTCTTTTAGGTAGTTTTTTTTTTTTGTTTATTGGGGTTCAACTGCCATGGTCATATCGCGACGATTGGAGCACTTAACCATGGAGCCCTGTCGTTTCTCATACCAGTACTATCACATCATCCTAACCGAGCCTCCAGCTGCTTGTCCACATAGGTAAACGATAATAAAATATTGGTGGGAGACACTTTTATCTGAAAGGATAATTGCCGCAATCGAACCCAGGACTAATGGAAAAATGTAGAGAAGCACCTATTATACATATTATACACATCATTTTGATCAGCTACTTAGTAAATGATATCTAATCTTGCGTAATTCACATTGTTAAGTTTCTATACGTCATTAAGAAAAGATGGTGGGGTATTATCGTATACTCTTTGTCAGGCCAACAGACAGCCCGCATCCGTTTCTGTCCCGCTCCATATCTCCTGCACTTTTTAGCTCACCTGAGCACGAAGTGCTCAAGGTGAGCTATTGTGATCACTTTTTGTCCGTCGTCCGTCTGTCTGTCCGTCTGTCCGTCTGTCCGTCTGTCCGTCTGTCCGTCCGTCCGTCCGTCCACAATTTTGTGTTTACACTCTAGCATCTACAAATATAAGCCAATCTTGACCAAACTTGGTCAAAACATGTATGGCCATAAGATCTCGGATGAGTTCGATTATGGGTCAGATCGAACTAGAAAGTCAGGAGTTATCTGCCCTTGAATGCGAAAAATACTTAGTTTTGACATTGTTTACACTCTAGCATCTACAATTATTGATCAATCAAGACAAATCTTGGACATAACATTGCAGACCATAAGATCTCAAATGAGTTCGATTTTCAGTCTGATCTGACCAGAAAGACGAGAGTTATGTGCCCTTGAATTTGACAAAATTGCCATTTTCGACTGATTTTGACCTTGTTTACACTCTAGAATCTACAATTATTCATCAATCAAGACAAAACTTTGACACAATGTTTTGGACCATGAGATCTCGGATGAGTATGATTTTCAGTCTGATCTGATCAGAAAGTCGAGAGTTACTTGCCCTTGAATTTGACAAAATTGTCATTTTTGACTGTTTTCGACGATGTTTACACTCTAGAATCTACAATTATTGATCAATCAATCCAAAACTTGAACACATTATTGGGGATCATAAGATCTCGGATGAGTTTGATTTTCAGTCTTATCTGATTAGAAAGTTGAGAGTTATGAGCCCTTGAATTTGACAAAATTGCCGTTTTGACCGTTTTCTACCTTATTTACACTCTAGAATCTACAATTTTTGACCAATCAAGACAAATCTTGGACACAAGGTTGGAGACCATAAGATCTCAAATGAGTTTGATTTTCAGTCTGATCTGACCAGAAAGATGAGAGTTATGTGCCCTTGAATTTGATAAAATTGCCGATTTGGGCTGTTTTTGACATTGTTTACACTCTATAATCTACTGTTATTTATCAATTAAGGCAAAACTTGAACACAATATTTGAGACCATAAGATCTTGGATAAGTTTGATTTTCAGTCCGATCTGATAAAAAAGTGGAGAGTTATGTGCCCTTGAATTTGATCAAATTGCCGTTTTCGGCTGCTTTAGACCTTGTTTACATTCTAGAATCTACATTTATTGACCAATCAAGACAAATCTTAGACACAATGTTGGATATCATAAGATCTCGGATGAGTTTGATTTTCAGCCTGATCTGACTAGAAAGTCGACAGTTATGTGCTCTTGAATTGACAAAATCACTGTTTTCGGAAGTTTTTGACCTTGTTTATATTCCAGAATCTACAATTATTTATCAAACAAGACAAATCTTGGACACAATGTTGGACACGATGAAATCTTAGATGAGTTTGATTTTCACAATGTTATTGACCATAAGTTCGTTTTCAGTCAAAGTCATAAATATTTTTTGCATTGAAGAAAAGTTTTGCTTATATAATTTTGGTTCAGGTGAGCGATATAGGACCATCATGGTCCTCTTGTTTACACAGAAACACCAATTTTAATGTAAGACGCGTCATGATCAACTGAAGCATCATGTACCAAAACGACGTCAACGTGACCTACTGTTCACTCTTGAGCCTAATTTGCTTAGTTCGAAGTTCCCTTCTGCACACTGAATTTGAAAAGTCTTTCCATTCCATATCTCTTTCTGTTTGACCTAGGGACACAGAATATAGTATGTGGATGAGCTATGACTTAGGCAAGGTTTGCACCAAAACTATGTCAATATGCACTACTTTTTATGCTAGTCAAGGGATTTTCATGTGCCAATGCAAGTCATTGTGACCAACTTGGATACATTTAATTCACTATTCTTTTGTGTCTAGAACATGAGAGATTATATGTGTGTCTTGTTTAAATAACTTTAGACTCTATTTTATCCTACTACAACCAGCTGTTGGGATTTTCTGTTCAATTTATGACATAATTTATAAATATGTAACAGTACACGAAATGAAGGTAACAAGGTAACGTAAATTACATGATACATTTATACAACTGTTGTTTTGCTCTTACCTAAAGCTTCAAGTAAAAAAGTTGGTATTCAAGTTATTTACTGTTGTTTTTGATGATTTATGGCTAAATATTAGTAGATAAGGGAATAAATGAAGCTAATATGCTAATATTAAGGTAATGTAAACTACATAATACATTTATACAACCTTGTGTTTTGCTCTTACAAAAAGTTTTCAAGTAAATAAATTGATAACCAGACCATGCACCGTTGTGTTTTAATGACATATGACCAAATAATAGAAGTTAAGTGAATAAATGAAGCTAATGTGCTAACGTAAACTACATAATACATTTATATAACTCTTGTTGTGCTCACACCAAAAGATTCAAGTGAATGAATTGATAACAAGACCATTCACTATTGTGTTTGTATTTGAATGACATATTTCCAAATAATAATGTATAAGTGTTTAAATGATTTATGGCCACAAAATATTGGATAAGTGAATAAACGAAGGTATTGTGCTAATATTAAGGTAACGTAAATTACATTATACGTGTATAAAACTTTTGTTTTTCTCTTGTAAAAAGCGTCTAGAAAAGATATTGATAGACAAGTCATTTATCGTTGTGTTTGAATGACATATTTCCAAATAATAGTGGATAAGTGAATAAATGAAGCAATTATCCCATAATGTAACGTAAGTTACACAAACGTGTCAACTGAAATGGTAGAGATATGACTTATCTTTTTTGTTCTACATTCTAAGAGCACCAGTAAGTGTATTAAAGATATTTTACCTGAAAAATTATCAGTTTTCATAGGAATTTATAACCCTTACATTGATTATTTAGGTAATTTCCGCCATCTTGAATTTCTCAAAATGCTAAAGGGTGACACGATGGCACCCGTCGGAATCTTTAACAGTAGGATGTCTACATCAAGAATCAGCAAAGAAAAAAACTTTATACTCCACTGCAAGGTGTAAGTGGATATCTGCCGGACTAGTAAGTGATAATCAGTCTAAGCCTGCGCATTTGTTTAACCCTTTCCCAAACAACAATATTTAAGGGTGATTCACTGCAAAAACTGCCACAAATGACAAAATGGAAGATATCAAAGATAGGATTTGTGTAAAATATAACATAGAAAATATTGAGACAAAAGGAGAAACTGCTGGTTATCAGCAGTTTCTTCTTTTGTCTCAATGTTTTCTAATGCCATTTCTATTAGGGACGTCATAACCAGGTCTTGTTTGGGAAATGGTTAAATGCTACCGCATAGAAAATGATACATGATGTATGCTAAAATATAGCTTGAAAGGTTCTGATGGTTTTATTTCTTGAAATGGCGATTCGGCAATCACGTGTTCCTGTATTTATAAAGCTGTTGGAAATGATAAATTGTTACTGTTTTGTATTGCTGAATAGATCTAGCATTAAACGATATAATTCTCAAAATATCAACCGTTGAAGTTATTAATACGACTCCAGTTCAGTTTGCAAACTACACATAATTCTTTTCGTGGGAAGTAGTTTCTTGGGAATCTAGATCTAATTCAAATGGCACGTCGTTGAATCGACGTAAACTCTAATTCATATTTTTTTTAATTATCTCCCAAATGGTAAGTCGTGCCAGCTTCTGCATAATAATAATGGCATGCTTTTCTGAATGCACATAAATCTATCTTTGTTAATCAATATTGTGAGAGCATGACGACTGAGCCTTTAATCCCTTTCCAAACAACAAAGAGTTGACCGTTATTTATTATCAATCTATCAAATAAATTCTACGCACGTCCAAATTAAAATATCGCTGGTTACGTTAAAAACGTCGTATACTCCGTAAATATTGACCTGAACCTTTTGAATTATGTAATGAGTGACTGTGAAGCGAAATAATCACTCTCCGACGTGTGTTGACACGAGGAGCACATGCAGAATACAGTCACAATGCTTATGAAAACTATCGACTCTGCTCGATAGTGAGTAGTACTGGCATGTATTGATTTATTCCGTATCAAAATTACACATTGCATATTCGTCGGGTTGAGGTCAATACTTACAGACTATAACTACAGCATAACGTCGGTGTAAATGCAAAACCTCGTGTGTCAATTTTTGCGATTTTCGAAGTAAAACCTTACATGTCCCGTTAAGAAAATTCTTGCAGGTTTTGGGATATTTTTACTCAGTATTAATGACACATTAGAATGTGAACAATAAGTATTTCCGAATTTCATGTAAAAAAAGTTTTGGAAAAGTTATTAAAAATGTTCTTCCCCTTAAAAGTCTTCCAAAAAATGGGATACGAGGTTTTGCATTAATATCGACGCTAAGGTTTTTTTTTTAGATTTGAATGCACAACTGGACCGACAGAGACGATGATACCAATATATTAATCGTTCAAATCAACCCGAGATATTTGCATATTCGGGTCATATTGGGTCACGATTGTATTGAAATGAATATTTATTTAGCGTTAAATATTGGTCTTTGTTCATGCAAAGTCTGTGGTGTAATGGTAAGTATCTCTGACTTCAGACCTGACGGTCAAGGATCGAATCTCAGAAGGTGACTTTTTTTTATCATTAATATTTTTTTTCTGCAATTATCACCCTCGTGAATTTCGTTGCATTCTTCTATTTAACACTTTGAAGAAGATGGGATTTTCGTTTAAAAAAAGGTTGAGAACAACAGGAAACAACTGATAGAATATTGTTAAACAAAGACTCATGTTTTACGAAAGAAAGAAAGAATTGGAAGATAGAGGATTCCAGTTAGTTTACACTGACGAGACCTGGCTCGACACGTCCTATACGAAGAAGAGTTACCGGCAGGGTCCTGGAGTTCACGGTGTAAATGCTCCACTCAACAAGGGACAGCAAGGTGGAAAAGGCTATAGAAGAGATGAAACGTGCTGATCACTACTCCGGGAAACCAGCTCCCATTACCATAAATATCATAGGATCAGACACGGAAGATACCGACACAGCAGACGAGTGCCCTACGGACACCAGTGCTACTGACACTGCTGACGAGACGTAACTTGGATGTTGAAATGATATGTTTGAAATGAAATAATTTGATAAAATAATGAAATATACAACTGAAATGAATAGAAATTTTTAAATAGAAATAAAAATAAACACAAAGAAAGCATATCAATAGTAAAATTAAAAGATGTAAAGCACATATAGTAAAAAGAAGAAATAAAAGATTCTGGTTCGTTTCGTACCTCGAACTTCATTATCATGAGCCCAACGCGCTGTCCAATACGCCACGTACAATTTATGCGAAAATAGAATTTATATTTCAAAGGTATCTTATCATTTAAATCGATAATACCTGAAGCGTGAAATCAGTATGCAAATATCTCAAGTTAAAATGAACAAGCAATATCATCGCTTTTCAACGAAAACCTCGTAACTGCAGCTTGTTTTAAGCTGCAGTTATGGGGTTTTCGTAAATCGCAGCAATATGACTATCTTCGGTGGTGTATAAAAAGTATGACCTGCACCTCATTTAGTGTTCAACCTAGTTTTTGGACCAATGAAATTGCAGTATTTTCAAATATAACGGCGCTCTATATCACGTAGACACCACTGCCGGCCAGTTTACGTGACCTATATATATAGCCACGCCCCGTCTCCTGTGATTTTCAGCTCCGCCCATCTGTCGATACATGACAGATCATTCGCAAGTTTTTTTTTTTTGTTTTAACCCTTTCCAAACTATCAATTTCTATAGGGATCCCATTTCTAAGCTTCTAAATAACAAAATATTATGTTGATAAAAATTGAGTTTGTCTATAAAACAGCACAGAAACTATTTTGGCAAATGGAGACAATGCTGGTAATCGATATTTTCTTCTATTGCCTCAATATTTTCAAAAGTCATTTCTATTTGGGAGATCAAAACAAAGAAATATTTAGGAAAGGGTAAATGCGTCTGTTTTTATCAGGGTAATTTCATCTAGCAGAAATCGTGTTTTGACGTTTATTCAGTCCAAATTATTTCAATTGCTTCTCATCGGTGGGCGACAAAATTACCGTAACCACAGGTTAAACAAACCTGCACTTACACTTTCATAGCTCACAGACGATTTCTTTTAAACCATCCTCATGAATTTAGTGTTATAAGAAGACATGTGTGTATCTTTACACATTTTTTGGCGGAGAATTACTTCCGCTGTTGTTTTAGTGTTATGAGCCAATAATGTAGCGAGGTCAAGGAAGAATATTGACGTCCAAAACATCGTATATGGTTACAATCAAGCTGTGAATACGCTATTTTACGCTATTTTAGGTCTCTATCGGATGGAATTATTTTGGCGGGAATTGCTTGTATTGTTGTTTCAGTGTCACGAGCCTATGATATGGTGCTATTAATTTCTTGTTTCTATTTTTGGAGCAATGATGTAATTCCAGTCTGATGCAATCAATTATAGCTCCGGTTGGGGGCGTGGTTTGAAAAGGGATTGTTTAATTGTATGCTTTGATTGGTTGTCGAACACTAAGTCAGATAGAGTCTGTATAGTAGATTCTACACGAAATAAACGCCCAAAGGCTGCGCCTTTGAGCGTTTATTTCGCGTAGAATCTACTATACAGCCTCTATCTAATACATAACAAAATTATACAAACAACACAGAAACAAAAGTAATGAGAAAACAGATTTATTCTTTAAATAACATGACATATGATTATCTTTTCTTGAAAACAGCATAAATCTGAACTTTCTCACTAGAGCTACAAAGCAAACTATTGATGGTAGTCTGATGTATTATACTTACAGCTCATTTGAAACTTTTCCCAGCAATAATGCTTTTTGACGCAATTAATAGAAAATGCTTAACAAGAGCTTCGCAGAGCGGCGCATATACGCCCGAGAGGGGCTTGTCAGTAAAATTGGCAATTTTGTCAATTCAAGGGCAGATAATTCAAACATGAAAAGTAATCAAAATTTTGTTTGCACAACAAGACACCATAAAGATTCATTGTGGCTAGTTTGATTAAATTCTGGTTGAAACTGTAGAAGTAGCACACAGGAGAAAATGGGCATTTTTGAAAAAATGGACATTTTCCCTTAAATTCAAGGGCAGATAATTCAAGAACAAAAACAGTTATCTATATTCCGTAAGCGATGTGCACAATTAGACACCATGGAGATTCATTGTGGCAAGTTTGATCAAATTCTGATCAAAACTGTATGAGGAGTTGCGCACACAAGAAATTGCTAACGGACTAACGGACAGACGGACGAGCGGGGCCATAACATAATACGACCCTTCGGGCGTATAAAAATTAAAAACCACTGAAGCTAAAGAAGCAATGCCCACATCAAGCACTTTCATATTTTGACTCAATATTGTGTCCATATTGTACACAAATCATATCTTTATCATCGATACTTTTTTCGTCTTTATCAGCTTTTCAAGTTGGAACAGTCAACAATTTTGAGTGGTGTGCACAATTTTGAGATTCGTTTAATAAAGCGAAACACACAATATACTAGTCAACCAACATTTCATGCATGAGACTCCAAACAACATAAGAACCGGTGGAAAATGTTGCCCTAATGACATCCTTTTCAAAACATGACCTGGTTTTGCCTTCTATAAGACAGATAGGTTGAGAAAACATTGAGTGAAAAGAAAAACATGTTGATATTCAACATTTTCTACTTTTCTCTTAATATATTCTACTGTATCTAATCAACATTTCAAGTTTTTGGTGACCCTATTTTTTAAATCAGCAATTTCACTTTTTGAGAAAGGGTTAACATTGACCTAATCAAATTTCATTGAACATGTAACCAGCTAATACGAATGAGCCAGGATCTAAAAAAAAAAAACGGCTTTTGAGCCCAACTCAGTTCAAGATCAGCCTGCGTATATTACTTAAGGAATGAATGCAATTTCATTTTTTTCATGCAGGTATGTAAAATAAAATCTAATCACACTGCATGAATCCGTGAAGCGGTTCATACAAAAGTATGATTAGATTTTATTTTTCATACCTGCATGAAAAAAATAAAATTGCATTCATTCCATAATTATAATTTAATAATACATTTTATTACCGTAAATAGTAATATTTGCGACTAGAAAGAATGAGATATCGTTCGGACTATGTTCAAAGAAGCGGATAGATGTGCGATATCTGCCCGCTGCCAAGGTATTCAGATCTTACGCACGTGCCTTTCCGTGACGAAAATTTTAAATGACGTCATAAAAAGCGCGAGTAACTGCTACGTCGTTTAAAGCGAATTCAGTCGTCGTAACGTTATTTTCCATCCCCTCAAATGCGTTTTAAGCAATAAGTTTTTGAAATTGAGTTTGTTTCAACTAGAAAATCTATTTAAGAGTAAGATTTAATGATAAAACTTGCAGTTTACTACTCAAAACGAACGTAATATGCCGATTTGCACTGGGCACATCCAATTATCCATATTATTGACTCCGAAAGAAGTTCCGGCGATGTCAAATTTTTTTCATGGAGTTATGAAAAAAAAATAGCCAATCAAAACGCTCGCATTTTAATGGAATCAACTAATATTAAATTATACTACTGTAACAGACAGTATGATCAGGAACCACGTTGTTCTCCAATAGCTTCATGATGGTCTGTAGCAACCATATGACAGTAACATAGATCCAGGTCAGACTAAACATAGTCACATAATATAACTATGCTATACTATGCTATAAGGGACCTTTTTTCCAGATCCTGATTCAAATGTATTTTAGGAAAATTGGTATGCAAACATATTACTTAAAATTCCAATGTAAACAGGTACATGTACACAAAAGGCCAACTTATGTTAAGCAGTTAGTGCCCTGACAGATATAAGTCATGATTTAATATTGACCTTTGATATTCATACAGAAATAGTTCAAATGGCTTCAATTATTGTAATCAACTAAGAAAACTAGTTACATATAACAATATTTACATAGAAACATTATTTACAATATAATTGTTGTAAAAACCAAAAGACTTCTCTAGAATAACGAAATATCAGATATTGATAAAAGATTTTCTCTTCAAAATATCTTGCACATTTCAGACAAAATTCAAGATAATTTGGAATAAATCTTTTGATGGCACTTTAACCCTATCCCAAACAAGACCTGGTTTTGACGTCCCTAATAGAAAAGGCTTGGGAAAACATTGAAACAAAAGAAGAAACTGCTGACAACCAGCAGTTTCTCCTTTTGTCTCAATATTTTCTATGCCATATTTTACACAAATCCTATCTTTCGTAACATCCATTTTGTCATTTGTAGCAGTTTTCGAAGTGGATCACCCAAAAATTTTGCCGTTTAAGAAAGGGTTAAATTCATATTCCTCGTAAGAAAACATCTTAGATCCATGATGGGAAGCATAAAACATGTTTGAAGCTAAAGACAATCAGTTTATATCATCATAAATATTATGCTAGAGAATATTTAATCTAATAAACTTTGGTCCCTTGAATACATATTAATAATTACCATATCATTTGCTAAAAAGACAATTTTTTAGACAGGTCTAAAATGAACGAAGTTTCCTAATAACAAAAGCAATGCTGTTATATGGCAAATTAATACAGTTATATCACAAAATTGAAAGTAGAGATTAAAGAAGATGCTAGTAATCAGTATATTCTATTGTTTGGAATAAATTGATAAACTGAAACTGTAAATCCGCACTCTAAACTAACCTTTCCCATACAAGACCTGGTTTTGTCCCTAAAAGGCCTGAGAAGATATTGAGGCAAAAGAAGAAAATGTGGATAATCAGCACTTTCTCTTTTTTGTCTCTAAATTTTCCTGACAATAATGTATATGAATCATAACAATAATCTTTTTTGTCATCTGCAGCAGCTTAAATAGTGCACAACAGTTAAATTTTGACATTCAGGAAAGGGTTTATTAAAATATAAACTGCTAATGAGTTTGAGTTTATTGGGGTTTTACGCCGTTTTCAACTGCCAGGGTCATATTGCAGCGGCTGGAACACCTACCCATGGGTTCCTGTTGTTTCTCAAACCAGTACTACCACAACATCCTTACCAAGCCTCCAGCTGCTCGCCCACTTAGGTTAACGATTTCAAACCCATTGGTGGGTGACAATTTTGTCAGAAAAGGTATTAGCCGCGGCCGGGTATCGAACCTGGGACCTCTCGAATTAGAGGCAGATGCACTACCAACTGCCCTAAAGCCACAGCCTAAACCGCTAATGAAGCACCAAATCTTATAATAACTTTTCATCAAGACTTGACTAAGGATTATATTGTTTTAAAGGGGGAATAACACTTAACATCTTGCAAATTTTCCGAGAACTTCGTACAAAAAAATAAATATATATTATTAAAATATGGTCTTTAAATTGCATATATGCCAAATCTTAGCTTTCTACCTTGTGTATTGGCTTAGATGTCGACGGATTTAAAACCCCATGATTTTTTGTCGGGGGAATAAAAATTATAATAATAAAACATATGGGGTTTTAAATCCGTCAACATCCTAGCCAATACACAAGATAGAAAGCTAAGATTTGGCATAGATGCAATTTAAAGGCCATATTTTCATAATATATATTTATTTTTTGCACGAAGTTCTCTGAAAATTTGTAAGATGTTAAGTGTTATTCCCCCTTTAATACAACCATCAACACATGAAATGAACATTGCCTGTTAACAACATTTATAACTCATACAGGAGCTTGTCACAAACATTTGACAAACTCTAAGGTCAAGGTCATGTGATCAAAGACTGTTGCATTGCTCACACTAAGCAAATTTTGCCACTATTTAAAATGTATATATTGATGCATGAAGGAAGTTAAATATTTAGTGTAGTGTAAAAAGGACATTGCAGTTGTCTCCCTTACACTACTACACAACCATTTTCTTTTCTTCCCTTTACCGCTTTCCAAATCTGATTAGGCTGGTCTTAATACGGTGTTGCTGAAGAAAATTGAGTGTAATAACAAGCAGAATTTTTTGTAATTTGCAGGCAAGCAAGAAATTGTCCTTATTCAAGGGTTTGTCAAAAACTTACATACTTTTTTAACAATATAGTTTTGCATGTGCATGTATGTATATTTTGTCAGCTGCAATTCCTGTCTAATTTGACCAGTCTAAATATTTGCAGTTTGGAGCAGATCTATAACAATACATTGAAGTAAAAGAAGACAAGAGGCCCAGAGGGCCTTATCGGTCACCTGAATCCAAAGAGTAGAGAAATCATGGATCTACAGATAAGGTATAATCATACTTTAAATTTGGTTGATATCTGTCCAAGTTGACAATGAAACAGTTAACTAATGGGGCAAGTTCCTCATGAAACCCCAATTTCACATCAGATTTTTCTTCTCTTGAAAAACCTTTGTAATCCTTGCCCTAATGACCCTAAATACCAAATAAGAATCCTATCCAAAAGCCAGTTCATGAAATAAGATTTTTTAAGATGTACCCTAAAACCCCTTTTTGGCCCATTATGGGGCTGCAAAGGGAGATAACTTTGGCAAAATTTGTACAAATCTGAAGCACCTTCCCATGGGGATGCATCCTGCCAAGTTTGGTTGAAATCCGTCCATTGGTTCTCAAGAAAAAGTTGATAATGTAAATGAACAGATGATGTGACCTACACCCCTAAACCCCACTTTCCAGCACAGCCATTTCTTGACAGATTTTTTTCTTTTGTACAAACTTTGTAGTCCTTGTCCTAAAGACTCTAAATGCCAAATATGGATCCAATCTAACAACCGGTTCATGAGAAGATTTTTAAACATGTGCCCATTAAAAATACCTTTTTAGCCCCTTATGGGGCCCCAAAGGGAGATTACTCCATGATTTGTACAAATCTGAAGCGCAGTCTTTCCGAAACTTGCCAGACCGACAGACGTGTCTGGTAAAAACTGACTTGGTCTGGTATGGATTTGTAGTTCATAGGACCGATTGTCCGGTAAAATATTTTAAGCCAGTAATTGTAACTTTGCAAAATGTGAATTTCAGACATACTCATTTTGCTTCAAGACCAGATATCAATTTTATTATTTGTGAAAATTGTCGGTCTTGTAAAATAAAATTCGTCTGATAAATAATTTTTTTTACCAGATCGAATGTCCAGTAAACATTCTGCAACTTTCGGGAAGACTGGAAGCGGCTTCCCGTGGGGATGCTTCCTGCCAAATTTGGTTGAAATCCATCCATTGGTTTTTAAGAATTCGAAAATGTTAAAAGTTAACGCAAGACACACGACACACGACGACGGTTAAAACACAGTCGCAATAGGTCACCATGACCTTCTGTCAGGTGACCTAAAAATGCTGATGATCATCATTTTACCATTTCTCTGACATATTTTCTTTTCTCTGTAAAATACAAATTTTCTGTTTCTATCAATAATTGGTATTGTTGTCTGCAATGCCTTTCGAAACCAATATTTATCATTTTGGAAAGAACTACTATTATTCCTAACATGTAGTGAGAAGAAGAAGCCTAATCTTCCTCTGGTATGGGAGATGGAGTCTTGCTGACACGTTGAGGAACCAGTTTTTCCGGATTTTCTACACCTAGTAAATCCTGTACTGCTACTAGATTAATCCGAGTCTTCTCTGATGTAAATACGCTCTTTGACATTTTGATTTTTCGCTATTTACATCAGAGAGCGTTGCTCTTTGAAAAAATAAAGAAGTTCGCAACAAATTGTTGCGCATCGTTCACCGTCCGATCTTAAACGCTATCGTTAAAACCCCTGATGATATCGATAAATGAACCATTTATTGTTATGGCTGCTGAAAAAATTACGACCAAAAAGTATTTCTAAAAGGTTAATAGGCAATGTTTTGCAACAACCCTCACCTGAGCAGCCTTTGTTTACCTTGACCTTCCATTCAAAACCAAAGGTTATACTCATCCAGCAGGCCGATTTGAAATGAAATTTTTGGTCAGGTATGACAAAAAATGATTTATTGATCTATACCCTACAGTGTTTTACCGAGTGATTCGATATGATACACAAAAACAAAGCTTCAAGTTACTTGTAACGTTACCGAACTTTCCGCTGTTTTCAAAGAGCAACGCTCTCTGATGTAAATAGCGAAAAATCAAAATATCAAAGAGCGTATTTACATCAGAGAAGACTCGGATTACTACTAGATCTGACATCTATACCGATCGACAAGCTTTTTCTTGCTTCAAGTTTCTCCATTTTCCATTATTTTCTTCTTTTCTCTTAGTATTAATTAAAAGTTTATATCTAACCATTACTTCAGGCTTTAATTGAATCTACTTTGTTAATTATCTCATTCTGCGATCTTAAAGTCAGTCACAAATCACTACTTTTCAACAAAAAGCTCGTAACTGCAGCTTAAAAAAGCTGCAGTTGCGAGATTTTTGTTGAAAAGCAACGAAATGTAGTTATAGAAAAGCCTAATCTTCTTCTGGTATGGGAGATGGAGTCTTACTGACTCTTTGAGGAACCAACTTTTCCGGATTTTCTACTCCAGGTAATCCTGTACTGCTACTCGACCTTACATCAATACCAATTGATGAGCTCCTTCTTGCTTCAAGTTTCTCCATTTTTTCCATAATTCTATCACATTTTTTCTGCATGTCATCCACTGAATCTACAATCATTTCTATTTTGGTATGTATTGCTTGTTGTTTTCTTTCTTCTCTCCTTGCAGCTTCCTCATCTAACAGTTTATCCTTTCTTAAAACTTGTTTCCCCTTTTCTGTAAGCATCTTTTTAGCTTCTGGATATTCTTCTAATGCTTCCCAGAGATCATGCTTTGTAAGACAGAAAAGATCTGAATATCCAACAGTTTTTACGCAAGCTGTACGACGATTTCCAGTTTTGTTTCCGGCAATATTAAGAACACTGATTTCACCAAATACAGCACCATCTGTCATGGTTGCCCAAACATTCTTGCCGTCCGGTGATACCACTTGTAGTTTACCTCTCTTGATAATGTACATTTCTTTACCAATATCTCCCTTCTTACATATAAAGTCGCCAGGGCTGAACACCTGCAGCTTCAACTTGAGCACTAATTCTACAAGTAAACCAGGCTCACAATCCTGAAATATACCCACTCTACGTAATGTGTTCATGTGAACATGAATGGCGATTTCTGCTTTTAGTTTTTCAGGTAAAAATGTCAATGATTCCTTGTCATCAATTGACTCTTTATTGTTCCAAGTGTAGTCAAACCATTTTATAACCCTGTTTTGTAACTCAGGACCAATAGCTCTCACTTCCATGTACCTTTTAACATTGTCCACCTTGTTCTGGAATTCCGTTCTTGATGCGTCCATGTGGTTGATCATTGCACCGACATTACCGAAAATAGTGGCAAAAATTAACACACCACCCAGCGCACACAGAATACAATACACTGTCTCTATAGGATTCTCGGGTTTCTCTGTATCACCAATAGTAGTAAGTGTGAGACATGACCAATAGAAACTGTAGGTATATTGTTTATAGAAATCATCAACATCATCATCACCTATAGCGTAACCCGGATAAACCCATCCATCTGTTCCGAAACCGATCCAATTACTGATTTGAAAATAAATACAGCCATTCCAGTGAATGAGAATTATAATGTATGATACAAGATTCAGCACTCGTACCATGTTTGGAAAGTTGCTCCTATGCTCGGCCAGCAGATTGAATTCACGGATCTTGTAGAGCTTGAGTAATCTGTTGGCACGGAAAGCGATATTGTACTCATAGAATAAGTATATGAAATCTGTTGGTAGAATGGACAGCAAATCCAGAGCAAATATCATGGATTTAAAGTAGCGCATTCTCAATCTCTTGACATCTCGGACTAGAAGACCTTGTTCCAAGAAACCTGAAAAACAAACAGTCAACATCTTTCTAAACAGCATAATGTTGGGAGGTCAAAGTTGAAAGCTGATGTCAAAATGATGACAAATTGTATGTAAACATTAAGCAACTTGTACATAAAGTATAAGACAGAAAATAATTAAGGTAAAATAAGAAAATGCTGCATATCAGAATTTTCTTCTTTTGCCTCAAAGTTTTCCAAAGCCTCTTCTGATAGGGACTTGAATGATGGTCAAGTTTTGGGAAGATATAAATCAATTCTAAAAAGGCATGATTTTGGACCAACATGGATCTTCAACAGATTGTGGCTATCAGTGCAGTCTGATTTGGATTCATTCTACCTGGTATTTTACAGTTACAATATGAAATAAAGAATCTACTTTCAAAACAATATGGAACCTGATCAGACTATTAGTTGATAAGCATCTAATTTGGTCTCAAATGCTTTGAGGGCCCTTTTTCATATCTTGACTCAAGCACGTACAAATTGTGAAAAAATTCTGTCTTATTACAAATGATTTTTACTTTTAAGCCTTTTCAAAAACAATAAATATATATGTGACCCGTCATGTTAAAAGGGACCTTATCGGGTGTGTGAAAAATATCGACCCTAGCCTGTCTGCGCAGTCTGCGCAGCCAGACTAGGGCCGACACTTTTCAGTTTTATGTAATTTTCTAAATCTGGAATGTTGTCCCTATCTTACAATATGTTCACTTTTCGCATACGGGATCTGGTTTACCTGTGCTGAGTCTGACAAGTTTGAACAAGCAAATTCGTTGAATTGATATCCCCCGCCGAATATATTTTCATTGTCAATAAAGTAGCGCGGAAACGAATATAACTCTGTATGTATGTGGCTTCAACAGAACGAATATCACTCTGTATGTATATGGCTTCAACAGAACGAATATCACTCTGTATGTATATGGCTAAAACAGTCAGGGGCAGTAACTCTAAATTCGACGGTCGAACCGGGTAGCCCCGACGATATGCGCATGTCCTCATTGTAGTAAAGCTGTGTGCCAAGTTTCATTGAAATCCGGTGTATAATTTTCAAGAAATAGCGCGGAATCGAATATCACTGTATGTATATGGCTTAAACAGTCAGGGGCAGTAACTCTAAATTCGGCGGTCCAACCGGGTAACCCCGACGATATGCCCATGTCCTCATTGTAGTAAAGCTGTGTGCCAAGTTTCATTGAAATCCGGTCAATAGTTTTCAAGAAATAGCGCGGAAACGAATATCACTCTGTATGTATATGGCTAAAACAGTCAGGAGCAGTAACTCTGAATTCAATGGTCGAACCGTGTAACCCCGACGATATGCGCATGTCCTCTTTGTAGTGAAGCTGTGTGCCAAGTTTCATCAAAATCCAGTCTATAGTTTCCAAGAAATAGCGCGGAACGAATGTCGGACGGACGGACGGACATGGCAAAAACAATATCCCCCCCGAAAAATTTTTTCGGCAGGGGATAAAAAACTTGGATTTTTGGAGTTCGGATAAGGTCCCTTTTAGCGTGACGGGTCACATATTTGTTTTGATGACTAAAATTGAATGTGTTGCAAATGATGAGGCAAAAGAATAAAAAAAAGTATTCAATTTCAATTAAGTCCTTTTCTATCAATGATTACTATCCATTGCAATAAAACTATGCTTTCCTTAGTTCCTAATAAACTAGTTTCAGACAGTGACAGTTCAAAATAAGAACAGATTTGGCCATTGTTTCAAATTCATGATAGGGGGCAGGCTTTCCAAACTGTCCTTATAATTTGGTTTGGGCAATATGGGTGTTAAACCTTAAGACTGCTACTAATATGTCAGCACCTATGAAACATGTATTAATTTCACCTTGGTGATTGTGCATCATGGGATGGATAACAACTACGGACAAATATAATCCCGTTTCTGGTCAATTAATTTGCAATAACTTTTTTATTTCTGCATCAATTTTCAAAAGGTTTGTTGCACATACCTTGCCTTACTGAGCTCTTTTCTCAGATGAAGTACTTGTGGGATTCTTTTACTTTTTCAAAAAAAATATCCCAACGGACCAGAAAATGAAATGATAACGACTACGGACAAATTTGCCTCACTTCAGGTAAGAAATTGTGCAATAACTTTCTTATTTACGAGTCAATTTTCAAGCGTTTTTTTGCATGTACCTGCGTTACCAAGCTCTTTCCTCAGATGACAGATGTGTGACTTCTTTTAAAATTCCTCATGCTACTCCAAAAAAAAACAATCTGAACCAACCAGAAAAATTATCTGAATTTTTTGTCATTTTTCTGGTCCTTTTTTTTTTCAAAAGGTACAAGGTTTCAGGTAAGTCATACAACAGAGGAAGAAGCTAAGTAAGATTGGCTACATGCAACTTACCATTTGAAAATTGACGCAGAAATAAGAAAGTTATTGCAAAATGTCTTACCTGAAGCGAGGCAAATTTGTCCGTAAATTTACCCATCCCATCATGCATAATCTCCACTGTGAATTTGATCCTAATCTGGATTAAGTAATGCATGAAAGTTGGCAGTCAAGAAAAGTAGGATTAGACTAGAGGACAATGATTCATGCAGATTTGGTAAACATTGAGGGAAAACAAAAATGATGTTACAGTAATTGAGATTTTTTTCCAAGTGACAATGTCCCTTCCTCCAAGAAAATCTGTTACATTTTTAAAAATTGATTAGACAAATAATCTGTATGTGACTTGTCTGTTTGTAAAGTAACACAGAAGATTTAAGCATCAGATATTTCTAAAAAGTTGTTTGTTCGACATATAATTTGATTGAGAGAAGCAATATACTATTTATAGGTTTAAAGTAGGGATGGTAACGAGTATTTTACTAATCAAGTACTTGGTCACTCTTTTGATTGAGTACTCTGTATAGATAGAAATGATGTAATTTAGTATGTGACTCAGTGTTTTCAAACATGTTGATATACAATCTTTGCAGCATATCAAAATAACAGTAGCTCACAACACAAGTTCACTATCATTCATTTGTAAGAGATACATTGGTTGCCCTTTTTGAATAAGTAGGAATCAAATTTTGCTTCTCCATGTAGTAGATAGCACAAACAAGTATTTTCCTTTTATCCGAATTCTACTGATTGGACATTCATGATTTGATTGACTGTAAATCTGGCAAAGGTGTGAACAATTATGACTGTTCGACAGTGAGAACAATAACTATTGGTACTTGATTGCAAATTAAGGACAACATAGATGGATTAGATGATCAGCAGATGATCAAATATTGCATATTTTACCTTTCACATCGTCAATGGGGAGAATCACGTGATTGACAATGGTATTGAACACGAAAAAATGGCGACGAAATGACCGCTTCGGCGTGAAAATTCAAACTTTAGAAAGGTACGTATTCAATCTACGTAGCTTCTAAGACAAACCACCTATCCTAAAGTACCCGCTATTGTCTAAGGTTTTCATAGACACCCAACTTTCCCCTATCCGTTCGCTGTATTTAGAGAACACTTAAAGAATATTTCCGAAATTGCGAAAATTTTGGATGTATGTTAAGCACGCCGCATCATATTTACAGCTTTATTTCTTACCCAAAGAACTCTCTGTTCACACGGCATATTTCCAGACCATCTTTTATCGATGACATTTCATGCTAGTCCATTTACAAGGTCTGTGTTGTCTTCGTTAAGCGTATTTACGAAAAAGATGTTAAACACACGTGCAGTGCTGTAGTGTTTGGCACGCCGAATTCTTGTGAGTGTAATGTTAAACACGCACACACTTGCTCGTGTACTAGGGAAGACAAGGATATTGGACGAATTGGTTGTTTATTCATAACCCAATCTGATAGAAATCCGGTGTTAACTTACAGAAAGTTCAAACATATGACAGACATCGTAAGGGGTAATCTTTTATGAATTTGGAAAAAAATGAAATCGGCTATAACATTATTGCTCTAACTAATTAAATCTCTTGTTATATAAAATTCTCCATGACAAATACGTGCAAACAAAATGATTCTGAACTGAAATGTGATGTCCTCGTTTCCTAGTTTACGATGAGTTACATAGTATCTTAAATTGTATGTGTAAAAAATCTGAAAATTATAGATAATGGTTGACAAGGTGGGTGGGGTAAAATGAAATGTGAAGCAATTTTTTACTTTGAAGTTCAATCACTTTTTCTGTATCGATCATATCAAAATGAAATTTTGCATGTACTTTCAATAGACCAAGGACAGGATATTTTTAACGAGACATCTATCATATCAGTTTTTTTAACTTCTGTATTCGTTCTTCTGCCAATTTCAGATTTTGCTTACTTTTGAAGTACTCAATTTACGAAACCATCTCTACAACCTTTATTTTTTGTATAAATTGTTACCGGTGTGATTTCTTGTGAAAAACTCTAAAAATAAGCCCAAAATCCGATTTTTAGACAAGCAAATAAAAGAAAGTATGTAACGGTAATAACCCTATCAATCCACAAATTTTGACGTGATTCATTGTTGCAACCCATCCTTTTGAGAAAGTCATTCAAGCTCTTTTACTAGTAGATCTATTGAAATTCTTCTTGTGACACTGGAGATTGGACCTGTAAATTAGAGTTTCACCACAATCACACACATACTCTCTTCTACCTTCATAGAAATCAAGGTGATCTTTCCTGGTGTGTCTGTAATTTGTCGTAAAAGAACACACGAGGCATGTCACGTTTGACTCCCTTCTGTGATCCCTCTGATGTAATCGCAGGGCACAGGCCAGGAGTAACGAATTTTCACAAATTTTTAAGTTGCAATTGTATTTCCTTTCAGCATCATGTTTCCTGCGCCAGAAATTAAAATGTTGACTTAAGAATATAAATGTAAATTAGAAGGATTGTGATTATTCGAATTGATTTCATCTGGTTCTGAATTGTATATTAACTGAGTTCCTGCCATGACCTTTTTAAATGTTTCTTCAATAGTGAAGCACTATCTAACGATGATTTACTAGGTGAAGCTCAGTACATTGGAGACTTATAATGACTTTTTTTGTCTGAGTTTCCGATTTTGAAGGCGTTGTGTGCTTCCTTTTGATTCCAGACTTTTGCCTTGCGTAAAGAAAGCCGAGACTTCTTTAGAGTCAATTTAAAAATTGAAGAAAATTGTAAAGGTATATGTTAAAAGCAGTTAAAAAGGTAACCGTTTTATCAGAATTTGACATATAGATTATGAACAATCCACTTAAAATCCGGTGTCTGGCATAAAGTAACATATAGTATCATGTAAAACATTGTTTATGATGTAATTATCTGAAAAAAAAAAAAAAAAAAAAAAAAAAAAAAAACATCTGACAGGGACAAATAAAGGGTTATCTTCTACAATATTTTCTTCTGACTAATAAAAAAAACACTTTCAATACTCTGAAAGCGATTTTGACCGTAAACTAGGAAACGAAGACATCACATTTCAGGTCAGAATCTTTGTGTTTACACGTATTTATCATGGAAAGTTATATATAACAGGAGATTTGATTAGTTAAAGCAATTATAGCCGATTTCGTTTTTTCCAAGTTGATAACAGATTACCCCTTACGATGTCTGTCACATGTTTCTGTAAGTTAACACCAGATTTCAATCGGGTTGGGTCATGAATATAATCAATTTGTCCAATATCCTTGGTATCCATAGTACACGAGCAATTGTATGCGTGTTTAACATTACAATCACAAGAATTTGGCGTGCCAAACACTACAGTACTGTACGTGTGTTAAACATCTTTTTTCGTAGATACGCTTAAAAAAGACAACACGGACCTTCTAAATGGACTAGAATGAAATGTCATCGATAAAAAATGGTCTGGAAATATGCCGTGTGAACAGAGATTTCTTTGGATAAGAAATGAAGCTGAAAATATGATGCGACGTGCTTAACACACAGCCAAAATTTTCCGAATTTCGAAAATATTCTTTAAGTGTTCTCTAAATACAGCGAACGGATAGAGGAAAGTTGGGTATCTGTGAAAACCTTAGATATTAGCGGGTACTTTAGGATAGGTGGTTTGTCTGAGAAGCTAAGTAGATTGAATACATACCTTTCTAAAGTTTGGATTTTCACGCCGAAGCGGTCATTTCGTCGCCATTTTTTCGTGCATAATATCATTGTCAATCACGTGATTCTCCCCATTGGTACAGTGGTAAACAAGAGCCGCCATAGACGGATTATGCTCCCCGAATAAGTGTTTGTCACAAAATAGAAATCTTCATACATTAAGCCCCCTTTTCCCATGACAGATTTTTTGTACACACATTATTTATATAATATGGTCTAGAACATCTCATTTATCACAAAAGTACAAAATTTCATTAAATTCTACCCATTGGATGAAGAGAAATTGGAGAAAATCTGATCTATACATTAAGGCCCCTTTTTCCATGACGCAGCCTCAAATCAACAAACGGAGGAAAAGGCCCCTAGGGATTATCCCTGGAAGTTCACATGTGAAGTTTCATTGAATTTGGTCCAAGGGTTGCTGAGATATGGCTGTGGATGGACGGACAGACAAATTATCATACATTAAGCCCCCTTTTCCCATGACAGATTTTTTGTACACACATTATTTATAAAATATGGTCTAGAACATCTCATTTATCACAAAAGTACAAAATTTCATTACATTCTGCCCATTGGATGAAGAGAAATTGGAGAAAATCTAATTTTTACATTAAGGCCCCTTTTTCCCTGACGCAGCCTCAAATCAACAAACGGAGAAAAAGGTCCCTAGGGATTATCCGTGGGAGTTCACATGTGAAGTTTGGTTGAATTTGGTCCAAGGGTTGCTGAGATATGGCTGTGGACGGACGGACGGACGGACACACGGACGGACAGCCGGACGGACGGACGGACGGACGGACGGACAGCATGGCGACTATATGCTCCCCCGAAATTTTTTCGGGGAGCATAAAAATGAAAGATCAATATTATGAAAAAAATATTAGAAATTGATTTTGGAAAGAAATTTTTCTTCAGAAACAATTATTTCAACGATTAATTGATAAGTGGAATGGTAATCGATACTCGATTAATCGAATACTCATTCCCATCCCTAGTTTAATCAAAGCTGTAAATACTTGGTTTAAGAAGAAAAGTAGAGATATACTACATCTTACCTATTCTAGATCTGACCATCATATCCCAGATATATACTATGTCACTTATATAATCTAGGCAGTACCACATGGGCATCAGGTAGTTGATATGTGGCTGTTCAAACACCCATCTCATAACCAGGAATATCATGTTGTACTGAACGCAAAAGAAAACAATCATAGACCAGTAGAAGTAGGTCGGTCCTGAGGGGTCAACTACCACTGTACGCCAAAACCTGAAAATGAATTTCATAAAACATTGCTTTTCAACAAAAAACTCGTAACTGCAGCTTGTTTTAAGCTGCAGTTACGAGTTTTTTAGTTGAAAAGCAGCGATAAACATGTTAAAGACACAGAAAAACAATCATAGATCAGTAGAAGTAAGTCGGTCCTGAGAGGTCAACTACCACTGTACGCCGAAACCTGAAAATGAATTCAGCGGCAACGAATTTTGTGTTAAAAATAGACTGAGTTTACCGTTATGTTTTGACAAACCGTCGATGATGTTACAAAATCTCGTAACTACGGCTTGAATCAAGCTGTAGTTACGAGATTTTATAACAACACCTTTGAAATACCATTGTTTGTCCGAAATTACGTCACAGTTCACTTGATAAAATCGAACCCTATATAAAGTGGCTTTTCAACAAAAACTGCTAGCTGCAGCTTAACCCATTTGGCTTTTCAACAAAAACTGCTAGCTGCAGCTTAACCCATTTCCCCTCATACTAGTGACACTTTTTGACGCTCTTAAGGAAAATGCTAGGGAAAATAATTGTGGAAAATGAAGAAATTACTTGTGATAATCAATTTTTTATTTTAGACAATGTTTTTCTAACCAACAAGAGGCCCAGGAGGGCCTGAATCGCTCCACTGGTTAAAGTGGAAGAATTATCCCATGATTTCTTGTAAGCCTTACACAGCGGCAGCCAAATCTTGATATTTGTGAATAAATTTTGAAGAGAGACTCAAAGAACATTCTTGCAAAGTCTGGTTCAAATTGGCCTTATGGTTGATTTTTAAAGAATTTTCTTATGATTTCTCTGATAAGCTCCTTTCTCCCTGCCACCACCACATTTTTTTGACAAATATAACAAGATATGAACGTTAGCCTTATAAAAAATATTCTTTTGACAAGTCTGAGTGTAACTTTAACATATCTTTTACTTCATACCCAAATTTCTGTAAAAACTACCTGTACGAAAAGGTCATCATTCATCTATGCATTATTTGATTATACACAATAAGGTTATTGATTTAAAATGCAACTAAGAAACAGTTAAACATATTGAATGTAATTGGTTAATTCAATAAATATAATAATTGCTTAAAATGATGAAAAATAAGAAACAAAGTAAAAGTTTTTATGATCAGCAAGGCGATTCTCCTCAGGCCAAAGGCCTTTACCAACATTGGTGAATTAAACTATCCTGTTAACAGCAACGACAGCTGTAATAAATTCTGCATAGAATTTATATATAAACCTAACTCAAAAAGCTTTCAAATGTGATTTCCAATTGCAATTTGTAAAGACAATTCCAAAACAAGAGGACCATGATGGTCCTGTCTCTCACCTGAGTGTTACTTCCTTCTTTATTTCTTCATAAACCAGAATGTAAACAGAAAAATCATTAAGACCCCCTTTCTTAGTCTAGATCTGCCCAATTCAAGACAAGCTTCTCTTTTTAAGTGACAAACACTTTGACTCAATCAAATTCAGTGTAAGAAAATGTCATAAAGACCCCTTTTCCCATGTTTTAACACAAAACCTTTCCATGTTCAAAAAGGTTCATTCTGTATGCTGAAACAATTATTTTGACCAGTTGTTTTTTCAGATTGAGCTGAATTTGTGGCCTTCAGTATATAAACATTGGAAATGTCATTAAGATCTCTGTATGCTTAAACAATTATTTTGACCAGTTTAATTATGACCAAGTTTCAATAGGATTGAGCCAAATTTGTGGCCACTAGAGTGAAACAGTGAAAATGTAAATAAGGCCCCTTTTCCTGTGTTTTCAAAAGGAATAAAATTCCTTTTAAAACTTTGGTAGAGCTTAACCCAAAGAAGATCCCTGCAAAGTTTCAGGTCGTTTGGCCTTGTGATTTAGGAAAAGACTTTTAAAGCAATTGTTGGACGATAGACAACAGACAGACGGACAACGGACATTCACCGATTACAATAGCTCACCTTGAGTACTTTGTCTTCACGTGAGCTAAAAGTTGAACGCACGGACGGACGGACGCACGCACACACGACGGACACAACGCCATGACAATAGCTCACTGGCCGAATAATGGAAAATAAGCCCCGCCCACAGTGGCCATGTTTTTCGAATTATCAAAATTTCTTCAAGGAATCTGAAAAAGGGTCACCAAAGGAACATGCCTGTCAAATTTCAAAGAAATCTGATAAGTTGTTTGGGAGAAGAAGATTTTTTAAGTTTTTTCTAAAAATTCGTATTTGTTACCATAGCAACCAGAGTTTTCAATGGAATTGAATTCTTTGAAGGAATTTGAAAGAGGGCTATGCAAGGAACATTTCTGTGAAATTTAATTAAAATTGGTCCAGTAGTTTTTGAGAAGAAGATTTTTTAAAATTACACTATGCGCCATATATGGAAAATAAGCCCCGCCCACAGCGGCCATGTTTTTCGAATTATCAAAATTTCTTCAAGGAATCTGAAAAAGGGTCACCAAAGGAACATGCCTGTCAAATTTCAAAGAAATCTGATAAGTTGTTTGGGAGAAGAAGATTTTTTAAGTTTTTTCTAAAAATTCGTATTTGTTACCATAGCAACCAGAGTTTTCAATGGAATTGAATTCTTTGAAGGAATTTGAAAGAGGGCTATGCAAGGAACATTTCTGTGAAATTTAATTAAAATTGGTCCAGTAGTTTCTGAGAAGAAGATTTTTAAAGAAAAAGTTAACGGACGGACGGACGGACGCACGGACGGACGGACGCACGCACGCACGACGGACACAACGCCATGACAATAGCTCGCTGGCCTTCGGCCAGTGGAGCTAAAAATGGAAATATTTCTAAAATTTTATTGACATGAACTTGTTGTTTGCTTAACCCTTTCCCAAACAAAACCTGGTTTTGACGTCCCTAATAGAAAAGGCTTGGGGAAACATTGAGACAAAAGTAGAAACTGCTGATAACCAGCAGTTTCTCCTTTTGTCTCAATATTTTCTGTGCTATATTATATACAATTCCTTTCTTTCAGAGCATCTTTTTTGTCATATGAAGCAGCTTTCAAGGAGAACCACCCTAAAAACTTGTCGTTTGGGAAAGGGTTAAAACAATTCAATTTGCCATCTGGTAATGGGTTAAAACAAGCTGTCATTTCAAGTATTTCTGATGTTGTTGTTGTTTTGTACAGAAAATCAGCACCAAAATCAACATTTCCAAAAACAAGGACTGTTGCAGAGCAGACTAATATCACAACCAGGGCCTGACACAAGGTGACTTTCAAAGGTCTCTTGGATGACCAAAAAGAACCATCAACTTACCAAGTTGCCAGATTATGATCCATATCATGTACTTCTCAATTTGTGTAAATTTCTGTACAAATCCTTAAAATGTTTTCCCTTGAACAAGACCTGGGGCCCATATTACTAACGATCGTTCATTTGATTTTTGCATAATTACTTGTAACAACAGCCCTGATTGGCTCAGTCGGATTTCTTGTGCAATCAGATGTCTTGTTACACAGTTTACACAAAAATTTGATCGTAAGATGTTTAATGATATGGGGCCCTGGTTCTGATGTACATAAGAGAAAAGCTTGGGAAAAGCAAAACATTGAGACAAGAGAAAATAAGAGTGCCATGGTCACAATATATGCCACCCATCCCAGAGACTATGTTTTGAGGGGGTATTATAACTCGGGCAAAAATCAATGAACCCTAAAATCTTTCCTTCATGCACATCTACCAATTGAGGTGATAACATTGACCAAGTTTCAAAAAGATCCAGCCAGAAATTTAGGAGGAGTTGCGCTCACAAGAAAAGTGGATGTACGTATGTACTGATGGAGGGGCAGACAGACAGAGAAGATGACGCCAATATATGACCGCCTCCGGTGGCGTATAAAAAAATGCTGATAAACAGCAGTTTCTCCATTTGTCTTATTACTTTCTTTGTAATGAGTCACAAAATTCAATTTTTACTCTTATTGATTTTGTTGTCTGCAGCTGCTTTCAAATTTGAAGATTCCAATTGGTTGTTATTTGAGAGGGGTTAACTATGGAGAAAATGCTAGTCATCAGCATTTCTTTTTTGTCTCAATGCTTTCTCAAGCCTTTTCTATATAGGGTTCACCAAAACCAAGTCTTGTTTTGGAAAAGGTTATTTAATTTTAAACCAAATAAGTAGAGTTGCACATACAACACTTGGACAGACAGCTTGATTGTAACAATTCAAAATTTCTACTTTTGGTGTTGGTAAAAAAATGTAATTCACATCTCCCTTCAACTTTGTACAGCTTGGTACAAAAAATATTTGCTGTTTGGTTAATATAAATTTCATGAATAAATGTAATATATAAAAAAGCCTGTCACATATATACACTAATACACTTACTTCTTTGTAAAAATGTCTTGGAATTCCCAGATAACTGGAGCATTCTCCTCAGAAAATGATCTTCCTGTCACAGTAAATCTCTCCAGAAATGGGTCAAGTTCTTGTTCTTTTTGCTTAACCTGAACACAACCAAATAAACAAATTAAAATTATAACAAAGTTTTGTCAACCTACAAGCAAAAGGCTCAAAATTTCAATTAACTTAATTTGCTTGTCTTGTCAAAACTTAAGAATTTTTACAAAATTATCATCATAATTTACATGAAAATGAACAATAAAACCAATAATTTTAAATGTAGTGATAGTATAATCATGTACTAGTACTCTAGAAATAGCAGTGTGTGGTAACACTGTTTTCATCATGACCAGGGGATAGGGGATGGAAAGTATCCCTTTAAATTGAGTTTTAATCACTTGATTTGAAGGAACTCAGCAGCTGTCCTACAGTATATAATCAGGTGACTCAGAATTTCCGATAATCTTCAATATCTTTTTTAATACTTGACCAATTTGAATTCGGTTTGAAGCAGAGAATGTGGGAAAATGCAAGGAATAAGCTGGACGTGTTGGGTTTTTGAAATATCAACTGATAAAAAAGTTATTGAAGATAAACCAAAATTTTGGTTTATCTTCAATAACTTTTTTATCAGTTGATTTTTCAAAAATCAACCACATCCATCTAATGTGTGACTTCTACCCATATTCTCTGCTTCAAACCGAATTCAAATAATGTTTGTCTACGAATTCAATCTGTATGATTGCCAACATTGTATAATATATATGATTATTTAGCCATTAGACATATGTTTATCATTTCGTTTCGGATAAGCAGTTGCACTAAAATGGCAACACTATTTTCAAATGTAAGCATATTATACGTACTGAATTACGTGCAAGTCTTAGAAAGTAAATATTAGAAAACATCGTCGGAAAGGCAGTTTCGTCGAAACAAGTCTTCTGTCCTTTCGATGTTTTCTTTTACTCTCTGAATAGATTCTGGACAGCGTTAGTGGAATAATACTAACTAAACTGCTTGTACATACATGCATACTTTTTCTATTCTGTCTGCCTTTCTATAAATTTGTATATGTTTCTCTCCTGTTTGTTTATATTCTTTCAATTGTTTGACATATTTGTAACCACTTGTTCATATATGAGAATCTTCAGTATTGGAGGAAATAAAGATATAATAATATAATAATAATAATAATAGTATTTACAAAATTATTGAAGATTTTCTAAAAATATTGCATCACGTGATTATTCACGTGAGGCCTTGGTCTAGTACCTCAGGCTCTAAAGTCTATCATTTGGGATTCTAATTCTATACTTTCATAGAAAAGATAATGAAAACCCTGAAATTGAATAGTTATTACGATAATCATTTTAGTGTTTGCACTCAAAAAAAAAGATATTTAAATATCGTAAAAACAAAGAGGAAAATGCTAATTTGTAACCAACATTTTCTCCTTGTCCTCAAAACCTGCCACCTGCCAGTAATACCCGAAAGGGGAGTTAGGCAGTATATATAGATAAAATTGTCAAATCAAATCGATCTTAGTGTTTTTTTATTTATTTATATTTTCTTTCATTTTACACTTTTGAATGTTGCAGAATTTTCTTAGTATTATTTATAACCCTTACCCATCTACAAAACTGAAAGTGTTTTTTTAACTCTTTTGAATTGATAATGATATTCTTTCTTTGATTGGAAACATTCTAAATGAAAATAACTATTATTAAACAAGAGAGTTGCTAGTCCTGTTATATAATTTTTTTTGGAGCAATTCCACATTATTGTACATGCAGAGAGAAAAAATAAATTAAATATAAAAACGTGCAAAATCCTTTATGCATCTATACTGCCTAACTCCCCATTCAGGTATAACTGGCAGGTACTTCATTAATAGATGTAGAGATCTTACATAGAAACCATTTTGAGAAAAGGAGAAAATTGTGGTGCAAAAACTCATTCTTCACAAGTTCAGAGAGGATGTAAAAGCTATGAATTCTTCTGACAAATATGAATATAAGTCGCATTTCTCTAAATTCTTATCAATTTTCTGATTCAGATTGTAAACCATCCATGTTGATAAAGGATTAATTATTTTCAATTTTGCAAAATCAAAATTCAATAATGCTTTCGAACTTCTCAGACTGAAACTAAATTCATAAGATAACTAGCCATAACTAAAAATCATTTCAAGTATAAAAAGGAAAAGTTTTCCAATAAACAGAAGTCATTTCCAGACAGAAATATTTCCAAAGTTTCATCTGATTTTTCTCCTCTTTCTCTAAATGATTTCCATGGTATAAAATACATTTTTTTTAAATTTAAGATTATGTACAATAATCCATTTTTTTCTTTTTCAGAAGGTCAGAAATTTTGTTATTATTTGGGCAAGGGTTAAGACTTCTATGTCCAATATATAATAGAAGAAATTGATCATTGTCAAGTTTCAGTTTTCATCTGGAAATATTACTATCTGAAAGAGTTGTAACCTACTCAACTTACTTTTCTACCAATCTGCAATATAATAAAGGTGATTTATATGAAAACTTCAACCAAGATCTGCAAATAACAACTACACTCATGGGACATAATTATTCGCCACCCACCTATTTTTGATTGAAAAATTGAGTGATTTTCTGGACTAGAACTGTCACAGAACCTTTATTCTTTCACTGAGCAGAAAAATATAGATACGACTCAAAAGTATAAACATTACCAGATAAAGTCTGCTTGAAAATTCTTTTGGAATGTCTGAAAGACACGGTTGCTAGACAACATAAGAAAATCAGTGAAAATTTCTGCCAATCATCCTTAAACCCGTTGCCATGGCAACAGATAGTGACTTTTTTGATAACTAAGCAAATGAAAATATGCACAACATTGTCAACATACTAGATATAAAAGTGACAAATTTTTCACCAGATTGGATGGCTACTTACAAAGTACTACAATTTTGTTCGACCAAGTTACCACAGACAAATACAACGCTCCATTCAATCCTATGTTAATTTTGCATTTTTGGTATTTTTGCAACAAAAATAAAATTTCTAACATTTATTTCTCAAAGGAAACTTTATGGATATTGAAGCAAACATAATAGTTTAAATTAAATAGTTTACCTATTGTAGATTGATTTTTCATAAAATCAAGTCTTTAGTGAAACCTATGTTACCATGGCAACCAGGGGTCGACACTAACAGTGTCCCGGGATCCCGAGGACACCAAAATTTAAGGAGGGACCCCTGAAATTCTGCATTTTACAGAGTGAAGTGTCCCTGATTTTGCTAAATTATGCATTCTGGACACCTGCTTAAAAAGTTAGTGTCTGACCCTGGCAACAATGTTATCTATGGAGACTGGTCAGAAATTTTCACCGATTTTCTTAAGTTGCTTAGCAACCATGTCTCTGAACCATTTGAAAAAAGTTTTTACACAGTGTGTGTCCGCAATTGGTTATACTTTTAAATAATATCATATATTGGTTGGTGTGTGAGAAAATGAGGATTTGACATCAGTTTTAGTCTAAAATTATGAGTAAAATTTATGCAAAAATCAGCAGGGTGGCGAATAATTATGTCCCTTTACTGTAGATCTAACTAAGTTACTTGCAAATACTTTTAAACACAGTGTCACCTTGTGGTCTTTTCAAGTTTTTTTACCACTTCCCAAAAACATCGAATGCCTTGGTTTGGCAGAATGAATAATTTGGAGAGCATTTAACCAAAGGGGGAGATGCTGATGAGTCTGATTTACCAGCAGCATTATTTGCTTTTAATACTCGGAATTTCACATGTAAAAAAAAAGGTAAATTTTGCGCTTGAATTCAATAAATTGCACAATTAAATAACGCTGTCATCTGTGTCACTTTAGAAATTGGACCATTTTTTTGCAGTTTAGCTACATTTTGGTTGCAGTGGCGGATCCATGATTACTGAGAGAAGCTCAGGCAAACAAATAGAGTTTTCTTACGTTTAGAAAGTAGGCCCTATTACACAAGAGGCTTTATGCCGGGAAATGAAATTATCAGGCTACATAGGGGGTCAACTAGGGGTTTCAATAACTTTTTGGCCACCTGGACCAGAAGCTAAAGTAGGCGGGGGGGGGGGGGGGGGGATTTTCTATGTTTTCCCTATTAACCCCTTACAAAATTTGCAAAAGCAGCAGGGGGGTTGTACTCAAATTCAGTCAAATAGGAGGGGGAAATCCCCGCCCCCGCCTCTTAATGAAACCCCTGCCCCCCCCCCCACCCCAGTGTCGGATCCAGAGGGGGTTGAAGTCTGAAGTCCAATTATTTCATTTTCATGCATAAATTCAGTCAAAATTGTATAATAATAGGAAAACGACCCCCCCCCCCCCCCCCCCCCCCCCCATTGTAATTTCGAACCTCCCTTTCAGAAATCCTGGATCCGCCACTGACACTCTCCCACCCCCCATCCCCTGTTACTGTAGAACTAGTCTGGTCCAGACCCTAGTATTAAGATTATAGTATAAAAGCAAAGACCCTTTTTAAATGACATCCTATTCTAGAATACTAGGTGTTTCTGTCAGCAATAAAACATTGAAATATGGATTAGAGAGGTAAGTCTTGAAAACAATAATGCTACCCTTTACAAATAACGCAAACAGAAACGACTAGGGCTAGTCTACTGTAGAACAACAGCTGGCTTTCACTTAATCCGAGTCTTCTCTGATGTAAATACGCTCTTTGATATTTTGTTTTTTCGCTATTTACAGCAAATAGCGAAAAATCAAAATATCAAAGAGCGTATTTACATCAGAGAAGACTCGGATTAGCTTTCACTCAGAAATTCTCATCCATGGACACAGTCCATTCCCCCCCCCCCCCCCAAAAAAAAACTACTTTTCTAAATTACCTTGCCCACAGCACGAACACCTGTGATAGCCTTGCCCCATCTTGCTTTGGGATCTGTTTTTGTCTGTTCTTTACTCGACCGTCGACCAAAGATGCTCTTTCGGGGTTTCAACTCAGGTTCAGACGATTTTTTCGTTTCATCTTTCTTCGCAGGCTTATCGTCCTTCTTGGTCGGCGTATCATTCTTCTTGGTCGGCGTTTCTGGTGGCTCTTTCTTTGGATCTGCTTTATCAGAGGAGCTGGCCATTTTAAATTTATGTGAAATCACAAATCATGAAAAAGTTTAGAACACAGTCCTCCATGTTTTTCCTGGAAACGCTTCTCGCGTGATGTAAATCATGACGTCATCACATTTTTGTAGACTGGGATCCTTTCTGATTCAAAATTTTTTGAAGTTTTCGGATCTCATGTTGCAAACAGTCTCGAGCGTCGCAATTGGATTCAACTTTTTTTTATTTCTACTAAAGAAAAGAAAAAAAATCAAAATTAGTTCCATGTCTTTTTGTCATGAATAGATCTAGATCTATATTTTCACCTGACATTTTTACCCAAATCATAATGAATTACTTAGGGGAAATGCTCCCGTTTCCTAAATTTTCCCCAAAGATTTTTTTACATTTTGTTACATGTCGAAATTACATGTAATTACCAATTGAAAAATAAAATAAAAATGGATGGTCATCGACCTTGTTTGAATTTTATAGGCGTTCGTATGACATAGCCTACCCGTACAGCAAAAGAGTGCACAATTCTGTGCATCTGTCTATTTATTCATGTGTAGCTGATAAAAAAATCTGTAATTCACAAATTAGTGCGATGACCTAAACATTTTCTTTTTAAATTATTACCAGGACATGTTGCTTAATACAATGAGGGAGTTTTATCAAATTCTATTATGTAGAACTTGAAATATTTCCAAAATTATGCAAATTTTGACATTATAAAACACTTCAGCTGCGTAGATCTGACTGAACACGCGAGCATGCTGTTTTATACATTTACTAGTTTGTAATAGCACACATTTGGGGTTTTCTGTTCTTATTAAATGTAAGACGTTACTTTAAATCCGTTTTCGGGACTAACGATGATCATACAGCATTTTATTAGCATTTTAGTGACCTTGGACAGGTGCAAAAAATGTACATTTTTTTTCGATGTAGGGGTAGCCTATGTGATACGAATGCCTATAAAATTCAAACAAGGTCGATGACCATCCATTCTTATTTTATTTTTCAATTGTTAATGACATGTAATTTCAACATACAAAATATAAATAGATTCTATTATTGGGATAAAATAGGAAACTGGAGCATTCCCCCTTAAGAAAAGAAAAAAAAAATAGTCTCGTTTTCCTCGATATTTCAAGATCCTAGTAAATGATCACATAGGCCCAACACTGGGTCGTCAAAGCCACGAGTTGTTTGAAAAAAAAAAACACCGTTCTAAAAACAAATCAAATGGTAAACGTCGGTTGTAAATCTTTTCTGCAACAATGTAGCCTACAATGTGGTAAGGACAGGCCCACGTGTATGCAGAGTCCCAGATGTGGGATCTATTTTCCGCAAGTAAGGGTGGGGGCTTTTTCTTTTATATAGCATAATTAACGTAAAAAGATCTCAGAGGACCTGTATCGTGCATCTTGCTGGCGGCTGCTATCATAATCTAACCAAGAGAACCAACATTTTTCATTCAGTAAACTATTATCTTTGACGCAATCTGAAAATGTAAATTCCAAAAACATTCTTGCTGACTTGACTGAATCGGATTTGTTAAATAGCCTAACGCATCTTTAGGCTAATCAGTATTCCATTCAATTCGCGACTGCCGGAACATCTAAACATGAATTCCTGTCGCTTCCCTCACCATGCCTCTACAACATCCCTTCCATGCCTCCAGCTACTCATCCCACTTTGGTTTGAGCCTTTCCCAGACGACAAACAATTAATTTGATCCAATTTGGAACCTTCTGCCGACGACAAAATGTATGTTACTTTTGTTAGAATTTGTGTAGAACACAGCACAGAAAACATTGAGACACAATGAGAAACTGCTGGTTATCATCAGTTTCTTCTTTTGTCTCAATGTTTTCCCAAGCTAATTCTTTTAGGAACGTCAAATCCAGGCCTTGTTTGGGAAAGGAATAAGATTGTCCACACAATGGTAGGAGACAATTTATGTCTGAAATAGGCCTAATATTTATAAGCCATGTCCAGAGGTCGAACCCCGGACATCGTGATATTTGAGTCTGACACACTTTCTTGCAATCAAAGTACTGAAATTACTGTTGGGAAGCAAACTTGTTAATAATGTAGGCCTGTCCAGAAGTAGAGTACTTTGATTAGGTACTTTGATTATCCATTTGAATAGAATCTACCTTGAATACTTTGATCCCATGCTGGAGTTGTTGTATCTATTTCTAGCACAAACTTTATGCATAAATCATTTATCGTTTGTGTAAATTAACTATTTATAGCTTTGAATATATTTCATAGTTCAGTAGACTTGACTGACCCATTTACAAGGAACCTGAAGGAAGGCCATCGGACTGATCTTTGAACCATAATAAAGCAAAAATTTTACTACGTCGGTCTTTTCTTCTCTTAGAGACACGATTGATTGAATGTTTCATTTTCAGTCACACAATTCAATATCTACATGTATTACTTCAGACTTACATATTGAATATTCGAATGACTGTTACCTCATAAATCTTTGCTTTTGATAGAAGTATTTATAATGAGTAGGACCGGAAGATGTTATATTGTATGTACAGAAATACAGAATGGTAAAGTACAGAGAGTGGTGGCTGCATAGAGAAGCAAATTTTGAAAAAAATTGCTTCACAAAAATGAATAATATCCAACTAGTAGTTTCAGAGAAAACTTTCTTTTAACCCAATACCACACATTGACTCTTTCTCTATTCGTTTGTGCATGATAACTCACTTATAAGAGCGATGACATGTACATTTTCTTCTTGAGTTATTACCAGCTAGGACATAAAGCTTGATGCATTTAGTGAGTTTAATCAAATTCTATTGCGTAAAATTTGTCATCTTTCTAAAAATATGCATTTTGACATAAAACGCTTTAGCTTCTTTGATCTAAGTGAACATTTGGGCATGCTGATTTATTCATTTTCGTTTTCATAAAAGCCCATATTTAGGATTTCCAGTTCTTATTAAACGTAAGGCGTTACTTAAATCCCCTTAGTGGGATTAAACGATGATTAAAAAGCATTTTCGGAGTATTTAAGTGACCTTTGACAGGTGTAAGAAAATGTGCATTTTTAGCTGTAGGGGTATGTTTAAACAAGATTGATGACCATCCATTTTTATTTAATAATCTATATCTGTGTAATTGGTAATAAGATGTACTTTCACGAAACAAAATGTAGGTAGATTTTATTATTAGGAAAGGAAATAGTGAATTGGAACAATGTCCCTTAATCTCACAAGTATACGATCAATGAATAATCCTACATCATAAGCACTTTCATCAGCCAAAGTATCCAAACAGAAACGCGGTAAACATCCACAACATTATAACAAGTACATTCAATATTTTGGCGCATGTTTGTGACTCGTGTATGCACGTGAATCGTTGACGTAGCGCCAGTTTCTCTGCTCTGGTCATTGTCTCGTGTTTCTGTTCTACTGTGCCGCACAACCAGTTCTTGCAGAATGATGATACGGCGGTTCTTCGTGAATCTGAAATAATCGATGTAAAGCCATAACCAAAACAGAGCGAAATGTAAGCCTAAAGGATCAACGAAATTTCGTTTTGTTTCGCGGTGTTCCTAACCTTTTCTTAGCATCGACGTAGATCTAATGGTGTTTCTAACAATGCGTGATTTGACGCCCAAAATACAAAAAACTGCCTTTGCTTTTAAAATATTTTCTCTGTTATATTGTATACAACTCCAATGTCTATCACCAGTGAATTTTTCGTCTGCAATGGCTTTCAGATTGGAACAGTCAACGTTTTCCTTGTCAAAAGATTAACTTTTTTAAAACCCCTTATACAAGAAACCCATTATATAAGTAACAAAAACTAACCTATACAGCGATGAAGCTTATTAAAACAACAACAACAAAATACAGAAAGATCTACATTTACCTTGGTTAGGTTCAGCCGCATTTAATTCCACGGTGCTTTTGTCTGGACTCTTTGTTGTGATTGTTTGTAATGCAATGTTTGTGCCCGTTTTGACTTCATTCTTTACTGTATGAGAATCTTCCTCAATATCTTCGTTATCTGTTAGTTCTGGCTCGTCTTCGTCTTTTCTCGTCCAAAATGTTACCCTATGTAACTTTAGAAGAAGAAACGAAGTGATCAGTTAACATTCATGCAACAATGGTGAAAATAATAATATCTGCATAATTATCGATTTGGTTATATGTATCTCGAAATTAGTTCCATTTATACCAAAAATGGGCTATCTCTTCGGAATAATGAGGGTATAGCATCAGTGTTTTAGATAACATCTGTTAACTGATTCATTTTTAAAGTTTTGATGATAATATCACCGGTTACATGTATGTTTTACAGTGACGTACGTCGGCGGTCTGGAATTCGAATCTAAGGATTACATTTTTTTTGCAATAAACAACTTTATACATTAAATTACAACACGTACATGTACATGTATACTTCTGTTATATCACGATTAAGGTAATCCACCCCTAATGAGATTTAGGCAACGTCGGAATGTTTCGTGCGACGTCGTTAACATTCATTACATATCCGAATCAATTCGGGCGACCTCGTAAATATTCGGCGGTGGAACTTTCCACCGCCGAATATTTACGACGTCGCCCTAATAATTCCGGTGTCGCTTGAATCTCATTAGGTGTGGACTACCTTAATAGTAATTCTTACCTGCTTTTCCGACCTTGGTTTGGTACAAACACTTATACCGATCATCACTAGTGTTGACACTACGCTCAATATTGTAGCAAAATGTAGAAAGTCGACCTTTGACACGAGCGAAAATCGCCGATCTGGTTCTCCGCTACCGCACGTGGGTCCCATTATAGAAAAGTCCAGAGCCATCCTAGCGATACCAATCACCAAACCAACCATTAGACCCCAAAAGGCTGCCTAAAAAGAGGAATCGTGAACGTAAAGTTTAAACGAAAAGCATTTGGGCGTCAATTCTACGTACCGTTCATTCTTTGACACCCTAAATACATGTATAAAGGACCTATCATAAAACCTTTAACGACTGAGTGCATTCTTAATTTTCTGTTTAAGACATTATCGGCTCATAATTATGTGAATGGAAACAACGAAATAATTCAACATACAAAACCATAAATCTTATCATACTTGAGAAATACCGCCCGTGTACTTTAACAAGCAAATTTGTTGAATTAATATCCCCCGCCGAACATATTTTCATTGTCAATGGAGTAGCGCGGAAACGAAAATCACTCTGTAGGCCTATGTATATGGCTTCAACAGAACGAATAGCACTCTGTATTTATATGGCTTCAACAGTCAGGGGCAGTAACTCTGAATTCAATGGTCGAACCGGGTAACCCCGACGATATGCGCATGTCCTCTTTGTAGTGAAGCTGTGCACAAAGTTTCATTGAAATCCGGTCTATAGTTTTCAAGAAATAGCCAGGACACGAATATCACTCTGTATGTATATGGCTTCAACAGTCAGGGGCAGTAACTCTGAATTCATTGGTCGAACCGGATAACATGGACGATATGCGCATGTCCTCTTTGTAGTGAAGCTGTGCACAAAGTTTCATTGAAATCTGGTCTATAGTTTTCAATAAATAGCCAGGACACGAATATCACTCTGTATGTATATGGCTTCAACAGTCAGGGGCAGTAACTCTGAATTCATTGGTCGAACCGGATAACTTCGACGATATGCGCATGTCCTCTTTGAAATGAAGCTGTGCACAAAGTTTCATTGAAATTCGGTCTATAGTTTTCAAGAAATAGCGAGGACACGAATCTCGGACGGACGACGCAAAAACAATCTCTCCCCCCCCCCCCCCCCCACCCGATGATTTCATCGGTGGGGGATAATAAGTGACTGACTAAAATTACTGTCTCAGTCTTTCGTTGCAAAAGGAAGCCAGCGATGGCCTAGTGTACGACGAGGCATGACATGGCAGCTTGTATGTACAACCAAGATAAACCACCATTGGCCAACAATACAGCCAGAGTACCGGGGCAGGTGTGATGAATAACGATAGAACATGTTCTAACCTGCTCAGTTGTCCGTTTCCAGAAGAATCCAAGAATGAATACAATAGCCCAGGGTACGATGAGACACGCTTTGACGGCCTGTAGGTAGAACCATAATATACCGCCATTGGCTTGCTGCATGATGGGGAGCCACAATATACTGATACCACATAACACTAGAACTGTTACACGGCCAACTACCATGAGCTCGGTCTCCATAGCTTTGTGTCTAAAGTGTATCCATATGTCCAGGGTCATTATGGTACTGCAGCTGTTGAATATACCGGTCAGGGAGCACACCAGGGCTGTGCACATGGCAGCGACCATTAGTCCCTTCAAACCTGCATATAAAGTAGCTTTACGCTGTTTTTCAACAAAAACCTCATTACTGCAGCTTGTTTTTGTTGAACAGCAGCGATGATTAATTTTGTAAATCTTATCTCTGTAACTTTTTGGCTTTCCCCAAACGATTACTAGATTTGCAGCCCTGGAGGAGAAGGTTCGCGAAAATACACAGAGAAAACGAGAAAATGCTATTAACCACCATTTCTGACTTTATTGTCTGTTTTTTGTATCAAAATCTTTAATAAATCATTATGTCAATATATACAGCGCTACGATGGCGCTACAGCTATACCGCAATCCATTTGTCACTTACAGCCTGTTAACCCTTTCCCAAACTTTGTCAAATTCAAAAACTGAAACAAATGACAAAATGGAAGGTGTTAAAGATAGAATTTGGGTAAAATATGGCATGGAAAATATTGAGACAAAATGAGAAACTGCTTGTTATCAGCAGTTTCTTCTTTTGTTTCAATGTTTTCCCAAGCCTTTTCTATTAGGGCCGTCAAAACCAGGTCTTGTTTGGGAAAGGGTTAAAATATGTCAGGTGGTCGTTCACAATCGGTGCTTAACCATTTATCGTATTTTAACATAAAACATTAAAAATGACAAATGACATCAACCAAAAGAAAATGAGTTACGAAGCAGTGATACATGTAATAAGTACAGTAACCGGTACGGCACCTAACCCTGATTGCACTTAAAAAAATATTGACGACCACGTAAACTTTTACCTGATCGCCAATAACTTTTTATCAGTTTATTCCTCGTCGTGATTAAGCAAATCGAAAACGCACTTTGCCGGGTAAGTATTGTGCATTATACGTTTCTTCTTCAATGATTAAACATGTCAAACTGTATACGTGCGACGTGCATTACCTTTTGGTAGTAGTCGTAGCACGAGTAATGGATAAGCCAGATTAGTACAACCCTGTCTGTTCCCACATACCTGCTCACACTCATCTGGATCGGCACAAGCAACGTCATCTGAACACAAATAAACATTCATTTTAAAGATCCTATATTTATGACAGTAATTTGCAATGGGTAAAACTAGAAGCAATTTAAGATTGAGATTATATCGATGTTTTTCAACAAAAGTAACTTGTAACTGCAGCTTGCTGTAGGCTTCGCTTACGAGGTTTTTGTTGAAAACCGACGACAAATAAAATGTTTTCCTCATTGCATTTTGATACAACATAGCTCTTGATCAGACCCGACGTCAGTCAATTAAATTAGGATCCATGCTTTTTCTCTGATAGCGTCTTTGTTAGCTGAAGTAGCAGTACGACAGCAGCAAAGATCCCGATAGAGCCATACCTACATACAGTATACAATGGCGAATAATTTTGTGCTAAAAATAGACTGGGTTTACAGTTATGTTTTGATAAACCGTCGGTGTGTTGTTATAAAATCTCGTAACTACGGCTTGAATCAAGCCGCAGTTCGAGATTCTATAACAATACCCACAAAATACTATAATTGTTTGTACGAAATTACGTCACGTTTGACTGGATAAAATCGTTTCCTATTGAGTTCATTAGCACTATGATAAATAAGGGTCATTGTTGTAAACCATTTTCTTGTGCATCATTTATGATGAAAAACATAGAAATTTAGAAAACGATTACCTTTTATTTTAAACCTTTCCCAGCTAAATCTGGTGTTGACTTTCCATATAACAAAGTTTGGGGAAAATCGAGTCAAACAAGAATATTGAAAATACCAGACTTCTTTCATTTTGTCTCTACATCGTATGTGCTATATTATACGTTTACACTCTTATCTAATCTTTTTCAAAACTTTGTCGTATTTCAACAGCTTTGTATTGGGTACAATCTAAATGTTTGTTTCTTGAGAACTGGTTCGTAAATTAACATACACATGTAACATTTTGGGAATCAAGTTTCTTGATAACTCCTTGGTTAATCCCAGTCTAATAAGTGACTATTGTAGTAACTTTTTAAGTTAATTTTTCGAAAAAGAGTTCCTAGAGGCCAATATGGATCTGGATCAGACTGTGCATTTGGACAGGCTGATCTGGATCCATGTTAGTCTCATATGCAGTAGGGAACTATTTTTTTCAATTCTGGCCCAAATGCATCCTTGGATACCCCGGGGTCTGCTCATGTAGCGTAGCAGATACCGGAATATCCGATGATGGCCAAAACGTGTTACCTGGATATAGCACACGGCTAATCATTCCAGGTACGATAACAAGGATAAATCCAAACAACTTCAGAAACGCGGAGAATAGTGCCCCTGCTTTTGCATGCGTCATATTTTTAGCTGACAAGCACATCTGAACCACAACCTAAAATTGAATAAATTGAAAAATAAATAGACAAAATATTATAGATCTAAAAGTTTCAAGGTCAATCCCAAACAACAAAGGTTTTGATCTCCCAAATTAAAATGAACCAGACCGACTTTAACTCTTTCCCAAACAAGACCTGGTTTTGGCGTCCTTAATAGGAAATGAATGAGAAAACATTGAAACAAAAGAAGAAACTGCTGATAACCAGCAGTTTCTCCTTTTGTCTCAATATTTTCTGGGCCATATTTTACACAAATACTATCTTTAATAACATCCATTTTGTCATTTGTGGCATTTTTTGAAGTGGATCACCCTAAAATTTTGTCATTTGGGAAAGGGTTAAGGTAAGTTTGGAGAGCGGCCACGTGACTTACAGATTTTGTGTTTATTCTGTGGCACCAAATGCCCATGCTACAATTTTCATCAAATTTTTAAAGCGAAACATTCCCCTTTTTGTGAAAGTGAATGTCAAATGAAGTATTTTGTTGTTCTACATGTAAACATTTGCCAGAAAGTTTTAGATTCTTTTTTGAAAATAGATATTTTTGTCATAATTAGGCTTAAACAGGGTGGATGGGGTTTGATAAAGTCAAATATCTTTTTTATTTGCATGGAAAGATGTGCTGATTTTTTGTGTAAATATAGTTCTTGGTATTAGATCTATCTTCAAAATATCCAGAAACAAAACAAAAAAAAAATAGTCATTGGGTAATTTTTTGGCAAATTGGAAAAAAATGCAAATTTTTCTCAAAAATTGATTTTTCAACTTTTCTCATATTTTTTCCAGAAAAATAGTTTTAAAATATTTCTTTTCCTTCAACCATATCATCACTTTTATGCATATGTTAAGTTTCTAAATTGATATAATATTTGAAAGTATCCATTCAGAATAATTGCGAAAATGGTCATTAAAAGTCAAGGACAGATAATTCTGGCACGAAAACGAGCTTGGAAACATACCCTATTTTTTCATATTTTGTTCAGGAAGTTTTACTTCACAACATATGTATAAATAAAAAATTCATTCGGCGGATAAAAAGTAACCTCCGAGTCCAAACTTACCTTAAGGGGGAATGCTCAAGTTTCCTAAATTTTTTTCCCAATTATAGAATTTATTTATATTTTGTATGTTGAAATTACATGTTATTGCCAATTGAAAAATGAAATAAAAATTGAGGGTCAGCGATTTTGTTGGAATTTTATAGGCATTCGTATCACATACCCCTACATCGAAAAAAAATGCACAATTTCTTGCACCTGTCTAACGTCACTAAAATGCTAATAAAATGCTGTATATGCATCGTTTAGTCCCAAAAACGGATTTAAAGTAACGTCTTACATTTAATAAGTACAGAAAACCCAAAATATGTGCTATTATAAACGTGTAAATGTATAAAACAGCATGCTCACGTATTCGGTTTGATCAACGAAGGTGGGGTTTTTTATGTCAAAATTTGCATATTTTTGGAAATATTTCAAGTTCTACATAATAGAATTTGATAAAACTCCCTCGTTGTATTAAGCAACATGTCCTGGTAATAATTGAAAAAGAAAATGTATAGGTCAGCGCACTTATTAGTGAATTACAACATTTTTTATCAGCTACACATGAATAAAATGACACAAAACAGTTGTAACTGCATACACACTTACGACTGTCTTGCTCTAAATAATCGATTTCCATCTTGAGGAGGAAATCAGTTTCGCACAATAAATACACTTTTACCGTCGAAAATGGTAAATTGTAATGATGTGTTATATTATTGAAATTATGGTAGCGAAACATATTGGTACGAAACATTTAATTTACTACAGTAATGACCGAGTGTTCCGAAAAACTGGAGCATTCCCCCTTAAGAACGCAGGAGATATGGCTTAAATAGCACGCGCCATACTTTAAAAACGTGGACAAAAATCTGCACTATGTCACCCTCTTAGTGAACCCCTATGTCTATGTATTAAGGTCAGGCTTTTTATTTCAGAAAGAATGTAAATATTTATGCTACAATATCAATCACCTGATCCTGACACCACGTGAATAGCCCCATCACAGACAGCCCCAGAATTGCCCCTGTCCACGGTATATCCCCGTCTGTGGCCCCTCGCCAGATATGGAAGGCGTCATCACGTGGTACACTGCATTGGTATAGGTCAGGGTCGGTCAATGTGTAGTTAGGTACCGCTGTGGGGTATTTTTCATAGAGGGCTGACCAGCCGCCCACCTCCAGTAGGGCTAGAATGATATACAGTCGACACTCGTTATCTCGACATCGGATAAGTCGAAGTTCCGCTAAAGTCGATGTGAAAGTCATGTCCCAACCTCAACATATGGATATCAAAATGAATTCCGAAACAAATACAGACATTGAAATTTAGTAGGAAAAGGATAGAAATTGCTCGTTTCGAGCAATTTCTTTCCTTTTCCTACTATATTTCAATCATGGACAAATATGATGCCCATCACAAATTGTTAAATATCGTATTTTATCGAAAATAATAAAAATCGGATTAGCCGAACTCCGGATATGTCGAGGTATTTTGACGGCCCCTCTGACTTCGACACAACGAGTGTCGACTGTATATCAATTGTACTATGTAAACTAATTCTTTACACAACATGGTCTTCATACAAAAGATTGTAGAAAGCATTGAGACAAAGATGAAAATCTGGTGACCAGATATTACATCCGACGTTGAAATTCGTTTAAGTCCATTTATTTAAGGAAAATATATTTCATTGTTGTCATGATTTGAATCAAACACGTGTCTACATATATTAGAAAAGGAATACAATTTCTTTTTAAGGTATATGACCCATCATTAAAATACCAGTTTCTAGCCATACGAAATGCATCAAATTACACACACTTCTAAATACACTCCACATACGTTGATTCACCGTGCCGGATTTCAAGATTATGCTTCAAGAAGAAAATGATTTGCAAATATTGTTTTATAGATGGCGAGATTTGACCCGGCAGAGCAGACCAAGCGGAAAGGTAAACAGACTTATCGTCCAGGGGTGATAGGTATGCCGGAACCCCACGTGATTTGCCGAACACATCGCATGCTTCGCTATTTACAGCTAATAATCATATTATTCAACGACTCAACAGTATATTTGCACGTGCATACATCTGTCATGTCATCTTAAAATGGTAAATGGTTAACTGAATATGCAAAGATGCCGATCCTGGTCAGCCTGTGCCATCTGTACGGTATGACCAGGATGTGAACTGTATTTAAATATTTTCATTTTTTGCAGATTATGCCTTTTTTAATGATTAACTTTACTGAAAATTTCGATCCAAACGGACCACGGTAGCTTAACATTTTAATTTGACTAGAGTAGATAAAATCTTATTTTCACATGGCAGCACAATGTTGTATAACGGATACAGTGCACGCTTTTACATAAATCAACGACGGACCATTCCCATCTAAACTGGACAATAAACTTTTCCACTTTTATGTACAGTTAAGGTCACTCTGCCGGGTCAATTATTTTCCTCTATACTCTATATCCATATGCAAGGGGGGTAATTTTGAATAGTTTGTCAAATATTTCCATAAGTATGCATTAATTTAAAATCCTGAACCGTTCAAAATGCTTATGTTTATATTTGGAGTGGAAATGTAGCACAGTTTAGGAATTACCGGCACTTTTCAAATTTCGCCTCTGGCTCTTTAGTGCTAATGATGGGTTATATACGTTAAAGTCTTACAAATGTTTAACAATGTTTAACTTTCAAAGACTACGTGACAGATATAGCCTCGCCGAGCTTGAAGACGTTCTGTCATTTAAAATTTGCTTGGAATGAATGGGTTCTTACTGCACCTTTAAATTTTAAAAATGCAGTCATATGACAGCAGATGGAGAATGTTATCAGGCATTTTGGTATTCCCGTGTACTATTTCCACACCTTTTCCGACGTAGGTTAACATTACCCACCCACTGGTTGAATGTAAACGTCGGAAAGGACATTTGCCGCGGTCGGTGATCCATGATTATGAACCATGGTCATTAGATTAAATAGATATTCATGTCCCTCTCAACGGCTAAGGCTAAGACGGGACCTCGATTATAAAAGTCTCATCCTAAAGACTTGAACCATTGCTATGTTGGTAACGTAACTACTACAGTTCAAGTACCAATGCTCAACCAAGTAAGCTTACATGCATGTATGCCTACTTACAGAAGACTGTGACAGATATAGCTCCCCCTAGTATGACCACTGCCTGTAGACTGTCTGTATATAACACGGCTGTTAGACCACCTGGATTGATAAAAAAAACTAAAACTATACTTGTACAAAATTTGTGATGTCAGCCATACGACACATATCTGTAAAGGTATACATGTATAAGAGGTGTATTTCTATCAGGGTTATCTTATATAATATATTTTCATTACTTCGGAAG